>JARQOC010000005.1:153388203-153968102 GCA_033576535.1 Allobates femoralis
ATTCACAATACCGATCATGGTGCAGATTCAGGTGACTATGGATGTGTGCCATCTGTGTCGAAAGGAAGATAATGCATCAGCATCTGCAGCATCAACACCATCTTCCTGTCCACCAGATGTCACATGAAATGTGGAAGCCTCAGTCGCTGCAATCCTGCGTCCTTCAGTGGACCCAGGACCAAGTTCTACTCAGAATTTGCAATAGACCATGTCCCCTTTATCATCTCCAGCACTGCGCAGGTCAAGGCGGTGAAAAGAGTTACCCATTAGCAACCATAGGCGTGATGTTGACACAGGTGTACGGCAAGATCTGGCACGAACAGTCAACGATGATGAGGAAGAAGAGTTTGGGCGTAGTCTGAGCAATTATTTGCGAGAAATACCATAGTCAGTGAGACTATGGGCTAGGGCTGCCATCTAGATAGTCTTAGATGCCTGCCTGCCACCGAGCAATCCACGGGTTGTGTTCAATTTCCTGGAACAGTGGCAAAATTTGGACGACAATCATTTGTGCATAGCAGAGCCAAGTAACACGCAGACAGCCTCCACATCATCTGACCAGATGCAGCAAACACCTAATGAATGGTTGAAACACAGGCACCACCTATCTTGCCACAACCACCATTGCCACCATATTAGTCCTTTTCTCATGTGCCACAGTTTTCGAACAGAAACACAACAAGCCTTGCAGTACATGGTCAACAGGCCCCACCATGGCGTATACATAGGCCAATTCAAGAAGCATATGATGTATTATATGTATTATATGTATTGATGTATTATATGGCCACGGGAAACATACACACGCCCAACAACATACACATAATGTTGCCGAGGGCACAATGTCAGACCAACAGAGGCCTCAAATGGTCCAGTTTGGATAACACCTTCAAAATCAGTGGCACACAACCAACACCTGTGTGGCTCCACAACAGGCCAAAAACTCGTTTGAGGCAAGTTAGCACCTTCATACATCCATCATGGGTAGGCATGATGCGAGCAGTACCGTTGAAGGGGACACACATAGCCTACCAACAACAAATACTGCACAAAACCATGGGTCGACTCCTAGTCCCCCAACATATTGAAATATTTAATTATAGCTCCAATACTTTGTTGATTTTATAGGTAACTAGGTGTGTATTTTTATGTTGACTTTGTTATTTTTAAAGATTATTGGCTAAATATGAAAGCAATATTTACAAGACATTATTGCTTTTATGTTGAAGAAAACAAAATCAGTAATTTTTGTTTCCAAGAACCTGGTGTCGTTGTGATTTTTACATATTAACCACCATAATATGGCTATAATTTTAGTTAACATACAACAATTTGCGGGGTATCTAGAAAAATGGGTACATGTTAACACTTTGAAGTGTTAAACCACAATAGGATAATCCTAACTTAAAATGTCATATAGATCCAGCCATGCATTGGTTACTTCCAGAAACACTACATAATTAGTGAAAATATCATGCAATGGCAAGGCACATGGTTCATGGCTAAGGAATACAAGCTGCTCTACAGGAGGGTGTGGAGTGTCATAATATGTGTGAAATAAGGTAATTTGGTTTGGCATTATCCTGCAGCAACTATGGAAGAGGACACATGCCTTAAACACTGCATTAACATGTTATGTAATAATTTGCATGCGTGATATTACGATATGCCATTGGGCAGAAATGAACTAAAATGGCCAAAAAAACCTCAATGGAGCACAGGAAACTCAAGACCAGGGTCAACAACTGTCAGTCTTCAGCATAAATACATTGTGACATTTGTGTATTGTAGTAGGAGATGGCAGGCCGGAGCATCTCCATCCCTAGGTTATACTGTATGTGGTGGGTGGTGGGGGGAGGCATTTTGGTGCATGCAAAACATTGTACAGGAGAACTGCGTAATTAGCCAGAGAACCACTGCGAAATAGCAAGGGACCTGCACATAAGGAGTATGGGATAAACACCCATTCTACACGCCTACTAGGAACAACATTAATTGCTAAAGTACCGTATATACACGTGTATAAGCCGAGTTTTTCAGCCCAAAATTTGGGCTGAAAAGTCTCCCCCTCGGCTTATACACGGGTCATATACGGTACATGGTGAGGTGGGGGCTTTGTCCGGGGCTGTGGAGGCTGCAGGAGGCGGGGGGAGCTGCTGTATGAGCAACCCCGTCACGTGGGGCCGCTCATTAAATATGCACTGCTTCCCCCTGTCAATCAGCGGCAGGGGGAAGCAGTGCATATAGCCCCCAAATGCTGGCACTCGCCCCCCCTTGTAAGGGCCCCCCCCCGCTGGTTATATTACCATCCCGGTCTTCTGATCAGCGCCGCTCCTCGGTGCTCCTCGGTGCTCCGTCCGTCCGTCCTGCTACATCCGGGATCTCCGGCTGTCGCAGGCATATGACGTCATCGCGCGACGGCCGGGGATCCTGGATGTAACAGGACGGGAGCAGCGAGGACGGAGCGCCGAGGAGCAGCGCTGATCAGAAGACCGGGATGGTAAGAGAAGCGGGGGGAACCCTTGCAAGGGGGGGCGAGTGCCAGCATTTGGGGGCTGCTGGGTACCCCCAGGGGGCTGCTGGGTACCCCCAGGGGGCTGCTGGAGACCCCCAGGGGGCTGCTGGAGACCCCCTGGGGGCTGCTGGGTACCCCAGGGGGCTGCTGTATACCACTGGGGCTGCTGTATACTACCACTGGGGCTGCTGTATACTACCACTGGGGCTGCTGTATACTACCACTGGGGCTGCTATATACTACCACTGGGGCTGCTGTATACTACCACTGGGGCTGCTGTATACTACCACTGGGGCTGCTATATACTACCACTGGGGCTGCTGTATACTACCATTGGGGCTGCTATATACTACCACTGGGGCTGCTGTATACTACCACTGGGGCTGCTATATACTACCACTGGGGCTGCTGTATACTACCACTGGGGAGGCCTGTATACCACTGGGGGGGGCCTGTATACCACACTGCTGGAGGCTGTATGCCTGTGCTGGGGTCCACCCTCGGCTTATACACGAGTCAATAGGTTTTTCCAGATTTTTGGGGCAAAAGTAGGGGGGTCGGCTTATACACGGGTCGGCTTATACACGAGTATATACGATACTTCAAAATCGCCAAAATCATTCCCAGACTTTAATTAAAAAAACAGTACTGTTCAAAGATGGGTAATTCACATTATCAAAGGGACAAATTTTTAATATTCACAAAACAACAGCAAATATTATTTACTGAACTAAAATTACAATCAATTGCAAAGCTTTATGGCTGACACAGCTAAAAAGGATATGGGAGTGTGGTAATTTCACAATGTGGGCAAGTGTGAAGGCAATGTGGTCTGTGATTTCAATAAGAAATTGCATGAGAAAATCGCATTACACACGGGCGCCACACGGATGTCACATGGACAGCACTCAGAAGGTATCTGAGGAAAAATCGCACACTTGCATTGCAGTTGCGTGCCACACGGACTAAAAAACAGAATACACTTGTCCGACTCTCCTGATAAGAAACGGACCAATTTTTATCACAGCAGTGTGTCCCTACCCTTATTGATATTTCTGAACAATAGATAGCTTAGGGATTTTCCAAAAACATACAAGTTTGGAAACAAAGTCCACAAGACATGGATACTGTGAAACAGATTAAACAAAGGCAAAGTCACACCAGACATAAAATGTAGCAAACATAAAGACAAATCTAAATACTTTGTGTCCTTATTTTTCTGCTTCCATTGCAAATCTAATGGCCACTTTGCACGTCCCGACATCGGCGTCCAACTCCGACCAAAAGTCACGTGGTTCGTGTGTTGGCCCCGATATCGTTCGTGCGTTGTATGGTAAAATGTCCAATACGATGCACGATGATGCCAAACCGATATCGGGGATCAAATGAGCGTGCTCTCCAACGCCCGATATTGGATGGACGATGTGGCGGATGTGCTGTGTAAACGCCCAACTACGATGTGGAGTACAACTTCCCCTATCCTGTCCCATGTTAAATGGTGTTCTTGGGTCGGTTGTACAAGGGGGTGTACACATCGTAGTGGCGTTGCCTGCCGATATCGCACTGTGTAACATCTCCTATGCGATCTTGGAATTCTGCCCAGAAAAAGCGCGCTCCCGCGGCGTTTGAAACCAATATCGGACCGACGTTGGGACGTGTAAAGTGGCCATAATACAGACCTGATACAACACAAGTTATTAAAGATATATACATTGCTTAAATGATAATCAAAATAAAATACAAAATATTAACCATAACAGCATGTATATCCAAGAGAAAAAATTATTTTCAACCAGTCAGGTGATGAATAACATTTTACCTTTTTTTTTTTGCAAAACTGGATGCCATTTTTTATTTTGACTCTTGTGGTTGCAAAAATCCGGAATATTTTAAACATGTGATTACATAGAAGTATAGTGGTAGGGACATAACAGATAGAAATATTTTAGAATGAAATTACATTTATAGACAAACCGACAGAAAATATAATTCAGTTGAGATGAAAATATCATCAGGGATGTCAATCATCGATTTATATAGCCTATACCAAAAAGTCATCCAAAAGGAGGATCAGTTATTTATCTGTTTTATTGTACAGTGACACAATGTTGGCCCAAACACAAACCACAATTCTGAAACTGATTAATGACGCCCTGAGTAATAATTAACTCCTATAATTGTATTGCCTGTTATGCTGACATGGGTCTCTGGAGCTTCAGTGTGTATATACTCTAGTGGTAACCGCACACTGCACTGGACTCAGGGGAAGTATTCATTTGACCTGTGCACTTTCACACGTCAACTCCTTATAGCTCACAAATTAGATTTATACTTGATGAAACAGGGGAGAATAGAATGTTATAAATTAGAAGTGACAGTGGCTGGAATGGTTATGGGTGTGGGGAGGCAGGGGCTGCTGCCTGAGGCTCCAAAGTTTATGGGGGTGCAACATTTCACACCTCTAATTGTTAAGGTATCTTTACACGCGTAACTTTTCTACAATTTCACTGGCAACTTACTGGTTGCAGTGAAATCATGGGACACATGTGTTTCTAACCAGTAAGTTGCCAATGAAATTCCTAGAAAGTTGCCGCGTGTAAAGGTACCTTTAAATGATCAATGCCTGCAAATCTGTGGTGACAAACTTCAATGCTTTTTTTTCTGCAGTTTTTTGGGTAACAGCAGAAAAAGGCACTTTTTGTTTAATTTCTTCAGGTTTGCATTATACTCAAAAACTAACAGTGCGCAGAGGAGACATCCAGCAGGAGAGGAAGGATCTCCAAGAGGAGGATTGATAGAGACGGTAGGGATGTTAATTAAACAATCCCGTCTCTTCTTAAAAGGAATGCCCAATATAAAAGTAAAAAAAAATGTAATATGTGTAATCAGCCAGAAGTGGCCAGTAAAAAAAGGTTTCTGCATTCATCGAATTCTGTAGAATAATTTATGGCTTGATGCATTGCCTGGTGTCAATTTGTCAAATTAAATGTAAGTTGTTGCTTTATAATACCACTGGAGACCAGCAGGTCGTGGTATAAGTGTCAGTAAGGGACTGTATTGCAGGATGTCTGATCAATATCCTCTATAGCAGGGGTAGGGAACTCCAGGCCTCCAGAGCCGCACACAGTCCAGGTTTTCAGGATTTCCTTAGTATTTGACAGTTGGAATCATCACCAGTTCAGGACATTAAATTACCAACTGTCAAATACTAAGGAAATCCTGAAAACCTGCACTGTGTGTGGTCCTCGAGGCCTGGAGTACCCTACCCCTGCTCTATAGCCTGATCCCTATGGTAACCAGGGAGAGTTGACAGTTGGCAGTTGAAACAAGCCCAGGTAGAAGTGATGAGCAAGTTACAATGCTGGCTAATGTCACGTACCTGTCAGGCAGTATTTTCAGAACCCATCACAGTACGGTCAAACATAGTTATATATTTGCCATATCACAGTACCAGACCAGTTGCCTACTACAGTGAGCACGGTAGTAGGATTCTGGCCAATCCTCACAGTACGTGTATTGTGAGGACTAACAAGTCTGACTGCAGACTTATGGATTTGGAGTGGAAAACCTCTTTAAAGCAGCATACAACCTCTAATAATAATAATAATAATAATAATAATATAATATTTATTAATTTATATAGCGCTTTTAATTCCATAACACTTTACATACATCAGTAATGCTGTCTCTCTTGGAGCTCACAATCTAAACATCCTATCAGTATGTCTGAGTGCCTGGAGGAAACCCACGCAAACACGGGGAGAACATACAAACTCCTTGCAGATGTTGTCCTTAGTGGGAATTGAACCCAGGACCTCAGGACCCCAGTGCTGCAAAGGCTGCAGTGCTAACTACTTGAGCCACCGCGCTGCCTTAATGAGCTCTAATAGGACACCCTTAGATTTCTATTGGACCGTTCTGCACCTGTTTATGTTGATGAGTTATATAAAAGTATACAGAGGTTTTTCCCAAAAGACAAAAAAGACATTATGTCTATTATGTTTCTTGCCTTTGCAAGATAGGGGAACCTCCCGCCCTTCCCCCATGAGCCATGCACATAAAAAGCCGTCTACTGCATTCAGTCCATGTCAGACCTTGGACCTGTCTGGATCCTGCTCATATAGGTACCAATACGCATGGTCAGATTTTTGAATACAACAGATAGGGACTGCTCTGACAAGGGTTACCGTGAAGAGGTAGAGTGGCTTAGCGTACATTTTTTGCAAAAAACATATCAACTAAATACCCTGTTTTTTCTACTTTTTTAGCAGCACTTGCTTTTTACTGTTTTTCTTTGCAACACAGTATTTTACACGTTTGTTTGACTGTTTTTTGTGTTTCAGAGGTTTTTCCCAGTTGTACTCCATATACGGTAAATCTGACAGATTTTATGGTCCTTTGAATGACGTATTATATTGCTAGTCTCTCCTATGTGTGTTGATTGACCTATAAGTATTTTCCCAATTTAACATTTATTGCAGTTCCTACACTAAAGACATAATTTTTTTTTACTAAATATGACTGTATTTTTTGTCTCCATGTTTATGTATAGACATTATGCTACAAAAGCTTGTACAGTATAGCACCATGGAATTAATGGTGCTACATAAATAAACAAAAAATAAGCTTCCTTTACATATGGTTTATAGGATAAGTGTTACCGGTTAGTCTTTTAGGGCCGCTTTACACACACCAACTTCTCAACAGATCTCTGGTTGCAGTGAAATCATGGACACATTGTTCAATTTTGTGGCTGTGTACAATGGAGCAATGTGTCCATGATTTCACTGCAACCAGAGATCTGTTCAGAAGTTGGACACAGAAGTTGGTGTGTGTAAAGTGGCCCTTAGGGCCTGGTAGGAAGCTGATTTCCTTACTTAGACTATCTAGGCATAAAAAAGCAACAAAATATAATGCTTTTCCCTGTAAGGGCTTGTGTAGACGACCTTATTTTTGGTCCAAGTGCGATCCAAGAAAACATCTGATGAGAGTATGATTAGCCTAATCGCACTGATTTACTTGGATGAGAGAAAATTCAGTTTTAAGAAATCCATTAAAAATAGCTAGACAACAATATAAAACCCAGCCATTCCACTGATGCGTTTCCGGCTATTTGAGCCCGTAGTCATAGAGACTTAGTCATAGAGATTAAGGGCCCAAGTAGCCAGAAATGCATCAGAGGAATGACTTGCTTTTAAATCGTTGTCTAGCTATTTTTAATGGATTTATTACTGCAATAAAGAATTGTTTTTTACGGGTGTGCTGATCATTCCTCCAAGTTTGTTCACTGTTTATGCCGCGGTCAATACAGTTTAGATCTTTGCACCCAGTTTATGGCAGTCCTGGCTTCAATATAAAGCACGCTGAGGCATTTTGATCTTTCCTTTTTTTTTTTACTTATGCCGACAATTCGGTCATCTGACCTTAGCCGAATGGGAGACCAGACCAGAACATCATGCCAACTTTCCCTCAATTTCCAGAGAGTCAGAGCTGCATCTGTCCAACGGTTCACACACTCCTATCCATGTATTCCTGGTGTCCGATGTGACGACACAGCCTTTTCCAATGTGTGTTGTGAGTTAATTTACTTAATTTGGCCAAACGTGGTGTTCTTTTGTTTGTTAAATCATGTTAACTCATGTTTGTTAAATCATTGTTTCCTGCCAGTCTGCTTAGAGCCCCATTGTCTTAGATGGTGGATTGCTAATGAAATGTAATTTACCTCAGCCCCCTTCTGTCTACATCATTTAGATGAAAATTCTGCAGTCGGATTGAAATGCCAACCAATAAGAGAACAGCCTTATCTCACCAATCCTGCAAGAATATAATACACCCTGATGTGGACTGCTTCAGTCACCAGTTGTTCAAATGCTAAGAGGCCTCAGCCTAGGGACTTTGGTTCCAGTTGCCAAGATCACATCTCATCTTCATACTCTGCATGGCCTCAGTCTAGGTTCCTAGGATTCAGGTGGAAGAAACCCAGGTTCGGGCAATTTGATCACTTGGCTACAGACTTTTCTGTGCTCAGTTAGCTTTCTAAGCTTGATGCTATTGCTTTCTCAATGGGTGCCTGCTAAAAGGGGAGTGCTGCTGGATTGGGGTACTTGGCCCTGAAAGCCTTGAAGGCATGAATATTCTAATCCCTGTTGAGATAGCAGATGGGTGAGACTCTGTTGCCTGTTAAATTTTGTGTTTTGCTTGGTTATGTGTTATAGGCCTTTAATTGTTGGGGATCCAATAAAGTCTACCTAATGTGTGGTTCCCTCACCATGTGTTGTCTGAGTAGTATTTTGCACACAGATAAGGAGTTTGTGCATTCATTGGGATGAGCCCTGGTCCATGCGGTCTTTCTGAAGGTAGTTGGGCCAGTGGATGAGATCACCCATGAACCCCTGTGTCTCCACACCCAACTCCTCCATCACAAATTTGAGATTTGAGACGTCTATGCAACATCAAGACCACATGTGCTAGATCAAAAACAGCAGAATTTTAACAGCAAGTAAATTATTAAGTTTCTTCATTTCTCACAGGCTTTACAATGCTTTACTAACATATGTGCCCAGAAACCACTTTAACGTTTTCGAGAATATTTCAGTCGTTATATGTGTTTAGACTATAATTCCAGTAAATCCTGAGATTCATGGGCCTTGTAAGTCTTATAAAATATACAGTTTCCTTTACAGAACATCAAGAATACCTTCATAATCACACAGAATAAATATCTATATACTACATGGAAAGATCTCTAGCAGTTTTAAAATAAACCATATGCAAATGTCCGGTATGGTATGTCAACATTTTCCACATATGTACACACCAAGTCTACAAGCAATTTTAGGAGAGCTATGCCTAAAGAAAATTGACTTACATAATGGCAGTTTATGGACACATGTGGCGGAGGAGAATGCTCTATTTAGTCTGGGTTTGTGACCTGGTCATACTAATACTGGAGTTATATTGCTTTTGTGACACCCTTCTTGAGGACAGCTGTGGTATATAGTATATACACATAGACGCCTAACTTCAAAGAGGAGCAAAGGTAATACTGCCGCAAAAATCTAACAATGCTCGCAATGGTATTATTATTATTATTTATTTATATAGCGCCATTAGATTCCATAGTGCTTTACATTATAAGAGGGTAGACGAGGACAAGTACAAGTACAATATATACGTATAGTAGACAAACAGAAACAGGAGTGGCTGGGACCCTGTCCGCAAGGGCTCACAGTCTATGAGGGACCGGGGGGGTACTCTTTCTTGTAAGGAGGCTAGATGAAACCTGTCACCAAGTTTAACCATTCTAAACTATTTTCATGCTATTTTACCTTGAAAATCACTTTTTTAATTAGTTTGTGTAATGTCAATACATCATTTACTGATTAATGAATAACACTCCCCTGAACATGTCCAGACCATGTGAGCCACCTGTTAAATCCAGGAATGCCATGGATGACGTCTCCTACACATTCTGATCGAGATGTCATGTTTGCTCAGTGCAATTGATTCTTCTTCCAAGAATATACTAAAGAAAAAAACTGTTCATGCACTGGTTCGATGTTGTGCTATACAACTAATAATGAGTGAATGGTATATCGATGATATTGAAAAAGATATCCTTATCATTAAAAAAAAAAGGCACTAGTTTTGTATGGATTCAACAGACAGGTTTGCATGATCTGCAAAGCATTTCACTTAAAACAAATGAAGATCTGACAGTAGGAATAAACCTGAATGATCCGACGCCTTCCCTTGCTGGCTTCTTCCTACAATGCTTTAGTTGATTGACAGGTCTCTTCCTATGTACATACATGAACGAAAGAGTCCCCTTAACCGAATGTGATTGATTGTTGATGTGATGCCAATAAAGACAGTTTTTATTTTAGACATTTTAAAGGGATCCTGTCACCCCCAAAACGCCATTTCCGGTGCCGGGTGACGTACTACAGCCGTGCCGCGCTGTCAGCTTCAAAATGCGCACTGCGCATGCGCATGCGCATGCGCAGTGCGGGACTTGAGGCTAACAGCGGCGCGGATGTAAAAACGTCACCCGGCGCCGGAAATGACGCGGATCGCGTCATACAGCCCCACGCTGAAGCCCGGCAGACACAGGACACAGCGGGGAGGCGCGCAGGGAGGCTGCAATTTGAATCTATCATGAAGATCACGCCTATTGAGGCGTGATAGTATGAAGAGGGGCAGCCTGGATGAGTGACTATGAATAGCATAGTCACTCATTATCATCAGTAATGAGGTACTTATAAAACGTTTTTATACACTTTGATTATGTGCATATAGGAGCTAAAAGGAGTGTAGGGAAAGTGTTAATATGCACTAGGGACAGATTTTAATAGGTTTAAAGGTGTTTTGGGGGTGACAGGATCCCTTTAAGCAAATCTTCCCCAGTGTAACAGGTTCCACTAGAATGAGCAAGGACAGAGCGGCACTCACAGGAATCCAATTGCCATTTTTCACGGCTTTATT
This sequence comes from Allobates femoralis, assembly GCA_033576535.1. Classification (NCBI taxonomy): domain Eukaryota; kingdom Metazoa; phylum Chordata; class Amphibia; order Anura; family Aromobatidae; genus Allobates; species Allobates femoralis. The sequence continues at coordinate 153,399,203 of JARQOC010000005.1, forward strand.
CAGCAATATGCATGATTATAATGCAGGGAGGGGGGTCGGCAGGAGTGCCGCTCTGTCATTGCTCATTCATCTACTACTTCATCTTGCAGCTGAGCAACACTGGATTCAGACCCCACCTCATCCATACTATTGCTGCGTGCTTCTCCAGGTCAGTGCCTGAATTCCTTCTAATTTTTTACAGGTTCCACTAGAATGTTTCTCTTAGGCCCCTTTCACATCAGCGTTTATTTGAAATCGCAGCAGATGCGGTGAAAAAAACCGCATCTGCCGCGATTACCGCATACCGGCTGCACAGGAATCCAATTGCCATTTTTCACGGCTTTATTCAGCAATATGCATGATTATAATGCAGGGAGGGGGGTCGGCAGGAGTGCCGCTCTGTCATTGCTCATTCATCTACTACTTCATCTTGCAGCTGAGCAACACTGGATCCAGACCCCACCTTATCCATACTATTGCTGCGTGCTTCTCCAGGTCAGTGCCTGAATTCCTTCTAATTTTTTACAGGTTCCACTAGAATGATTCTCTTAGGCCCCTTTCACATCAGCGTTTATTTGAAATCGCAGCAGATGCGGTGAAAAAACCGCATCTGCCGCAATTACCGCATACCAGCTGCACTTGCGGCACGGTTGCGGCACAGTTGCGGAAAGCCCCATACAATGTATAGGTGGGCTTGCGGCAGGTGCGGCAAGTGCGGTTTTGGCACTTGCGGCAGGTGCGGCCGCGAAAAAAAACGCAGTGAGCCGTGGTTTTTTCGCGGCCGCACCTGCCGCAAGTGCCAAAACCGCACTTGCCGCACCTGCCGCAAGCCCGCCTATACATTGTATGGGGCTTGCCGCAACTGTGCTGCAAGTGCAGCCGGTATGCGGTAATCGCGGCAGATGCGTTTTTTTCACTGCATCTACCGCGATTTCAAATAAACGCTGATGTGAAAGGGGCCTTACACATTTTTCCTAAAACCATTCCTTCTATGTGCTAGACCTACGAATCCCAATTTAAGTCATACTTTAAAAACAAATTCAAATGATTGGACTGAGCAGTAGAGAGAAAGGACTCAAATACTCATTTATTTCTCCTCTGCAATAACAAGAGGCCTTTTTACACTGATCTTGAACTCCAGCCATCACCGCACTCTTACTCACACATGCTCACCCGATCCACATCTTACCTCTCCCTCACCCAGGTTGTGTCCTTATGTCTGTGAAATTCCTGGAATATTGTTATTAATATGTGACATGTCTTTGATGTGCAATGTAATTGTTCCTAATTTGCAAAACACTAGATTGCTTCCTCATGTTTTCAACTAGAATTTTAAAGTACAATAATCTTTTCTTTTCTACATAACTAATTTTTAATCTACAATCATAATTATCATCCATTGTTTATATAGGAAAATCTGCAACACTTTTCATTTAAGGCATGAGACATACAGTACAGACCAAAAGTTTGGACACACCTTCTCATTCAAAGAGTTTTCTGTATTTTCATGACTATGAAAATTGTAGATTCACACTGAAAACATCAAAACTATGAATTAACACATGTGGAATTGTCAAGCCCCAGGCCCTGGGGTACTCGAGTATCAGGAAGTGGTCTCCGGCAGCAGAGAAGAGGTTACAAGACTGCTTTGATTGCACAGACTGGGAGGTGTTATGTGCCAGGGAACATAATGATGATGTTAATGAGGTTACCGGGAGAGTTACTGATTACATCAACTTTTGTACTGACAATATTGTACCTATTCATGAGATTCGGTGTTATGCAAACAACAAGCCCTGGATTACAAAAGAATTGAAACATCTACTAAACAGAAAAAAAAAACTTTTAACAGGAAAGACAAAGAGGAAATGAAAATTGTACAGCGAGACTTAAAGGGGAAAATTAAAATTGCCCGTGAAGCATTCAGAATTAAATTGGAAAATAAATTGTCACACAACAACTCCAGAGAAGTGTGGGCCGGAATGAAGCTATTGACTGGGTTTAAGGCAGGGTCAGATCAGGGAGGTGTGGTGCTGATCATGGCTAATGAGATGAATGTGTTTTTCAACAGATTCAATGATAAATGTGCAATGTCAACAGGGGAGAAGGCCGGGGAGCGACAAGCAATATCAACTGGGAGGAGGAAGTTGGAGACTTTCTTGATCTCAGAAAATGATGTGAGGGAACAGTTTAGTAAGCTGGTCATGGGTAAAGCAGCAGGGCCTGATGGTATCTGTCCACGTGTCCTCAGAGTGTGTGCAAATCAGTTGTGCACTGTCTTCCAGCACCTGTTTAACTGGAGCTTACAATCACAGAGAGTACCAGTTCTATGGAAGACTTCTTGCCTGGTGCTGGTTCCCAAGACTACCTTCCCGAGCTCCCATAACGACTATAGACCGGTGGCCTTAACATCGCATGCGATGAAGTCCTTGGAGAGAACTGTACTTACCTACTTGTGTCTGAGGGTGTCTGCTTTTATGGACCCCCTTCAGTTTGCGTATCGGCAGAGTCTGGGGGTGGACGATGCTGTAGCGTATCTGCTACAAACAGTACATTCCTTTCTGGACAATGATGGAACCACTGTACGTGCCATGTTCTTCGATTTCTCCAGTGCATTCAACACCTTACAGCCACTATTATTACGTAAAAAGCTGGTTGAAATGGCGGTTGATGAGGGACTAGTAAATTGGATCATTGATTACCTGTCGGACAGGCCACAGTTCGTAAGGTTGGGGGCGGCCGTATCGGATAGTGTTCGGAGCAGTGTTGGAGCCCCTCAGGGAACGGTGCTGTCGCCATTTCTTTTTACGTTATACACAGCTGATTTTCAGTATAAATCAAACCTTTGTCACCTTCAGAAGTACTCTGATGACTCAGTGATAGTCGTAGGTATTGTGAGAGGCCAGGGTGAGGAGGAATACAGAAGGGTGGTCTCGGACTTTGTTGACTGGTGCCATGCTAACCATTTAGAACTCAACGTAAAGAAAACCAGGGAGTTGGTGTTGAGTTATGGAATGTGCATGAAGGATTGCTTACCTATCACTATTGATGGTCAGGATGTGGAGATGGTGGAGAATTTCAAATATTTGGGGGTTCACCTGGACAGCAAGCTTGATTGGAGGTGCCATATGGAGAAGGTTTGCAAGAAAGGGATGAGTAGACTTTACTTCCTAAGGAAATTAAGGTCGTTTAATGTGTGTAGCAAAATGCTTGAAATGTTCTACCAATCTATTGTGGCGAGTGCAATCTTTGCTGCAATAATATGCTGGGGTAGTAGTGTGCGCACAGCTGACGCTAATAAGCTAAATAAACTTATCAAGAAGGCTAGTGCGGCGGTGGGTCTACAACTTAGGACTTTCGAGGAGGTATTAGAGGATAGAATTAATAAATGCAAGGCTATAATGAGCAACAATACACACCCGCTCTCTGAACTGTTTGCGAAGCAGAAGAGCACATTCAGCAAGCGTCTAATCCAACTAATGTGTAAAAAGGAAAGATACAGAAAATCGTTTGTTCCGACAGCTGTGGGGATGTTTAACAAATGTATAAGTGTAAAGCATCCCAAGACTGTGTGAAGTTCTATGTGTATGGGGGGAATAGGAGAGGTACATGTACCAGTCTAACCACATCTGCTGTCCATATAGACTTATTTTGTAAAGTGTGAAATGTTCTTGATCTTTGTTCTGCTGCTGTAATACTGTAATTTCCTCCGGGATCAATAAAGTTTATCTTATCTTATCTTATTTCAGGCTCGGGTGGAATGCTTGGATGTCACGGGTGGCAGTGCCTGAGCCCATGGCCTTAGTGAGACTTCAAAAAGGGTGTATTTACAGATAATAAGAGTTTGTCATGTGATGCCACCTGTAGTACCTGATGATGGGTCACCAGCGCCCCACAGTCCGCCGGAGGTAGATGGTAGTGCAGCTGAGTTGGCAAAGCTCCCTACAGGCGGAGCTATTCCTCCAGGGCAGCGTCCCTGCAAGGGAACAGGTAGATGTAGAAACTCACAACAGGCAAAGTCACTTTCTCCCAGGCACTTTACTGTCAACTTGTAGCAGCATCATACAGAGTTCACAGTCCAGCATCAGATGTTAAAATAACAGGTAGCTCTACGGGTGGCTGCAAGTGGATCCTAGGTGGTATGGTGAAACCCGTGGTGTACCTTAGTTGATGAACCTGGGTCCTTTCTTCCCGCATAGATGGGCCTATACCCAATGGCTCCATGTAGGTAGTATTGGGGGTCCTCTCCCTCGTGGTGAGGAAGCTGGTAGACCGCTCTGGCAGGGTACTGTGGCGATATATGGACCAAAGCAGCCGGTTGCAAAGATGGACTTTGGCCGGATCCTCGGGCCTGGCGTTCCCGAGGTGGACTGGAGATTCCCCTGGAGTATGGTCCTCCACTCTGAGGATCTCCCTTTCTCTCTAGGGCCTCGAATCCGCTCGTCGGGTACCCTCTTTCAGGATCTCTTCAAGACTCCTTCTCCTTTCCTCCGGATCAGCTTGAAACCGTCCGGGTTTCACTGACTAGAGAGAGACTACTCTTTCTCCTAGCTGGCCATTCTGCTGAAGACCTACTTTATCCCCCTAGAGGTGAATATATCCCCTCCCGGGTAACCTCCCACTGCTCAGCTAATATGGGAGTGCTGGGAATAGATCCCACCCACCAACCTAGGGTCCAATTACACCTCTTTTATGGGTGCAATACCCCTCTGTGACGCCTAACTAAGTGGGGCACCACAGCATTATATACTTAACAAAAAAGTGTGAAACAACAGAAAATATATCTTATATTCTAGGTTCTTCTAATTAGCCACCTTTTGCTTTGATTACTGCTTTGCAACTCTTGGCATTCTCTTGATGAGCTTCAAGAGGTAGTCACCGGAAATGGTTTTCACTTCACAGGTGTGCCCTGCAGGTTTAATAAGTGGGATTTCTTGCCTTATAAATGGGGTTGGGACCATCAGTTGTGTTGTGCAGATGTTTCGTGGATTCACAGCTGATAGTCCTACTGAATAGACTGTTAAAATATGTATTATGGCAAGAAAAAAGCAGCTAAGTAAAGAAAACCGAGTGGCCATCATTACTTTAAGAAATGAAGGTCAGTCAGTCCTAAAAATTGGGAAAACTTTGAAAGTGTCCCCAAGTGCAGTTGCAAAAACCATCAAGCGCTACAAAGAAACTGGCTTACATGAGGACCGCCCCAGGAAAGGAAGACCAAGAGTCACCTCTGTTGTGGAGGATAAGTTCATCTGAGTCACCAGCCTCAGAAATCGCAGGTTAACAGCAGCTCACATTAGTGACCAGGTTAATGCCACACAGAGTTCTAGCAGCAGACACATCTCTACAACAACTGTTAAGAGGAGACTTTGTGCAGCACGCCTTCATGGAAAAATAGCTGCTAGGAAACCACTGCTAAGGACAGGCAACAAGCAGAAGAGACTTGTTTGGGCTAAAGAACACAAGGAATGGACATTAGACCAGTGGAAATCTGTGCTTTGGTCTGATGGGTCCAAATTTCAAATATTTGGTTCCAACCACTGTGTCTATGTGCGATGCAGAAAAGGTGAACGGATGGACTCTACATGCCTGGTTCCCACCGTGAAGCATGGAGGAGGAGGTGTGATGGTGATGGGTGCTACGCCAGATGACTTGGCCTCCATAGTCACTAGACCTGAACCCAATCGAGATGGTTTGGGGTGAGCTGGACCGCAGAGTGAAGGCAAAAGGACCAACAAGTGCTGAGCATCTCTGGGAACTCCTTCAAGACTGTTGGAAGACCATTTCCGGTGACTACCTCTTGAAGCTCATCAAGAGAATGCCAAGAGTGGGCAAAGCAGTAATCAAAGCAAAAGGTGGACTTTGAAGAAACCTAGAATATAAGACATATTTTCAGTTGTTTCACACTTTTTTGTTAAGTATATAATTCCACATGTGTCAATTCATAGTTTTGATGCCTTCAGTGTGAATCTACAATTTTCATAGTCATGAAAATACAGAAAACTCTTTGAATGAGAAGGTGTGTTCAAACTTTTGGTCTGTACTGTACATACATGTGAGAAAGAGGCTGTGCTCAAGGCATAATCTCTGTTCTCAATGAGCGGCGGAGGGCAAGACGGGCACCGAGAATAGACAATAGGCATCCATGGGAAAGTTTAAAAATGCCCAAAACATCAGAATACATTCAGACAAATGTTATCTATGGGGCCGTGTACAAGTCCAATATTTTTCCTCAGGCTGAGTCTGACCAAGGAAATAATCGTAGCATGTCCGAGTTCCCTTCGTAAGTAAGACATGCAAGTAAATGGATCTGGTGAAAAAATCTGACTGTACTAAGATGACATCCAAGTATGGTTCAATTTTCACGGACTGACCGAATGGAGAAGATAGAAATAAAATGTCCCTATCTACTCAACATCCAAGAAAATCGGATCATACTTGCCTCATACCCTGATCACATTCTGATTAGAGTGAGATTATCATAATTAAGGTACTGTGAGGCACCGCCGGCATGGTCCCCATGGCCGGGGCGCATCACATGCAGGATCAGGGTATGATCCTGTGTACACTGGCCGGTTTTCCTGTGATAATGCTGTGTGAACCAACTTTGAACACAAGGTTTAATGTGACTAGTGAGTGGCTCATGAGATCGAGGAAGCTCTGAGGAAAGGAATGTAATGAGTGATTGCTGATAGCCCATGTGGGTGTGTCAGGTGGGTGTGTCCGGAGGATTAGCAGCCCAGCTGGATGAGTCAGTGTGGGTGTGGCAGGCACGATAAGAGCCTGCCAGCTGAGGGTCTGAGGACTCGTGCTGAGAGATTTATTCTGAGACCAGAACTCATGCTGAGAGGATCATTTCCAGCCAGAGAGCCGAGCAGAGCCAGTCTGTGTGAGGGACTGGGAGTGAGAGTCCAGACCACCATAATGAATGATGGTGAAGAGAGCATGCTAGCTCTATACTGGTAGCCAGGACTGGGGTCGTTATTGCACCTGGTGTGGGGAAGCTGTGGCTGACCTGGCGGACGCTGGACTAGCCGTGGGGTGAAACATGTCCAGGAAGGAGCCCGTGGGGGAGGCTTGGCCAACCCGTTACCCAGGTAGCGAGACCCGGATCCGTGTCCGGTAAGACAGCAGTTCCCGTGTAACGAAGTGAGCTGTGTGTGTGATTAATGCCGGGCGGGCATAACCGCCTTAGGGTCCGACTGGGCAGTCGGTAAAGGACCCGTAGACATATGTAAGGGCTTAGGTAACAGTGCCTTGAATGATAGACGATGGCCTATGTGTAACAGCCACGTATAATGTTGTGGGGGAGAGTGACCCAGCCAGTATGGATGATGCATTGGAGGCGATCCGTCCCTGTGGGACGAGAGGGAGGCTTGCCCTGCTGCTTGCAGAGGGTACCTGTCCCTCAACCACAGCCTCTAATGGTGTGGATGAACCTGTGGCCAGACACAGGGGTAATAGGGCTCCTAGTAGGTAACGGATGAGTTTCCCGGGTACTAAGGTTTGCCAATCCCTGTAATGGACCCAGGAGAGCCACAGTTCATGGACGTTGGTATGATGGGCTGTGAGCGTGTGGAAGGATGCGTGTGATCCATGGATGTTTGTATGATGGATCACATACGGTATGTAAGGACCCGGTCAGGCAGGAATCCTGACTACGGGTTAATGGTATATCATCATGCTGGGTGACTAAAGCCGGGCGGCTTGGTACCGCCATTGGGACCCACAGGGCCCGTTGAGGCGTATGTAACGAAGGTCAGAAGCAGGGGTTAGAAAGGGCTCCTAGAGTGGGGACACCATGGTTGAACCAGGTGGACTCTACCGGACGTGGGGCGAAACACGTCCAGAAAGGAGCCCCTTGGGGATACATGACATACCCGGTACTCAGGTTCCTCAATCCCTGTTATGAACCCGGAGGAGTCATCGTTGTAATGTAACGTATGTATTGATGATAGTGTAAGTAGGCCGGAGGCCGTAGCCACCACGGGAGCAGGTGTAGCGCTCCAATGGGGAGTGAGGTGGTTACAGGTCCCAGGTTGTATATGTGCAATGTTCTATGTAATGTATGATGTATTTATGTAAAGTGTTTATAATCAATGTGATATGTGTCAAACATGCTACCCGGGTTACGTTATTAATATGTGAAAAATAAACGGGTAGACATTGGTTAACTTATAAATACGTGTTTGTTGTTATGCAAGCGGGTTCCCCGGTTGCTACCTCACAGTACCTTTACACGCCGCAATCTTGCCAGGTAATCTTAAAGGCAATATGTCGCCCCGAACCGATCGCTGTGAAATCGCCCCACGGTTGCGGCATGTGATTGTGGAATTTCGCGGCGATAAATCTCGCCTGTCGCCTGATTACTGAGCACTGCTCTGAAATCAGACGCAATCATGAAGGCAAGGTTTCCGGGTTTTGGCATGTGATAGGGCGATAGTGATGGAATCTGCGTGGCTTGTTGATTTCCTGTAGGCGTGCCACAGTAGAGCTGTCCATTCAGCACCACACACATCTTCACCTACACAACAGTACGCACACGCAAACATGTGTACACACACATAGTTCAGCCATGGCAGCTCTGCCATGGTGTGGAACACTGCAGGCACATATGTGCATAGTGTGGTTTGTATCTTACCGCCACAGCTACAGACGCATACATAGCCATTGGGTAGTGTAAGCCATTGTGTAGTCCTGCACAACACCACTCCTATGTGACGCTTTTGCGCCTCGAAAGTGTGCTGCAGTAGCCACTATCGACAACACTAGCGTATAATTAATGACAAAGTCAGACAGACAATGGCGTCATGTATTAGCCAGCCTTCCAGAGTAAGCTGACTAATCGTACCGCTGTTGCATTGTCCAATGAGCATGTTTAGGGCGCGGTGTAAAGCACTGTGGCACGCCTATGTCCTCGCCGCGCTGAATATGTACGCCCACATTACCTCTGAGATGGCGGCGTGTGAAGCGGCAACGGAAGTCGAGCGGATTGGTTACGCACGCTCTGGGTGAGGCGATTTCCAGTAACATAGTAACATAGTTTTTAAGGTTGAAGGAAGACTTTAAGTCCATCTAGTTCAACCCATAGCCTAACATGTTGATCCAGAGGACACATCACCTTTCTTTCAGGGCGAGATTGCGGCGTGTAATAGCGCCATCGGCGATCTGAGGCGAGTATGAAAAATGTGCACACGCACGTTAGATCGCCTCATATCGCCAGGCGAGATTGCGCCGTGTAAAAGTACCCTTAGGCCGATTTTCTTGGATGAGAAACAATTCGGCTGTCTGTTCTCAGCATTAGGCTGGGGACACACCAGCATATGAAAAATAGGACAGATTTTCATCCAAGAGAGTTGGACGTGTGAACTCCATTTGGTATAATAATAATAATACTTATTCATTTATATAGCGCTATTAATTCCATAGCAATATTTGGTATTCTGTATGTCATGCGAGTGCTATGCAAGTGTCCAATTTTTTTTCCTCTCTTAGCATCTGTATATCATGTGTATGCAAAGTGTTTTTTTGTCAATAAGTATTATTCTACAATCATTTATAGGACCATTTAGTTCATCAGACAGATGCTCCGACCGTTTTTTTTTTCACACCCATAGACTTGCATTGGTGAGTCTTGTCCAATTTACGCATCCACTGGCAAAATACAATGAGTTTTTTCTCATACTGAATACATGTGAGGAAAATAAATCACAGATGTGCTCTGCCTCATTGAATAACATGGGTTACAGTGCATTGTGAGATTTTCTCACATTACACTCTTCCGATACACACGGTCATGTGAGGCCTTGCTGTTCTATTAGTATTCAGGAAACTGGATATAGAAAGTGGATAAACGTCTGCGCTTCTGTATGATTAAAGATGGACTTAAGGTATAGGACTCATACAGGAGGTTTTATTCGGTGTTTCTAAGGGTACCTTTACACGCTGCAATCTTGCCTGGTGATATGAGGCGATCTAACGTGTGCGTGCACGTTTTTCATGCTCACCTCAGATCGCCGATGGCGCTGTTACATGCCGCAATCTCGCCCTGAAAGAAAGGCGATGTGTCGCACCGGAAATCGCCTCACCCATAGTGTAACCAATCCGCTTGATTTCTGTCGCCGCTTCAAACGCCGCAATCCCAAAGGTAATGTGGGCGTACATGTTCAGCGCGACGAGGACATAGGCATGCCACAGTGCTTTACACCGCGCCCCAAACACGCTCATTGGACAACGCTACAGTGTTACGATTGGCCAACCTGCTCTGGAAGGCTGGCTAATACATGACGCCATTGTCTATCGGACTTTGTCATTAATACACGCTCATGTTGTCGATAGTGGCTACTGCAACACACTTTCGAGGTGCAAAAGCGTCACACAGGAGTGGTGTTGTGCAGGACTACACAATGCACATATGTGCCTGCAGTGTTCCACGCCATGGCAGAGCTGCCATGGCTGAACTATGTGTGTGTACACATGTTTGCGTGTGCATACTGTTGTGTAGGTGAAGATGTGTGTGGTGCTGAACAGACAGCTCTTCAAATATGGCGCCCTGTCAACTGACATTCAATGGGAACACAGCACCCACCACCAATCATTGCAGACGGGGTGCAGACTACAGCACGCTGTGGCACGCCTACAGGAGATCAACAGGCGACTCAGATTCCATCACTATCGCCCTATCACACGCTAAAACCCGGAAATCTCACCTTCATGATTGCGTCTGATTTCAGAGCAGTGCTCAGTAATCAGGCGTCAGGCGAGAGGCGATTTATCGCCGCGAAATTCTCCAATCACACCCCACAACTGTGGGGCGATTTCATGGCGTCCGGTTCGGGGCGACATATCGCCTTTAAGATTACCTGGTGAGATTGCGGCGTGTAAAGGTACCTTAAGTGTTTTCCTCACTTCTTCGTTCAGAAAACCAACCAAGACTTAATTGGTTTCCTGAGGAAGAGGTGAGAAAAACACTTGGAAAAGTGTTGCATAAAACCTGTATTAAGCTGCTGATGCACTTTGGGAAACCCATACCTATTTGTCCCCTCTGATGAAGCGGACCCCCAGGTCCGTGAAACGTACATAGGGGAAAATCTTGACTTATGGTCCTCAGTCCTGGAAAGCTATATTTGATTCCCAATATGTGTAAGTGCAATATGAACTGTGCCTATTCTACATGGTGACACTTGTGTCATCTTCTATATGGATTATATGGGCTATGTAATAGAGATGGAGTATTAAGCGCTCTAATACTTTAATCCTGTGGGAAAACTATTATTGCAAATGATATTTGTATGTTAATTTCTGCTGAAACATTGTCTTGAAATTAGGAACCTGTATCAAATACTTTACGTAAATTAGTAAATCCACTCTTTGTGTAAATAGGCTATTTTCAGCGATACGCAAATGGAGTCCGTGGAGCCTCGATTAAGAGTCTCAAACACGGGACTAGCAAGATATCCCTCCAGGGAAGGACCTAGCCCTGGGGTGGAATCCTTGCGGAGACCACCATAAACACCATATTAAGTGGCCCTTTTAGTCAAAGCCCACTCAGTTACGAGTTAAGGATATGACAAGGGAATTAACAGAGCCAGGTATCCATCCGCAGACAGCTGTTTCGGGGTATTGCCCCTCATCAGTGTGGAGTAGGATTCTGGCTAGGTGGGAGCAATGCCTGGTAGACCAACATCACAAAGCACTCACTGATCTCAGGGAGACCAGTCAAGAAAAACACTGCGGGCAGCCGGCTAAAGCACTCAAACACAGTGAGATGCATGATGCATTGCCCCTGGAAATTTGAATATGCAAATGGAGTTCGTGGAGCCTCAATTAAGAGTCTCAAACACGGGACTAGCCAGATATCCCTCCAGGTAAGGACCTAGCCCTGGGGTGGACTCCATTTGCATATTCAAATTTCCAGGGGGCAATGCATCATGGATCTCACAGTGTTTGAGCGCTTTAGCCAGCTGCCCGCAGTGTTTTTCTTGACTGGTCTCCCTGAGATCAGTGAGTGCTTTGTGATGTTGGTCTACCAGGCATTGCTCCCACCTAGCCAGAATCCAACTCCACACTGATGAGGGGCAATACCCCGAAACAGCTGTCTGTGGATGGATACCTGGCTCTATTAATTCCCTTGTCATATCCTTAACTCGTAACTGAGTGGGGTATTGACTAAAAGGGCCACTTAATATGGTGGCTATGGTGGTCTCCGCAAGGATTCTACCCCAGGGCTAGGTCCTTCCCTGGAGGGATATCTGGCTAGTCCCGTGTTTGAGACTCTTAATCGAGGCTCCACGGACTCTATTTGCATATTCAAATTTCCAGGGGGCAATGCATCATGCATCTTACTGTGTCTGAGCGCTTTAGCCGGCTGCCTGCAGTGTTTTCCTTGACTGGTCGCCCTGAGATCAGTGAGTGCTTTTCAGCGATACAGCCTAGTACCATATCCTGTGTTTTCTGTTGATTCTTGAGGCTTGTCAGCTATCTTGTATGTACCTTCTTCTGAATTTTTATATACAAAATGCAATTTGGTGCTAGAAAAATGTAAAATCATGTTTTTCAACTCTGTGGTTCTCTGGTGTATATTGCTAAACTTGAGTTGTTGATATAGTTGGTGGTGGATTGCAATTGCAGTCGTCATTCTTGTCTGTATAAACCAGTATTATCCATGTTCTATCCTCTTCTTGTGACGTTGTAAAATCCTTCGGTTGTCATGTTGTTATGCTGATGAAGAGCATGGGATGATGATGACTCCACATGTGCATAAAGAGTACATCGTGTTTCATCATCTGCGATTTTACTTCCTTATGTCCAAATTGAAAAACTCAAAGAAATGAAAAAACAGATAATAATTTTTGAAAAGAGACATGTGTTCTTTAACTGCCCGGAAAAAGGACGATGAATTAGCTATGAATTGGCTTCATTATCATAATATGGTTTTAATTTAGAATCTAAAATAGCCAGAACGAAGAAAAAGAATATTATTATGTTATTTTTAGGAATCCTCTAAAGATTGCTGTAAAGAAAGATAACTGTGTATCATCCCTAATGAGAAAAATATTTGGTATTTTCTCTTCTTTTTAAAGAGAGTAGAACATCAAACTAGTGAGAATCTCAAACAATAGGTTCATGGGCATGAATGAATTTCCTGACCTGTGAAAGTAATCCAGTCCTCCACATCTAATACCATTGACATACCTAACATTCCTACCCATGAAATGCTTATCTGTGCTCCATGCCATCCTTTTCATACAAAGGATGTAATGGGTGACAGATGTGAAGTCTTCTTTGTAATGGGTGGTCACAAGCACTGGCCTTCCTCAACACATCTGCTTTGACCATTAGAGGACATATCATACAAATAGCAGTGTTCTGGATAAACATCATCGCTATAATCTTATTACAGAAGAAAACAGTCTACAAGGAATGTACGGCACATATGTTCTTCATATAGTCCTAACCAAGCTTAAACAGGAACAGAAGGCAAAGAAAGTGATAGCACCAAACCTTCTGCTGCTTCACAGAGATGTGTTCCCCTCAAAGGTGGCGAAAATATCCAACCTTAACTGGTCCATCAAGATAATATTACAATTGCTACGCATGAGTAGGGACAACATGGAGGTTAATTAAAACTGGAGTATCCTGTTCTTCAGTATAGGACAATAAGCATCTAAGGCCCCTTTCACATCAGCGGTTTTTTCAAAAAACTACATCTGCCGCGATTACCGCATACTGGCTGCACTTGCGGCACAGTTGCGGCAAGCCCCATACAATGTATAGGCGGGCTTGCGGCAGGTGCGGCAAGTGTGGTTTTGGCACTTGCGGCAGGTGCGGCCACGAAAAAAACTGCGGTCAGCCGCGTTTTTTTCGCGGCTGCACCTGCTGCAAGTGCCAAAACCGCACTTGCCACACCTGCCGCAAACCCTCATATACATTGTATGGGGCTTGCCGCAAGTGTGCCGCAAGTGCATCCGTTATGCGGTAATCGCGGCAGTTGTGTTTTTTTTCACCACAACTGCCGCGATTTAAAAAAAACGCTGATGTGAAAGTACCCTAAGATTTAATCTTACTCATCAATCCATTTTGAGTTGCTGAAACTTTCCTCAAGGTGACGACTGTTTCACCGTCAAACATTCAGTACCTTTTACTTCCACAGTGATATAATTATAGCAAGTAGCTAAGTACAACCATATTATGCTTCAGGAACGGGTAGATAATGGCCTGTGACCAAATCCAACCCTCTAACCTGCTTTAGGGCCCTTTCACATCAGCGTTTTTTGAAATTCGCGGCAGATGCGGTGAAAAAACCGCATCTGCCGTGTTTAACGCATAACCGCGACACTTGCAGCACACTTGCGGCAAGCCCCATGCAATGTCTATGGGGCTTGCGGTAAGGGTGCGGCAGGTGCGGCAAGTGCAGTTTCGGCACTTGCGGCAGGTGCGGCCGCGAAAAAAAATGCTGTTAGCCGCGTTTTTTTTTTCGCGGCCGCACCTGCCGCAAGTGCCAAAACCGCACTTGCCGCACCTGCCGCAAGTCCGCCTATACCTTGTATGGTGTTTACCGCAACCGCGCTGCAACCGTGCCGCAAGTGCAGCCGGTATGCGGTAATCGCGGCAGATGCGTTTTTTTCACCGCATCTGCCGCGATTTGAAAAAAACGCTGATGTGAAAGGGCCCTAATATATGCATTTCACTATTAGTATTGAATTACTGAAATAAATTAACTTTTTGATGATGTTCTAATTCATTGAGATACACTAGTAGGAGTGTTATGTGAGGGCCCATACTGTTTAGAAGATGTTCATACTATCTATAAAGAGATTATTTGAGGGCTCATACTGTATATAAGGACATCATTTGGGGGCCTCATACTGTATATAGGTAGTCATTAATGGTCTGCTGGTTTGGCAGTGTGGGGATCAGATCTGGTCATGTCCGGGAGTCTGTAGTATTCACTGCAGATATTCGGGCCTTGTCTGCCTTCATCCTCATTTGTCTTTCCATCGCCATAGGATCAGTTCTGATATATTCCAGGTATGTGTTATGGTACCTTTACACGCCGCCACCGAGGGTAGCAACAGGTAGGCACCGCACGTGCATGCGCACGTTTGCAACGGTTGCTAACAGTACCTGATGCCGCAAATACACGCCGCCACAAGGTGCTCCACAGAAGGTTTTTTCGTTCTCCGGAAGTGCCGACAGGTGCCGCGGGTTACCTTCTGTGGAGCACCTTCCCTGAATTACACGCCGCTACCACAAGGAAATATGGGCGCGACCTAGGGCAGTAGGGACAACACATAGGTGTGCCAGAGTTGTGCATTACGCGACGCTCGTACGATGATTGGACAATGCAATAGCATCATGATTGGCCAGCCAGCGCAGGAAGGCTGGCTAATACATGACGCCATTGCAAATGTGTAGTGACTGGTCAGCTCGTTAAATATGCCGCCCTGTGCAGGGACAGCCAATGGGTACACAGTAGCCCCCACCAATGATAGCTGATGGGGCGTGGTATACATGACGCTGTGGCATGCCCCAGGTAACTCAAATACCGTACCTGTGCCCCGATTACACGCCGCCACCATAGGGATTATACCTTCTTGTTTTTGAGCACGGCTGAAACACAGGTATCCAAAGAGACAGGAAGGAACAACCTGAATTACACGCCGCCACTTCGCGGTGTTTTGAAGGTATCAGGTACAATTGTGTCCGATACCTGGAGGTTTCTACCTTTCGGTGGTGGCGTTTTAAAGGTACCATTACAGTTATGTGGCTCTGCTTTTAATGCATTTAGGAGGCCACTAGGCACTATGCATATCAAACAATGTCGAGTAGGACCGCCGTATTGAGATTAGCTGTAAAGTTGTCAGGGTGCCTCAAATTATTGATTAATCATTTGCTAAAATTCTCATTTTATATTTAAGCACAGTTTGCAATTTATATGGCATTTGCACTTTTTGTATTTCATAGTAATCTCAGGCAGTACTGGCTACTCCCCTCTTTGATGTATATAGGAGGCTATGTGGAGGCTTATACTGTGAATATGGAAATTGTTTGGGTGCTTATACTATATATAGGGGTTCATACTGTGTATAAGGTAGCCATGTGGGGGCTCATACTGCATATACAGGGGCTATGTAAATGCTCATACTGTCTATAAAGAGGCTATGTGAAGGCTCTTACTGTATATAAGAGGACTGTATGGGGGTTTATACTGTATATAGTGGGCTCAAACTGCATTTATGGGGCTATGTAGGGTCATACTGTGTATAAGGAGACTATTTGGGGACTCCTACTGTATATAGCAGGATTGTGTGAGGGTTCAAGGAAGCTATGTGGGGGACTTAAACTAAGTATAAAGAGGCTATATGAGGGGTCATACTGTATATAGGGGGATGTGTGGGGTCTCATACTGTATATGTGGATGCTCATAGTTTATATACTGTAGTGGGGGCTGTGTGAGGCTGATGCTGTATGTAGGGAACCTGTATGTGCTTATACCTGTAAATAGATGCTTGTGTGTGGGGCTCATACTGTAGGAGGGCTGAGTGTGAGCTTATACTCTATATGAGGGCACTCATAGTGTATATAGGAGGGCTGTGTAAGGCTCATACTGTATATAGGGGCCTGTGAGAGGGCTTATATGGTATATAAGGGGATGTTAGCAAACCTAGTTTTGCTCAATATTAAGTGATACAATTAATATTGATTATAATAATTTTCCCCTCAGGAAAATTAATTGCCCTCCCCTGTAGAAGACAGTTTTCTCGTTCTTTTTCATACCTCCTACTCCCCTCAGTACTCAATTTTTCAATATTATTATTTAAAGGGAACCTGTCACCAGGTTTTTGCCATCCCATCTGAGAGCAGCATAATGTAGAAATAGAGACCCTGATTCCAGCGATGTGTCACTTACTGAGCTGCTTGCTGTCATTTTGATAAAATTAGTGTTTTCTCTGTTGCAGATTTAGCTGTCAGTGAATATGCCCGACTACTTGACAGCAGGCCAAGGAGACTGCTAATGATAATCTCCAGCTGATTAAACAGTGATTTTATCAAAACCACACTGAGTAGCCCAGTGAGTGACACATCGCTGGAATCAGGATCTCGGGTCCTACATTATGCTATTCTCAGATTAGGTTGCAAAAACCTGGTGATAGGTTCCCTTTAAAATGTACCCTATAGTTTTAGACATAAGGATTATTTTTATTTTATTGCAAATTTGTATGGTTTTCTTACTAAGGAGGTGTTGCTCTCAGGATCCTCCATGGACTTGCCTTTAGCCTGCTCTGCATCATTACCCTATGACCCTATGACCACTTAGTGAAGACCGTAAAAAATTTGCACTAACTAATGACCAAGTTTCTAAATTTTTGTGGCTGTACGGCAGATTGAAAAACAAACGACAAAAGAACACATACTCAGAATAGTGGAAAAAGAGAAAATACTGTCCTAGTGACTGGCTCTTTTAAGTAAAGAATAGAGAATCAGATTCAACCACAGCAGATACATCAGGATTCAGCATTTCCTTTTGAGGGATTATTCTCTCCGCATCAAACAACCTTTTTACAATTGGGATCTGATTATGTAGGTCACTGAGAGGATGTCCGAATCAGAGGAACCACTTGAAAGTTGCTCCCAAAGAGTAAATACAGCAGAAGTGGTTTCCTTGTTTATTGTATGTACGGTACTTAAATATGTTATAGATTTTTTTGCACAGTCTGAGGTCAGAGCTAACCCATGTCATGAAGTCAGAGCCAAACGTTAGATTAAGGGTCCCAAGCTGTTACTCAGGAGCCACATGCGGCTGGGCTGGCAGGACCAAGATGTGTGGCTCTCGGCTGTCTTCTAGCTTGGTGCAGAAGCACTAGGTCTAGCAAACAGCTATAAAGGGCTAGTGTCAAGAAGGTGTCTTTTTTGAGTAGACCCCACATAGAAGAGCAGACATAGATGGGGTAAAGTACGAATCCCTGGATCTTTGTATACTGCCTCAATGTGGGTTCTGGGTGTCACTACTGGTGAAAGGTTGAGGACCTCCAAGTTAGATAAATGAAGCATGCCAGCTCATGCCACCTGAGTAAAAGGCAAAACTAAACTAAAGTTAGTTGAAGATAGAACGGAGCAGAATGCAGAGCCTAAGGTATACCTTGTATTATCCCTTAAAGAGGACCTGTCACTTGCTCAAAAAATGATTAAAATAGGCAGTAAAAATCCCTGATCTCAGCCAATTCTGCCTCATTTCTATGTTTTGCACTGCATCATTTGATTGCCAAAATATTCATATATGTTGTTTTTGGAGTTCAGTATGTGAAATTTTTGCCTGCAGTCCAACTGGGCTATTTTTCAGAGTGATCTCCAGGGGCAAGCTCTTTCATCACTTCTTCACAAATGTTGTAGAGTAGCAAAATCAGGGAGGGCTCAAGAAATTTTACAGGGTATTTAACTAAAAGATTTTTAGCAAGTGACAGGTTCTTTTTAATCTTCACAGAGTTTTTGTCACTGATCTTGGTTGGGCCCCCATTGATGGATGATTACCATTGGGTCATAATAACTGCACTTCAAGAAAAAGCAGGCAGACATACAAGAGAAGTCACAAGCATCATGGTGGCTTGGTGGTAGCACTGTTGTGTGGCACCCCAGAGTCCTGTTGCAACAATGGCATTGCCTCCCTCGGGGGGTAATGCCGTGCTTGGAAGCAAGAGGGAGTATCTGTGGCGCCCCTGCGGATTGGCAGCCACAGTAAGGTACTGCAGCTGGGACATATAGGCAGGCCACTTCGCACAAACACCCGACACATCCCCCGAATCCCTCTTCCTAGTTACTCTATGTCAGGCAGGGGATAGGAGGGGAACTGAGTGGAGGGTGGAGCGATAGGAAAAAGCCCAGGAAAGGGGTGGAGGAACTATATTAAAAACCTAGGAACACAAAGTTAGGGGAGCTTGGGAGAGTTCTGGTTGACGTTCCTGGCAAGAGTGAGAGGGTGAGGAATGATTCTCTAAGCCGAGACACCGTAAGCCCGATAGCCTGTAGGCTACAGTGGGGAACACGGACCCGGCAGCCCGTGCCACTGTATGGCCAGTCCGGGTCCCAGGCAACCTCCCGTGGGAAGAAGAGAAGGGGTCCACGGTGCACCCAGGGCAACAGGTACACCAGAGGGTTGGGCCACAGCCAGGGTGCTAGCCCTGTAGAAGCGGCATGACACTTGCTCTAACCATAAATTAACCGACGAGGTGAAGAGACTTCATGCCCGGAACCTACCCTCCAGTGCAGCGAAGGAAAGGCCGTCAAATAGGGATGGGGACACAGGCTGAAATCTCCCAGTAAGAGACCCGCGACTACTGGCCCGAAGCTAGCATCTGGAACCGAGAGAGGCCCGGAAAGGTACGACAGAGGAGGTTTAGTGCCTGATAGGTCCCAGCTGCAAGAGAGTGTGAAACAGCATGAACTGTGACGTGTAACATGTTGAGCCTCCTGAGTAAAATACCTGGTTAAGCCTACTGGTGTGGGACTGTTATTTCTGCGGCCGCAGTGGAGGCTCACCTGCGGAGCTGCACACTGACTGTTCCAGCCGCGGGAATGATCGCCTGGGGGACGGTGCGCAATGTCTGGATACCTCGGTTCCACACCTGCCCTGGGGACCTCAGCCCTACCCATGGAGGGCTTAACATTCAGGCTACATTCAGGCATCCCCAGAGGTCTGCATGGCAGCGGTGGCCCACACTGGCCACAAACCACGGATGGAGTCACAAACTAATTCCATAAACTTTATATCCCCTTTTATTGCAGCACCTATGCATACAGAGCTGGGTCACGTCACCGTGACATTAACCCGCAGACTGAGGAGAGGGCCCGGTTCTGAGTACCCCTGCCCCGGGGTGCGACATATCCACACCAGGTAAGCCCATAGCACACAACACCTTTCCTGACTCCAGACCAGAAGAGGAGCTCTAACCCGAGTTCAGAGGAACTCTTCTATAAATTGTGGCATGGGGGTGGGGTTAGGCAGTCCAGTTCCTAGGAGGACTGTGAAGAGCTCCCGTGGACTGGAGCAGAGTAAGGCTCGTTCCAGAACAGAGACTAGCCAGCATGAGGGACCCGTAGGTGGGGGTCTGAGGAAGGAGAGGAGAAAGCCTCAGGAGTGGAGCCAGTGAGTGGCTCACCCCAATGCAGAGCGTCAGAAGCGGAGACGGGGGTCTGAGGTTGTGAGGGTATTCCAAGCCCAGCAGCCAAAACTAGAGGGTGGGAGATTCCAAGTCTCCCAGCTACAACAAAGCCCAGGAGAGCACAGGGAAAATAACCAGAGGAGAGGTGCCCGGGAACAGCTCGAGCTGCCTGCCATATGGGCGAGAGACTTATCGCAGGAAGAGAGGGTCGCAGCTAGCTACAGGCAGCCAGGACCAGCCAAGAGTAGCGCAACAGGGAGGTCTCAGAACTCACCGTGTGTGGAGATTCCCCAAACTTGCTTCCAGGCCACCTGGACTCCCAACATCTCTTGAGGAAGTTACCCTGGACTCGCCCTCTGTCAGTAAAGGTAACGGAAAGTAAAAAAATCCCTGGTCTGTGGAGCGCTAGGGCTAGAGATAAATGGCACTAGGGTTATTTTAGAAAAGGTTTCTTTATTAACCTCTTACAGGCCACTACGCGTTTCTGCAGCAGAGCGCTGCCTTCATCAGGTGATGCAGAAACGCGTAGTGGCCTGTAAGAGGTTAATAAAGAAACCTTTTCTAAAATAACCCTAGTGCCATTTTATCTCTAGCCCTAGCGCTCCACAGACCAGGGATTTTTTTACTTTCAGCTTCTTGCACTTGTGCACACCTGGCAAGAGCAGCTCTGGACAAGAGATACTATTAATCCTAGATCCTGAGTTCCATGACCTAGCAATACAACACGGTCACCGTTGTAGGACCTGTGGTGACATCATTCCGGTCATTGATCGTGACAGGAGCTGGAGCTCCCGGAGCAACTTTCGGTGCCTCCACTATACCTCCAGGCGGAGGTGGATTTACAGGCGTAAGACCGCAGTTGTGCAGGGTTGCACAACCACCTCTGGTGAGTGGCTACACAGCCCTGGGCCTAAATCCACTTCAAAAACTTTCTTCACATGCGCTCCCACCCCCTCCCCCCTTTTTGTCTAGTAAAGGTAACGGAGACTACGTACTGTGTGTCTGTCGATTATTCCGAACACTCAGTCCTGCCCCCCCAACAGCCTTCCACTGCCATAGACTTTACTGCCTGCCCTGGCGAACTGCTCCACCTGTGGGGAGCAAAACTACCACAGCTGCACTCCCATGATCCCCAGAGGTCTTGCACTGCAGCATCAGCCACTAATAGCTGAATAAAACAGGTGGCGTCACGACAACCATCCCTTATTCACCACCCCCAGAACTTTTAACTTGACACGCAGGGCCACGGAGCTGGGTTTCGACCCCTGTAAGTCCCCCGGAAGCATCAAAAGTCCAATTACGAGTACCACACGGCCCTGGGGCACGTCAGTTTTTTTGAAATGCTGGGGTCCTGGGTTCAAATCCGACCAAGGATGACATCTGCAAGAAGTTTGTATGTTCTCCTCGTATTGGTGTGGTTTTCCTCTGGGTACTCATGTTTCTTCCCTCCACTCCACACTGGGAATTTAGGTTGTGAGCCTCAATGGGAACAGTTATGATGATGTGTGTAAAGTGCTGTGAACTTAATGGTACTATATAAGTTAGCATAATAAATAAGTAAGAAAACCCAGTCAAAGGTCATGTAACAGAAGAAAACAGAGTTAAAAGTTCAGTCAGGACCATGTATGAATACTAATTATCAGGTCTAAGACTGGTTCAAGGCACAAGGATGCTCAGGTGGACACACTGGCAGTATATAGCACTGTTTACGGAGTATTCATCATATATTAAGTATCTCACATTTGAAACCATTGGATGGGAGTAAAGAGCATATTACACTACAACCAACTCATGGAGCAATGTCAATATAGTAATCAGAAAACCTCTTTAGTCCACAATGTTACCAAAGTAAGGCTTCATTCAGACACTCATTTTTCAGTACGCTTTCTAGAAATATTTTGAATGAAAACTAAAACTATTAGGCCGGCTTCACACCGCAGTGTGATGAGGTGCAAACAGAACCAGAGGGTAAATATGCCCTCCAGTCCGATTTGCAGCAGGAGTCCTCAATTACAGCCGCAGCTGCTGAAATTTCAAGATCCTGAAATCTGTGCAGGGGACAGCCAGTGGTGCTGAAGTTTAGCAGCGCTCGCTGCTAAACTTAAGCCGCCAGTGTCCGGTTTCCGAATCCTCCCGGATCTGGGAGGATCCAATTTGGGCAGATTTTTCGCCCCGGACACAAAAACATTGCAAACAACGTTTTTGTGTTAGGGAGGAAAATCTGATTTCACCCATATCCTTCTGGACAGATGGAAACCGGATCGCACATAGCTGCCATCTGGTTCCATCCGGCCCCATAGGGCTACATTACCCCAAATTCGGGTCTGGGGCTGTCAGGTTTACACCAGACAGTCCCGGACCTGATCACACCCGCGGTGTGAAGCCGGCTTTAGACTGCCTGTACTAGTTTTGATTAAGTTTTCTTCAGGCTTTTTAATGCTGTTTTTAAAGCTAAAACTATTTGTGGATTACAAAACTAGAGAATGTATAAGGCTAGGGTCACACTTGGGAGCTTGCATCCGTTTGCAGGATGCATTAAAGGAGCCTTTTTTTTTCCTTGCCATTTTCATACTTGTTGACTCAATTAACTGATGAATTAACGCATGGTACATGTATGTACCATGCGTTAATGCATCCATTAATGCATGGTACATACATGTACCATGCGTTAACGGATGCGTTGTCCATAGATTCCCATGTACAAAAAATGCATGCGTTTTTGCAAAAGCATCAAAAAACGCTGCAGAGCGCGTCTTTTGGTGCACTTGCAAAAACGCATAGCGTCAAATGCATTGCATTTTTGCAATGTGTGGGTGCATTAACGCATACGTTTTTGCAGATTTGCACATGAAAATAGCGTATGCATTTAGTAAATGCATGATGCAAGTCTGACCCTAGCCTAAATGACAGATACTACATCTCTTTTTTAAAGGGAACCTGTCAGGTCATTTATGCTCCCAAACCTATCACTACCTGTACCTGCAGCTTCCTGCTACATCCTTAATCATCCCTGTCTAAATGTGAAGTATAATGGCCACTTTACACACACCAACTTATATGTCCAACTTCTGAACAACTAAGGCGGGCGTCACACGCTAAGATATCTAGAACGATATTGTAAGCGATCACGTGCACGCGCGATCGCTTACAATATCGCTCACATCGCTGGTGAGCTGTCACACAGACAGACTCACCAGAGATGTGGATCCGCGATCTCGCTGGTAGCTATGGTACACATCGGGTAACTAGGCGCCGCGCGTCGCTTAGTTACCCGACGTGTACCATAGTTACCATCTCCCAGCATAGGCTCTGCCGCTGGGAGATCGCTCATCGTGGTGTTATACACCACGATGAAGCAGATCGCTAAATCGTAAATCGCTAGATCTGAGGTCCGGACCTTAGATCTCGATTTTGCGATTTGATCATGAATCGCTCGTCGTATCTTGCCGTCACACGCACAGACATCGCTTACGCGATGTTTAATCTGCCGCGTTCAAGCGATATCTTGCGCGATATCTGTGCGTGTGACGGCCGTCTTAGGCTGCCTTCAGACTTGCAGATGCATCTGCAGCGTTTTGCAGATGCATCTGCAAGCATCTGCATGCAGACCGCGGCCCCTATGTTTATAATGGAGCGCACGGTGGTCTGCAGATGCTTGCAGACCGCCGTGCGCTCTCATTGCCCGCCATTAGTGATCTGTGCGCATGCGGATGCCTGCGCACAAATCACACACTCTCGCCCGCACCAGGGACGCGACATGCTGCGTCCCGGGTGCGGACGCGGGACACTGGAAGGAGCAGATATGGTCCGCATCCGCACCCGAACGCAGCAAACGCTGCCAAACGCAGGCACTATGCGTTCCTATGTTAAACATAGGAACGCAGTGCGCATGCATTTGAATGCGTATGGGAACGCAGCATAAGCTGCGTTCACATACGCAAATGTGAAGGCAGCCTTACTGGTTGCAGTGAAATCATGGACACATTGTTCCATTTGTACACAGCCACAAAATGGAGCAATGTGTCCATGATTTCACTGCAACCAGTAAGTTGTTCAGAAGTTGGACAGATAAGTTGGTGTGTGTAAAGTGGCCCTCAATGTGGAAAAAAAAGCGATTTATAACTTACATTTTCCCCTTACTAAGGGCGTTCCTAGACGTGTGGGTGATGGGTCGGCGGTCTCTCTGGGTCTATTTTCCCCCCTCGCTCCATGGTAACAAGCCCCGGAGGCATGATTATTAATCCAGAAGTGAAGTTCCGAGTTTCAAATCCATGGCTCCTCCTTCTGGGTATGATGCTGCTGCTGCGCACTATTTCTGGTCCTGTGCAGTGCAGAGGTGTACTGGGTAGAATGGCCAGATTCGGAGTATGCACAGTGCGCATTCTGAAGCTAGCCAGTACACCCGATAATCCCCAACACTGCACAGAACCGGCAATGACGCGCAGTGGCGTTATACCCGGAAGGAGGAGCCATGGATTTGCAACTTGGGACCGCGCTTCTGAATTGATGATCACATCCACCGGGCGTGATACCATGGAGCGAGGAGGGACAATGGACCCGGAGAGACCGCCCACCCATCGCCCACAGTACACCCACACGTATAGGAACGCCCTCAGATCAGGGGAAAATGTAAGTTATAAATGCTTTTTTCCATATTTATAATTCACATTTAGCGCAGACAGGGATGATTAGGGATGTAGTAGGAAGCTGCATGGACAGATAGTGATAGATTTGGGGGCATAAATGACCTGACAGGTTCCCTTTAAATCATGGCTCCATAAAAAAAAAAACCTGACAAAGTGCACGCGCCGCCTTGCATTAACATTATTTACACAGCTTACATACTGTATACCCATACGGGACGCAGCTTATTGTTTCAGGAACCACTTTCTGAATCAATGAGAGCAGCTGACAGCGTCCCTGATATTTTCAACCTCTGCTTCAGGAAATATGAAAAAAGTCAGGCTGCCCCACCAGAAAGGTCGGGAAATTAGCCAAGGACAACAGTAGACCTGATTTTGTCATCATTCTACCTAAAGGGATGAAAATCTGGAGAATTTCAGCTAAGACCAATGACAGCATATAAATAATTTACATTTTTATGTGTCCTTCTATTTCTCGAAATGTTTTTAAATAGACTGTAGACTGAACAATAAACTCTTTTGCTGAACTCCGGAGAGGATATTTGGTCAGAGGAAAATATGCCAAAAAGTGACCAACAAATGTTTCCAGCTGCCTGTAATTCAGAAGTGAAAGCCAGATTAAATATACTCTCTCAATATGTGGGATCAGCAGTTTGCGCGTTTGACTCACTCTCATATGAAGACAAAACCGAGCTACTCTCTACTCTTAAACATAGCAGCTACAGAATGCCGTAATCTTTCAGGGTATTACATATTGTACAAGTTCTGGTAAATATTTAGCATTTCATTTCCGTGAAACATATATCATTATCAGTGTGTTTAGAAGACTCATTAGAAGAACCATGCAAAAAGCATCAGGTAGACAGGTCATAAAATAAGCATAGTATGTGATGACAGACCAGACATTGGTTATTCCTTATATGCAGTATAGAAATGCTTCCCAATGTAGATTGTAGAGCAATGATATACCTATAAATATGTGCACCCCACCATGTAGGTGCCACAAAAGGGGTACTGCACCCAGAAAAGCGGTGTAGTCACCCCACTGCAATTGGAACAATGGTCACTAGATGGAACCTAGAGTTAACACCCACACACTAGAGTAGTAGGTGGGAGGGACCCGGGAGGGAGTATAGTGACCTCTAGGGGGTACTAGTGACCAGAACGAGTTGGAGTTGAGAGGAGATGGAGTAAAGGAGCAAGGAGGGTCTCCTCGGTAGAGGAGCCCAGAAAGGACAGATCCCAGAAAACAGAGAGAAGTAACTGAAGCTCAGCGGAAAGTTAGTTCAAGGGAAGGAAACTGGGTACTGGAGCCCGCAACTGTGAATTCCTTTATGGTTCACAGAGAATCTGAAGAATGGGGATATTATAGATACAGCCCCAGTCTCCTGAGTGAGTCAAAGAAAAGGGAGCCAAAAGCTAGGAGCAGAGGCCACTGCACAGCTTAGAGAAGGTTGTCCCGGAGACCGCACAGGAGGGAAGGAGACAGAACGAGAAGCAGCAGGTGGTCTGATCATCTCTAGGAGTCAGACTTCACCGCCACTGGGAGGCAAAAGGAAAGAAAGAAAAAGAAAGGAACATAAGGAGGGATCCATCTATAGCCAGAAGTTCCAATTGCAGCATCCGGAGCATTTGCCATTATACCATCTATTGCACTGCTGAACTGTATGACTTTGGTGAAGTTTCAGTAAAGTTACCCGGTGAAGTGAAGTCCCGACTCTGCTGCATCCTTTCAATATAAACTGTTTTCTTACAGCATCACTTCCTGGTAGTTCAGTCCCGCCTGCGGGGACTAGTCCATCTAAGCCGCAATACCATCGACCACCGGAGGACTGTGGCAGCGCAAGTGGGTATCACCGGACTCAGCAGGTGGCGTCGCAAACTCATATACTTTAACTGCATTTTATTTTATTTGACCACCGGGGCCACGACCTCGGGCAAGCCACCCGTGACATCCCAGACCCCGAAGCCGCCTGAGGACTGAGTACACTGTCCTGGGGTGTGTCAAATATGTGCCCATTTAAAGAATAATATGATGCAAGTACTTAATTTATACAAAATTAAACTTTCAGCCCCAAAAACATAACTCCAAAGTAGCATCCACCAGATGGGCCTCTTCTATATAGCCTGATGTCCACTGCCTATTGTCAAGTGTTATCTGTCTGTGGTAACAGAGATAGGCCAGCCGGATTACAGGAAATGAAAGATTTATTATCTATTTGCTAATGTCTCTTTTCTGGCAAACTACTTCAAGCACAACATCATGTGGGTTTTCAGTTTGGAATAGGCAAACTGTTGGACAATATCAAATACATTGCATGCCAACAACTAATAGTAATGGTTTTCCAGTACCTATTTTGCTGAACACATGCTAATGAAAAGGAAACTACTAAAAAAATGGATGGTAAATTATAGAGCATGAAAAGTGGGATAGTGGCTGTACATTTTAGACTAATATGTGCATTAAAATAATGTTAAGTTATGGGGAATGGGGCAGCAAAACCATACTCTGGATACATTGAAATAATTCATACATTTTCAACTCTTTTAGATGACTGTCCAATATGGAATTAAAAATGGTATTCTGTGAGCATGCACAGAGGATGCAACCTGCAGTGACTCCTCGCAGAGGGACTCTGGTGTGGCCAAATTAAAAGGCTCAGCCCGGGCGTGTCTGAGGCAGAGTGAAGAATTTGGACCTGTGGTGGCAGACTTTCGTTTCGGCAGTCATCCCTGGCAGGATTGATAGAGACAGTGTGCTAGTGCTTTGGACCGAGAAGAACCCTCCGTCGAGAAGAATCAGTGCTACCAGAGGGAAGGTGACTCTGAGGACAAAAGCCTCGAGTATTACTGATGGGGGCTTGGACCTTTACCAAGAGAGACTAGTTGAGGCGAATCAGTCGCTGAAGAGACGAACTGTGCATTGCTGGTGTGTGGTGTGGCATACTTCAGATGAGCCTGTTTCCCTCTTCGTGGATTACAAGAAAACTGTGAGCTTGGGCCTCACAAATGCACTTTTTGGAGGATAAAAGTACAAACATCTTGTTTTTACACGAAAGAGTTAGGCTGCAGATGGTTTTTCACAGGCATGTGTCTGACTAAAGAATGTCTCTTACGGTACCAAAAGCTAGATACTTGGGTATGTCTTCTTTTAGGGTGTACACATATGTGTATCTGTGTATAGGTTTGCTGTAAGTTTGTGAATCATAGTGCGACTCCAAAAACTCTCTGAGATAGACACCCAAAGAATTTATATTGGATTGGTAGCGGTGTGATGTTGTTGGTTTCCAGTTTCCATTTGTGATGGGCAAATCGTTCCAGACGTCCATGATACATTTGAGAGAGTCCTTGGAGTTAGCACTTTGATCCCAATCCTCTGGACTGGGTGTGTGTGAAGCTTTCTGTGCAAAAAGTGAAGAGTGTATGTATAAATCCTACCCTCTCCCCTTATCCCTTGAATAAAGAAACTTGTAATGAATTGATTTCTAACTTCACCTCAGTTTGTGACTCGCTGAATTCTCAACGAACCCATCGATTCTCACATTTCAAATGGGTGGTCTTCTCAAAGAAAATGGCTACTATAAAGTATGTGGTCTATTATGGAATGTAATTTCTGTCATCTGGTCTTGATAAAGAGGTGGACATTAGGAGATAATGGTCTCCACATCAGCCTATCAACAGAAGACCTTCAAGAGTTTACAAAATTAAATCCTACTCTCCTACTGAGAAGAGGTTTTGACATGACATGAGCACAGATGACAAATGTATTATAAGTAACGCTATACATGCTTGTATTCAAGTTTTCACAGTTATGCTCCAATCCATTAACAATATGTATCCACCATGGAATTTATCTGAAAGAATATCGAATGCAGCCAGCTTTCATGAATAAAGAAGTCCTAGTAATTTATTTTAGGTTGATGACAGTGTGTCATGGAGCTCAGCTATGGTAAAACACTTTAAAGCACCACTCCAGTGTTTTTTTATTGCACCGCTGCAGTGGCGCTTTAAATGTAAGTGTCCAGATCCCTGTCTTATACTGTAGTTCCACCATCTTCATGCTTTTCCAGTGGCACTCCCATCAGTCTGTGGCGAAAAGTGACATGTTGACAGCTCCAGTATTTCATGGAACGTGCTGGAGATCACAACTCACTGTATCTCTATGGGCGACATATGTTGGCCTCCACCTGACTCCCATTGAGTTGCATTAAGAGCTTGTTATGTAACTTGCAACCTCAGGCCAGTCAGAAGTTACAGTCACAAGATGGTGATGCGGGACCAGAAAAGAAGTGAAGCTGCTGGAAGGTGAGTAAATGACAGGGGTCAGGACGACTCCAGGTTTTCCTGGGCCCTGGGCAAAGGAGCCTCAATTGGCCGCTTTAACACATAAAACAATTCATGATTATTATATAGAGCCTGCTGGCTATATGTATATGTGTATAAAAATATAATTCCCCCTCGTTCAATCTCCCCCCTGTGCACTGTCACTCCCCCTTATGTGCTCTCTCTTCACCCTGTATCTTCTCTTTTTCCCCTTGTGCACTCTCTTCTCGCCCTGTGATGTCTTATCCTCAATGCACTCCTTCCCCCTTTCTCCTGTTCGCTCTCTTCCCGTGAGCTGTCTTATACTCCTTGCACTCCTTCCTCCCCCTCTTTCCAGTGTGCTCTCCCACCTGTGTGCTTTCTCCTGGTGCGCACTCTTCTCCTTTGTGCTGTCTCTTTTTCCAAACCTACATTCCGGTGAGCTGTCTCCTCCCATAAGTTGTTTTCTTCCCCCGTGTGTGTGTGCACTGTCTCTGTGCATTGGCATCTCTCTCCCTGCGCTGTGCGATGGCGATGCAGGAGATCAGCACTGCCCCGCAGGTGATGTCATTGGCCTCTGCTGGTGGCTTATTAAAATTCATAAGCCGGCAGCAGTCTGGAAGATGTGCTCCTCGCACAGCACAAGAGGGAGAACACTGCACAGAGAGACAGTGCACAGGTAGGGGAGATACAGTTAAACTCGGACCCTATGCATGGGGACACCAACTTGCCCAGGTGTGCCGGGTGCTGACGCTGGCCATGACAGGGGGCAGGGGGCTTACATTTAAAGCACCACTCCAGTGCTGAAAAAAAATGTGCTGTAGTGGTGCTTTACACTAGAAAACATATTTAAGAGCCCATACCCATTACCTTCATAGAGTTTGTGCAATTTTAATGGCTATGTACAACTTTGCACATATTTTTTAATGTTCATTTGCTATTTGCTTCATAAATATAAAATGTATACAACTATCTAAATAGTCTTTTCAAAATTATTCTACCATTTTGCTGCTGCAGAGTATCTGTAACTTCTTTATGTAGCTGAGTGTTCTGAAAGATGAGCTCCTTCTCAGTTCTGACAATTGTCTTTTGTCCCCTTCCTTTTTGCACTGTAAGGCCACGATAACATTCATGTGTGGCATGTGATGCAACAGCATTGGATGCAATATACTGATGACTCTCGGTTCAGGCTCTGCTGAGACCTTGAGATGAGTGTCAGGCAACTGTGATCCGATCTCAGGATCTCAGGTGTGAAGAAGGAGAGAATAATCTCCCCATTGCCAGTCTCTACATATATCACACTACACTGGGATGACATCCGAGTGCAGTCCGATGTTTCACTCGCACCCATAGACTTGTATGGGTGCTAGTGAGCCGAGACTCGCTGACAATCACAGCATGCTGCAATTTTTTCCTCAATCCAATTAGATCTGAGCTGCTTCGCTGCATAACACTGGACCAAGTGCAATGTGAGAATTTCTAACTTTGCACTCACACGGGGCATATACTAGTGTGACTCTGGCCATAAGCTCCCATCACACTAAGTAAGATCGCTAGCGAGATCGCTGCTGAGTCAAAAGTTTTGTGGTGCAACAGTGACCTCAACAGCGATCTCGCTACATTTAACACATAGCAGCAATCAGGCCCCTGCTGTGAGATCGCTGATCGTTACAAACCATTCTGTACCAATTTTTGGTCGTCGCGCTCCCGCTGGGCAGCATGCATTGCTGTGTTTGACAGGGACAGCGACCAACGATCTCAATACTACGCCCGAGAGTGACAGGGTCCCAAAGACTGCTGTATCGTTGCTGCGTCAATGGTGAGATCTGACTGTTTGACATCACACCAGTGATCACATAGCGACACACCAGTGATCCCTACCAGGTCGGATCATTGTCGGGATCGCTGGTGCGTCGCCAAGTATGATGGTACCCTTAAAGATCGGAATTGATAGCATTAGGGAGGGTGATCTATTTAGATCTCCAGTGTGGAGAAGGTAGAGATTTCTACAGCCTTAGGGAGAACAGATAAAGCAGGGGAAAGCAATGAAGAGGAAATAAGCACAGGATAGAAGGTGCTAATATGAGCTAATGAAGACACCAGAACCCGAATATGCACAGAGCTTACATTCAGTCTATATTGCTGGGAGACAAAATCCCACCAGAAGAAAATCTGAATCAGGTTGCAAATAGCATTTTTAGTGGGTGTAAAGGCCCCGATACACATAGCGATATCACTAATGATATCACCGCAACGTCACATGTTTTGTGACATAGCAGCAACCTCGGAAGCGATAATCGCTATCTGTGACACTTAGCAGCGATCAGCCCCCCCGCTGTGAGATCGCTGATCGTTAACTAATGGTCTGGACCATTTTTCAATCGGCGATCTCCCGCTGGGCATGCTGGATCATGGTGTGTGACAGGGGCAACGACCAGCAATCCCCATTCTGCGGCTGAGAACCTGTCAGATGCCAACGACCGTCTGGTATCGGCGCATCGCTGGTAAGTCTGCCTGTTTGGCACCTCACCAGCGACGACATAGCGATGTTCCAGTGATCCCAGCCAGGTCGGATCATTGGTGGGATCTCTGGAACATCGCTATGTGTAACGGAGCCTTTACAATGAAACAATGAATAAAGATTGCAGACTGAAAGTGCAATTTTATTAACTAAAGGTAAAACTTATACATCAATGTCTCTGTCTTATCCTCCCCGATTTTACTTTTGTAGTGAAGGTATGTTCACTTGGCTCATTGGCTGTATGGACCGGTCTTCAGCTCACGTTCATGTTTCACTGATTTAGTTAGATCATTACCGGGTTACAGGTAAAATAAATATGTGGTGCTCATTTTGAAAAACAAATGCATGACTTACCAAATCTTTTATATCCAAAGGACTGTACCTCGTCCTCATCTGCAAAATCGTCTATAAAAAAAAAAAGAGTGGTTTTAAAATCATGCAGTTCTATTCAGTCTAGGCTAAACAGTTCTCATGCAGAGGAGGGTGAAACAATCTGTATCAGTTGAAAGCTTATTTTCCTTATCTTGGAATTTTTTTCCAGCCCCCCGTCATGAAATTCCACTAAATGGGGCCAATAACGGTGCAAGATTACTATTGCCAGGCACAAGGGTGGGCACATTTCACTCATTTCTATGGGAATTTTGACCCTGATATGTATGTTTTCTGAATACAGTGATACCGGGGTTATTCCTAAATTATCAGGAGAGATCTTAATTTCTTGATTGCTAAAACTTGTATTGAAAAAACTCTTTGGAATGAAATGGTGACAGTGTACATGACTTTTTCAGGCAATCCAACAGGCAAAGCATGGATGGCACACATATGTGACCATTGCTTCATTCTAAGGAGGAAAAGCTTAGCATACAAAGTGCAAGCCTTCGCCCAGATTCACAAATGGCAATATAAAAAGTTATCAGTTTCAGAATATGGCAACACATGCATTAAATACAATCTTCAACATTGTGAAAATATAAAAATAATAGGATCAATAAACAGGTTAATGATATGCAAATGGTGAAAAAATAGAAATCAATTTTAAAACCATCCTGGTTTATTTTTTTATCGAGTTTGATTGCCACTTGTAGAAATACAATCATTTATACATTTAGGCTGCTATCAATTAAGTTATTAATGGTTGTCTAAGGAAAGTTCTGCCACGCTCAATGCACTGGACACATAAATCATCAAAACCTGCTGTTGGCAGCTACCTTTACGATTGCCAACCAATGATGTCCCAGATGTGCTCTATGAGAGACAAGTCTGGAGACACTGGAGGCCATGATTGAACATTTAGATGACTCAGGCTGCTAACAATAGCACCAGAAACATGCGGCCTGATGTTGTCATATTGAAAAGTGGCTTCTGGCACACTTTGAAGAAATTAATTAATAGTTGATCAGCTTTATTCTCATTTGCACAAGGAAATACAAGAAGCAATGGGATGACTCTGAATGGGAAGAGACACATTAGTTATTAGAAAAAAAACTTTTTGACAGTGAGAGTGATCAACGACTGCAGCAGGCTGCCACGAGAGGTGTTGAGTTCCCCTTCACAGACATCTGTCTGGGATCATTTAGTGAGTCCTGCTTTGAGCAGAAGGTTGGACAAAATGACCCCACCAGTCACCTCCAACTCTAACATTCTATGATTTTATGGTTCAAGGACCAGATCAATGTAACCCCAAACTGTTATTGTACTTGGAATGCAGACTATAGGGGTTTGGGTACCATTCATTATGCCATCCCACACTATAATCCCAGAAGACAGATCGGTGTGACATTCCCTCATGAAGCCCTTTGAATTGCATTGCTAATATGCTGTCACGCTTGGGAGGTGAGGGAATCAGGTAACTAGATGGTGTGATGGGCAAAGGGGGTCAGGGGAGCCTAATCTGATCCTGAGGCTGGGGTCCCTGGCTCACCCTGATCTCGTAGGTACCTCTGATGGTGAGGAAGTCCGAGCTGCCTGCCTTTTACCGTAAGCTCCTGATTAGCCCTAGGCTGAGGGCCCCTACCTCCACCCATGGGTCGGGGATCACAGCTTCTCCCAAGGAAATAGATCTCCAAGAGAGACTTCAGCACAGCAGCAAGACTTCTTCTCAGCTCAATGACTAAGAGTAAACTAACTCTATAAATGGCATCTGACAGAGGAGAGGGAATGCTATTTAAAGCCAGGGGGAGGGGATTCCCGGTGAGTCACACATCAACCACTAAACCAGTAGCTGAACATAATAGTGAGTGCAGCACTGGAACACAACATAGGAGGCAAGACCTTCACACCAATACCTCATGCAACTCTTAAAGGAAAACAACACACACAGCAGCATCCAGCAATGTCAGTGCCATGCCATCTAAGTGCGTGACACATGGTTTCCACACCAACCTCCTGTTATTGCATTCAAGAAAATAGAAGGACTCATCATTGAAAAGAAGAGCTTCATTCCAGTCTCCATTGGCATCTTGATGTACATCATAATAGACTTCATTAGCGTTGGCGTGAGGTCAGTTGAACAATTGTATCTAGACATGTGGCTCCTACTCAACATCATGCAAACACCTTCTGATGTTTGTGTAGACAATGTTTGACACCTTAGGCTTAGTATGTGACCAATTTCACTTGCAGTTCAGAATTGGTCAATCATGAAACCAGTGGTACGGTAGTGCGGCAGTGGTATGGAAATATAAATGCCCTATTAGAATGCATATTGGAAGACGGGAAGAAAAAAAAGCTCAAAATCTTGAAATGTCCAGGTCCTTAACTGGTAAAGAAAAACAGCACAATTCTGATGGTGTCTAATATAAAATACTTAATTTATAAATTAATAACAAGCACTGTCATCCTTAGAGGGGTTTTCCCACAATCAGAGCATATTTTAATCAATAGATCTTGGAACAATAATAATTTCCACAATTTGATGTGTTTAAAGAAAAAAAAAAATCCTGTTATGAGATAATCTTATAAGATGATCTCAGCACAAGAACATTTTTTTTAAACACATCCAATTGTGGAAATTATTATTATTCCAAGATCTATTGATTAAAATGAACTATAAAATTAACTTTGTTCAAAGGGAAAAACCTTTGAATTTTCTCGTTAATAATTGTCTCTACTGGTCATTCATTTAGAAGTTATTCTTTTACTTATATTGCAAACAACAGAAAAGAATATAAGATATGAATGAGCACTCCACTGTTAAAATATGAAGATGTTTATTGGTATAAATTCAAAATCATTAAAAACACCTAAAACCATCAAAACACACAGAAAGTGCCTAAATACACTAACAACTGCCACCACAGAGGAGCCAGCCCAAGAGAGATAGGGGGCAGAGTTATATGCAGGTAACCTTTGACATGGGTGACTCTTATAATATGGCTTCTCGGCTCAGCTGTGAGTCCCTCTTTAGTCTTATTTTGCCTATCCATATTCCGTTACCCCTGTTATTAGGGCACATTTTGATGGTACTGTATAAATAACTGTAAGTAATGTATATTTTTATTTAACATAATATTTGGGCATTTATGCCCTTCTTTATATGGGGACATGATGATGAGATCTGCATTAGGTATGTCACATGCTCTATATGATTACTTACCTCTGTTGTGGCATCTGATATGGCTCCATGCAACTAATCGTATTAATCTACTCCGTCATTAAACCGGTCTGTACTATCTGCATCCTATTGTGCCATTGGCTTATTGTACATATTGTAATATTATAAATGGGACATACAAAATTGTTCATCAAACATGTATTCTCACTTAATCTGCTCATTTACTCATTTTCCGGCCTCTTCTATCTGTATGACATTAAACTCTTGGTGTGAATATATATTTTAATTTTATAAAAGGATATATCATATGTATTTGTCCACAGATATACTCTCTGCTAACCAATATGTTTTTTACTGTTGTTTTGGGACTGGTTCATATACAACAGCTGTTCTCAATAAGGTTACTCAAATGTCCTATCATTACTTATTCTTTTGATTGCGCTGTTCGACTGGGTTCTGCACAATTGTACATCGATCATGCTACTCTTTTCTGTATTTCTTATATATATTTTCTTATGGTGGAATATATGTATTATTTGTTACCTTTGTGACATATCCACACATGCATAAGTGCACACAATGAATTTATTGGGGGAAGGGGGTTGGTTGGTGGTCCTTGAGCCTCCGTAATCTCCTCCCAGTGGTCCATGTCTTGTAATGTGCACAATATAACATGTCCATATGTGGTCTTGAGATGCAGGTACATGTGGACATATTATATTGTGCGCATTACAAGACATGGACCACTGAGAGGAGTTTATGGAGGGTCAAGGACCACCAACCAACCCCCCAATAAATTCATTAAGATACAGATACATGTTAGCATGTTGCTAATTTATTGTGTTGGATGGTCAGTTGATGCACCATTAGTGGTTATAAATCATATATGTATATGTGGTCTTTAGGTACATACATACATGTTGGCACCTTGGAGATATATTATGTATGATAGCCACTTAGTTTCTCAATATGGTGTTATAAGTGCCAAGCTTATATGGCAATGGTAACTCTAATACTCCTACCTCTTGTCTTCGGGGTCTGATAAATGGCTGGGAGCATGAGTCAGAGTGCACCATCCTCAATATAATAATAATTAATTAAATAATCTAGTTTACAGTGCTATGACATTTCTTAGTGGTGCCTTGCTCGGTCTATGGTGATTTATCTGCATGCACTGTCAGTCATCAGACTACACAGTAAGCCTGCGATTGCATTGCTATTTGGATTCTCCCAGATGCTGTGTCCTGTACCACAACCTGCATGTGTGTGCCATCACTAAGTTATACTATCTGCTTGCTTGGCGCTTGGGTTTCCCTCTCATTCATTCGTTATGGGCGCACCTCTGGTCTCTTTCTGAAACATGCATATATACCTACATGCGTATGAGCTCCTCTCCCATGTGGACGCCATGAGGATTACACACATTGCCCCTACCACACACCAGTG
This sequence comes from Allobates femoralis, assembly GCA_033576535.1. Lineage (NCBI taxonomy): Eukaryota > Metazoa > Chordata > Amphibia > Anura > Aromobatidae > Allobates > Allobates femoralis. The sequence continues at coordinate 153,435,803 of JARQOC010000005.1, forward strand.
TATTGTTTTAATGTTTAAACAGTATTATTGCCTGTTTGGGCTCACCATTCATAGTTGCCTACCCTGATGAAGCTGCTGTGAGCAACCATACTCATGGAGTCTGCTTCCATACCACTTACTACCACTTGGAGCCTGCATTGTAGACCAGCGTTGTGCTCATGCTTCTACGCTATTTTGCACTGTTCAATGTTAGATTGACTATATATTACCATTTCTATCCTACTGCATTTCCATGTGTGACTTTGCTTCTTTATGCTTAAGGGTTAAAGTTTCTTTAACCCATTATTAGACTTGGACTTGCATGTTATGATGTTCAGTATATAGGGCCACTGCGTATAATATAGTGTCTGACCTTTATCTATCTTGGGCTGGATACTCTGTGTTTAGGCACTTTCTGTGTTTTGAAGGTTTTAGGTGTTTTTAATGATTTTGTATTTATACCAATACACTTCTTGATATTTTAATGGTGGAGTGCTCTGTCATATATTAAACTCTTTCCTGTTGTTTCCAATACTGAGCACCCCAATTTATATATTGGGGCAGCACGATGGCTCAGATTTTAGCTCTGCATTTTTGCATTGCTGGAGTCCTTGGTTCAAATCCACCCAAGGACAACTTCTGCAAAGAGTTAGTAAGTTCTCCCCATATTTGCTGGGCTTCCTACTACTCTTCAAAGACATTGTAATAGGGAATTTAGCTTGAGCCCCATTGGTGACAGTGATGATCACATCTGTAAAGCACTATGGAAAAGCACTCTATAAGTGAGTGAGATAAATATTATTACTGTGCATGTCTATTTCTTGTCAATACTCATGATTATAAAGAACAAATGAAATACAGTCATAGTCAAAAGTGTTGGCACCCTTGACATTGTTCCAGAAAATGATGTATTTCTCCCAGAAAATTATTGAAGTTACATGTTTTGTCATACATGTTTATTTCCTTTGGAACAACACAAAAAAAATTATGAAAAAGCAAATTAGACATAACTTCACATAAAACCCCAAATTGGAACTGAAAAAAAGTATTGACACCATTCCACAATTGTGGGTAAACAACTCTGTTACAAGCATGGAATGTTTGTTCAAACTCACCTGTGGTAAGTAAGAGGTGTGGGCAATATAAAAATTACCCCTGAAACCATATAAAAAGGGTGACTTTGACTCAGTCTTTTCATTGTGTGTCTGTGTGCCACACTAAGCATGGAGAACAGAAAGAGGAGAAGGGAACTGTCTGAGAACTTGAGAACCAAAATTATTGAAAAATATCAACAATCTCAAGGCTTCAAATCCATTTCCAGAGATCTTGATTCTCCATTGTCCACGGTGTGCAACATAATCAAGACATTTACAATCAATGGCACTATTCGGCCCATGGTAGCTATTGTCCCTGGACATGGACGGCAGAGAAAACTGATGAAAGGTTGCAATGTAGAATAGTCTAGATGGTGGATACGCAGCCCCAATGAGTTTCAAAGAATTTCAAGCTGTCTTGCAATCTCAGTGTGCATCAGTGTCAGCACCAACTATCCAGCAACATTTTAATGAAGTGAAATGCTATGGCAGGAGAACCAGGAAGACCCCATTGCTGACACAGAGACAATGTTTGGCTGCAGTTTGCCAAAATGTAAGTAAGCCAAAATTCTTTTGGAAGAATGTCTTCTTAACAGATGAGACCAAGATAGCTTTACCAAACAGTTCTATCATTCTGCTGTTTACTGAAAAAGGATAGAGGCCTACAAACAAAAGAACACTGTGCCTACAGTCAAATATGAATGGTTTCAATGGTCCGTGCTGCTGCTTCAATAAATGTACTCCAAAGCATTGTTTCCTCCATCTCCTTCTTTATTCCTCCACATAAACCAACTCGTTTCGGTGCAACCCTCGCACCTTCCTCAGGGTCCCTGAGGAAGGTGTGAGGGTTGCACCGAGACGCGCTGGTTTATGTGGAGGAATAAAGGAGATGGAAGAAACAATGCTTTTGGAGTACATTTATTGAAGCAGCAGTGCGGACCGTTGAAACCATTCCTGTTTGAACTTCTAAATTTTCCCGCGGTTTTGGCGAGACGGTGGAGGTTCTGCAGGAGCTGCTAAAGCGCTCATGCTGGTTGTGGGTTACACAACCTGAAAAGGTGAGTGTACCCTTTTGTGACCTATTACAAACTACGTGTCCTTTATAAGAAGGCACCATCTGCACATCTTGTGTCTCCTTTATTTATAGTTACAGTCAAATATGGTGGAGGTTCAAAGCTATTTTGTTGCCTCTGGCACTGCGTGCCTTGACTGTATGCAAGACAACATGAAATCTGAAGATTGACAAAGGATTTTGGATTGAAATGTAGTGCCCATTGTCAGAAAGCTGGGTATGGGTCCTAGGTCATGGATCTTCCAGCAGGACAATGACCCCAAACATTCATCAAGAAGAACCCAGAAATGGATAGAAACAAAATGATGTAGAGTTCTAAAGTGGCCATTGACCCACCCAGGGGTCTTTTGGAACTCGATACTCGGACATTAGTGCTGGGAGATGTCTCGGTGGCTGGTGCCCGGGCCCATAACCCTTAGGGTTACTGGGTAAAAGGAAAAAATAATAAAAGTAAAAGAATAAAGTCTCATGACCCCACCGGTGGTATCTGGTGAAGGCACCAGCGCTGCTGTAGACCTCCGAGGATGATGGACGGGCTGCTTAGGTAGTACAGCTCTCCACAGGCGGAGCGGGGTCCCCGGGGCAGTGATGAGGTGACTAGGATTTGCACAGGGAGGTGGTTAGACAGCTGGCCCACTGCGACAGTCTCTAGGCCAGGGGTCTCAAACTCCAGGCCTCGAGGGCCGCACACAGTGCAGGTTTTCAGGATTTCCTTGGTAATCAAATGACCAACTGTCAAACTCCAACTGTCAAATGCTATGGAAACACTGAAAACCTGGACTGTGTGCGGCCCTCGAGGCCTGGAGTTTGAGACCCCTGCTCTAGGCCAGACAGGTTCAGGGATGGAAGAACTGACACACACACTGGGAATTATTTCTGTACCTTAACTGGTGTTACTGCAGGCACTGTCCAGGGTACACTTCAGGTGGTCGGGAAGGCACTTCTGAATTTCTACAGTGAGTGTTCGATAAGGCCTCCTTGTCTCTTTTCCCTCGGTGACGTCCCCTGACTTGTTTAGAACTAGCACACCAGTTTTTATATTGGCAAAAACTGTTTACTTTATTGTTTAAAAAATTATTTCATAAAAAATCACAATACAATTAAATGACATATTTAAGGGCTCACAGTCCCTTTATACATTTACATAGGGTTGGCATTCACATACATAGGCACGCCCTGAGGAAGACATTTATTAACTTTGAAACGTGCTTTGGCGGTGGCGTTTTGACAGGGATACTGAGGCAGCAAGGGGACAGCGGGATCCACTTCAGAAACACTGTGTATCAGGTATTTCACATTGCAAATTTTGAACTTAATGGCTATACATGTGACCATAGCAGCAGGTCTGCTTAGGTGCACTTAAGACAGTGTAGAATATTAAGAATATGAGAAAGGGTCCTTGATAAATACAAAAAGTGACGGTGCTATAGAAAGATTTAGGATGGTGTGTATCCACGCATATTAGAAGTGTACCCCTGTGTATGTGAATGCCAACCCTGTGTAAATGTATAAAGGGACTGTCAGCCCTTAAATATGTCATTTAATTGTATTGTGATTTTTTATTAAATAATTTTTAAACAATAAAGTAAACAGTTTTTGCCAATATAAAAACTGGGGTGCAGATTCACTTTAAAAATATCAATAGAAACACTTTATGGGTGTTTTGGTGATATTTTGTAAGGTAAAGAGTTGAATAGTGAAGCACAATAGCAATAGGGGACCTTTTTATGTGTCTGTGTAGAACTAGGCCTGACCTCCTCTGGGTCTCTCTCTCATCCGTGTCGTAGTGTCAAGAACCTTTCTGTAGCCTACCGCTAGAACTTCTTCTGCGGTCCCTGGCTCACCTATTGGTTGCATTACAGGTGTCCGGGAGACTAGAGTCTCCTCAGTGAACAGGTGTTTTCTGCTGGGCTCGATGCCCTCCTGCAGACTCAGACTCCGGTGTCCAGGTTGCTTCCTGGGGTGAACCAGTATAGCTCCTCTGCCCCCAGTCTGCTCCTTTACTTTGTCTTTGTCATGCTTTGCCTTCGACCTCACTCTCAGGCCCTCACACTGGCTAGGCTAGTCTACTGGCTCACGCCTAGCACGGCTCCGACACACCAGGACGTCTTCCTCGGTACTGCTCTGTACTGAACTAGCTAACTCCACCCCCAGTACCAGTATTTATAGGGGATCTCACTTAAAGGCAGCAATTGGAGCTCCCCCTACAAGTCTGGGATGGAAGGTGTTGTATGTGTAAGGGTACCTACTGTGGAAATCCTTCCATGCTTTAGGTGGTTCTGTGGCTACCTGTAATGGCAGGGCGCCACACCAGCAATGAGATCAGATCTAAATCCTATTTAACACCTGTGGAGAGATCTTAAAATTGCTGTTGGGAGAAGGCACCTTTCAAATATAAAAGACCTGGAGCAGTTTGCAAAAGAAGAGTGGTCCAAAATTCCAGTTGAGAGAAGCTTGTTGATGGTTATAGGGAGCGATCGATAGCAGTTATTTATGCCAAAGAATGTGCAACCAAATATTAAGTTGAAGAAGCTAACAATTTTTTCTTGCAGATTTCAGGAGTTTTGTGTGAAATTGTGTCCAATTTGACTTTTTTTCCTCTGTTTTTGTTTTATGACAAAATGTGTAATTGCAATCATTTTCTGGCAGAAATACTTCACTTTCTGGAACAGTTTCAAGGTTGCCAACACTTGCAGCCATGACTGTATCTATATGAGCTGCCATTAGAAGCTTTTGTTATGAAGCCACATTCAAGTTAATACAAAGATGAAGAACAAGATGAAGCCTCCTAGTTCTCCGTATGTAAAGATTTCACAGACCACTATTAGCTTTTCAGGGGACAGTCATTGACAAAGAATACAATAATTCATGCAGGATTTGGATACTCAGAGGAAAAACTAAATGCAAGACGATAGAAGACATAAGAGGTAGGTTTATTATAAGAAGTAATCTCTGGCTATAGAATGCTAAAAATGTGAACACAGGGCATGAAAGTATAAGTTAGAAAACATCCAGGAAATGAGACCATAAATCAAATCGTGAGAAAGAAATATAATGTAAACGATGTATATTTAGGAATATGAACAAAATGCAGGAAATTTGCATTATGTCTGTCCTTAATACCCTATATGAAGAAGCTTGGAGGCAAATATGTATGTTAAAATGAAATGTCTATGCAGTCTCCCAGTGAACATGATGAAGCTACCTGGGAGCAGTTGGCATGTGGCGGCTCTCACATGCTGATCTGCTTTCGGTAGTAGAAGAGGATGAAAGATAAAAGTATAGAAGTCTCATAGGGAGCGCTAAGGATGACAGTATGATGGTATTTAAGCAAAATTAATAAACCTTTATTAATAATCCTCCTGCAAACTCCACAACATGTTTCGACAGTGCAAAAGACTGTCTTCATCAGGTGGTTGAAGATGGTCTTTTGCACTGTCGAATTGACAGTCTGATTGGGAATAAAACCACCACAGACAGCAAGCACAGAACATACCAACTCAGACTGTAGGACCTGCGGTTAAGCTTTGTGAAGCTCAGTGATTACAGGACCTGTGATGATGTAGCCGGTCACATGACCATAATCCGATCACGTGACTATCCAGGAAGAAGACGCACCACTGGAGCGAGGGCACCGCAAGGAGCCGTCAGCCAGTGACCCCTTCCATTCAGGTCTATCACCAGGGTTGTGCAGGGAAGGTACAACCCCTTCAGGTTAGTGTATTCTGCACATAACAGCAGCACTTTTAACTAGTGTCCATAGATTCTACACAGTGCCCCTTTCTCTTTTTGTTTTACAGGTATTAGAAGAGGACAGAGTGCTGCAGGGAGCAAAAGGAGGGTAAATATTATCGTTTGGGGGCCATGAACCAGGATGTGGGCCATGTATCATGATGGGGGTCCATGTACCAGGATGGGGGGTGCATGTACCAGGTTGATAGCCAAACATACTAGGATACGGGTCTTGTACCAGGATGAAGGTAATGTACTATACCAGGATGGGGGCCATGTACCAGGATGAGAGCTATACATACCAAGTTGGGGAACATATACCAGGATGGGGGCCATGCATACCAGGATGGGGACCATGTACCTGGATGAGGGCAATGTATTGTACCAGGATGGGGGCCATGTACTAGGATGAGAGCCATAAATACCAAGGTAGGGAACATGTACCAGAATGAGGGTCATACATACCAGGGTGGGTTCCATGTATCAGGATGAGGGCAATGTACTATACCAAGATGGGGACATATACCAGGATGAAGGCAATGTACTGTACCTACCAGGATAGGGTCATGTACTAGGATGAGGGCAATGTACTGTACTAGGATAGGGACCATGTACCAGGATAGGGGAAATGTACTGTACCAGGATGGGGATAATGTACCAGGATAAGAGCAGTGTACTGTACCAGGATGGTAGCCATTTACCAGGATTAGGGCAATGTACTGTTCTAGGATGGGGACCATGCACCAGGAAAAGGGCAATGTACTGTACCAGGAGGGGTATATACCAGGATGGGGTGTCATGTAATAACATGGTGGGCCATCTACTAGGATGGGGGGGCATGTACCAGGATGGGAGACTATTTACACCAGAATGGGGGACTATATATTATATACCACACCAGGATGGGGGCCATGTACCAGGTTGGGGGATCATATATACAGTACCTGTAAGGGGGCCATATACATCTGACCAATGGGGGTGTGGGGGTGCAACATGTGCATGGCATGTGAGGGGTCCAAATTTAGCATCAGGGTCCATCGAATTGTAGTTATGCCCATACTAGGGAATGGGTATTTTCCCCTGTTCGTAACCATGCACTTTTTCAGACTTTTCCTATGAGCCCCTTTAACGGCTTTAAAACATTTTCTTGCTTGGATATTCAAGTAATTCTTGCCTCATTTTTTCGCAATACATGCGGCTTCATTTTTGTAGGATTTTTTTGCTGACATCAGGACACAATGTAAGAACAATAGGAAATATGTGTCTATTTTTCACATTTTTCAATTGCTTTAATGACCACAGAGGACCACAGAAAATATTTTAATTTGTGTTCCTGTTTTCTTATCATTTTTTACACGTATTGGACATATTTTTATTTTCAACATGCATCAACATAGTATAAGTTTTTTGGCTTTGCTTTAATTATTAATTTTTTTTAATTACCGTATATACTCGTGTATAAGCCGACCCGTGTATAAGCCGACCCCCCCTACTTTTGCCCCCAAAACCTGGGAAAATCTATTGACTCGCGTATAAGCCGAGGGTGGACCCCAGCACAGGTATACAGCCCCCAGCAGTGGTATACAGGCCCCAGCAGTATGATATACAGCAGCCCCCAGTGGTATATACAGCAGCTCCCAGTGGTATATACAGCAGCCACAGTGGTATATACAGCAGCCCCATTGGTATATACAGCAGCCCCCAGTGGCATATACAGCAGCCCCAGTGGTATTGCAGCCCCTATATACAGCAGCCCCAGTGGTGTATACAGCAGCCCCTATATACAGCAGCCCCAGTGGTATTGCAGCCCCTATATACAGCAGCCCCAGTGGTATTGCAGCCCCAGTGGTGTATACAGCAGCCCCTATATACAGCAGCCCCAGTGGTATTGCAGCCCCAGTGGTATTGCAGCCCCTATATACAGCAGCCCCAGTGGTATTGCAGCCCCAGTGGTGTATACAGCAGCCCCTATATACAGCAGCCCCAGTGGTATTGCAGCCCCTATATACAGCAGCCCCTATATACAGTAGCCCCAGTAGTATTGCAGCCCCAGTAGTATTGCAGCCCCACACAAATGCTGGCACACGTCCCCCCTGTTGTAAGGCCCCCCCTGCTGATTACTTACCATCCCTGGTCTTCAGCAGCACCTCCGCGCCGGTCCTCTGTGCTCCGGTCCACCTTGGTCCCGTCCTCTGTGCTGCCGTCCACGGCTGCATCCGGGGTCCCCGCGCGTCGCAGAAGCGATGACGTCATCGCTTCTGCGACCCGGCCGGTCACATGATACAGCCGGGGAACGGAGCACAGAGGACGGGACCACGGAGGACCGGAGCACAGAGGAGGTGCTGCTGAAGACCAGGGATGGTAAGTATTCAGCAGGGGGGGCCTTACAAAAGGGGGGGACGTGTGCCTGCAGTTTGGGGGCATTATGTACAGATATGCACTGCTCCCCCTGGCGCTGATTGACAGGGGGATGCAGTGCATATGTAATGAGCGGCCCCACGTGACGGGGCCGCTCAATATACAGTATCCCCACCGCCTCCTGCTGCCTCCCCAGCCCGACACAGCCCCCACCCCACTCACCCTGTATATTGACTCGTGTATAAGCCGAGGGGGGGACTTTTCAGCCCAATTTTTGGGCTGAAAAACTCGGCTTATACACGAGTATATACGGTATTATTTACACAACAAACTTTTCCCCATGAAGCTTTATTACTGTGGAGGGAGAGGGGAATTTTAGTACGGTATATTAATAGTCTTTTTATGGCTAATTTAACTTTAACTGGGGCTGGTATATTAGTCCCAGTTACAGAGGAAGTCCAGTCCCCTACCTGCCTATAGAGCTAACTGAGTCTTCTAGGAACAAGCAACTTTTTCTCTCTCCCAACATCCAGTAGTTACATGACCATTGCTGGCAGCTTACTCTACATTGACATTTTAGAATGTCACTGCAGAGTACAGTTCTGACTGCCCCAATGTTCAAATTCTATCAGCATTCTGGAATCGGTTAAAAAGATTGCTGCATTTTTGGACTCCTCTTAGTAACACTATAATTTCTAGTAACTTTCCATTTTCTAGACACTTTTTGAAAATACAGATATAAAAACAGTTTCAAATAAATAATGGATTTGGCACTGCTATGTACACCATTATTTAGAAAAATATTAAAATCTGAGAGTCCTCAGTGATTGATCACCATTCAAGACTCTCAGAATTTAATATTTTTCCATCTACTGGCTAACACGGGACTCACATATATTTTACCTTACCATTATTTAGAGCACTGGCGCATTTTCCTTAGTAAATCTCCTGATATCTTTCTAACATCATATACCATTGCATTACTCCATGCTCTATTTTTGTCTATTCCAGGTTCATCTATAGCAAAATGTCACTTGTATCCAAATATATGCTTCACCCAACACTTGTCTCCTGCCAGTGCTAAGTAAAACTGCTTCCACTAGCTCCCAGATTTCTTCCAATTTAAATGTTGAAATTCATCCATATTCTTGGTTTGGCCGAGGCTATGAGATATTATTTCACTCCCACACACACTGCTATACTACTCAACATCAGCAGCGGTTAAGGTGTCAGGGAATTAGCTAAGATGTGCAAGTCGTGCTTCATGTTCCAGGAATTGTTTATTTAACAAAATGTGAACATTTCAATCATTCATCGAACCCGTGCTTTAACTTTAATATTTTTGCATTGTTAATACAGGTTTTGAAATATCACATATTTTCATAGCTCTTTAGATTCAGAAAATAAAAATGTCTGTTCAGCATGAAAATTCCAAATGCATTGATCCAGAGGTAATATGCAGAACTGTGGAAGAGAGAGTGCAAATAGGGTCTTATCTCGATAAAATAAGTAGACCAGGAATGGTCATTGTACACCTGGTCAGATTGTGTGGCACACAACCAGCATATACACTAAATGGCTGCTGCAGGGTCCACACATCAACGGTTAAACGTAGTAGACAAAAGGCAATGTAGGATTGTGCTCACCGGACCCGACCTGCACACAAAGGAGACGGTCAAAGGAAGATTGGATCACAAGTGGCTTTTATTTCTGACTCGTTTAGGAGTCAGACCCGACTCTTTCCTCAGGGAGCCAACAATATATTGTTAGCTCCCTGAGGAAGGAGTTGGGTCTGACTCCGAAGCACATCAGAAATAAAAGCCACTTGTGATCCAACCTTCCTTTGCCTCTGTGCAGCGCGGGTCCGGTGAACACAATCCTACATTGCCTTTTGATCCAGGGGTAGGCATGCCAAAACCCAAGTGAGCACCCTGACAATATAACCTTACATTCTGATGATCCATGCATCTCTATATTTCAATTACACCAATCCTCTATGACATTAGGTTTGGGTTTTCTGGTGCAGGTAAGCAGTGTAGTTTACTGTGAATTGCCAATTGATGAAGTTCATAAACCAAAATAAATGGACAAGTGTAAGAATCAGCGACTTTCACAAGTACCAAAGTATGATGGCTAGATATTTGGATGAGGGTATCTTTAAATCGGCAGGTCTGAGGCTGGGTTCACATTTGCGGACCCCTCCGCAGCGTTCTGCGGAGGGGTCCGCAATGTGACCGCAGCGGCCGCGAGCTCCTATCTTTATAATGGGAGCACACGGTGCTGCGCTTGACTGCGCATGACCGTGCGCACCCATTCACTCCCATATGTGATCTGTGCGCAGGCGGATGCCTGTGCACAAATCACACAGTCTTGTCCGCACCAGGGACGCGACATGTTGCGTCCCTGGTGCGGACGAGAGTGTGTGATTTGTGCGCAGTCATCCGCCTGCGCACAGATCACATATGGGAGTGAATGGGTGCGCACGGTCTTGCGCTGTCAAGTGCAGCACCGTGCGCTCCCATTATAAAGATAGGGGCTGGCGGTGCTGCGCTCACATTGCGGATCCCCTCTGCAGAACACTGCGGAGGGGTCCGCAAATGTGAAGGCAGCCTGAAGGAATGCTCCATTATGTAGTAGTTACTACTTACCAAAAGGAGGAACCAATAAGTCATTGGTTTCTGAGACTTATTAATAATGTTCTATTAATACTGTTCTCTCCTATGTAGGGAGACATTTTGTGATATGCTTTTTGTCAAATTACCCTTCCAACTAATATTATTATTATATTATTATTATTATTAATTTATATAGCGCCATTATATTCCATGGCGCTTTACATGTTAAAAAGGTGAAGACTAGGACAAGTAACATAGTAGCAATACAAGTAATAATAAATGTTGCAATTCAGTTATACAAACAAGAGGGGAGAAAATACTGTCCAAAGTGCACATCCCCTTTAAATAAAAGGTATATACAGTGGTGAAATAAGTATTAAACATGTCACCAATTTTCTAAGTAAATATATCTCTAAAGGTGCTATTGTCATGAATTTTTGACCACATGTTGGTAACAACCAATCTAATCTACACAAGTGAAGAAATCAAAGCATAGATGTCCATAAATTAAATGATGTGTAAAAATTTGAAATTACACAGGGAAAAGTGTTAAACGACATGAAGAAAGAGGGGTGCAAAAAGCCAAGGAAAGTCATGACACCAGCTGAAATCTATCATTAATCAGAAAGCAATCCTGACAGTTAGTGAAAAATAGCAGTAGCTGGTTCAACTGATGGCCTGTAAAAAGGTGTTTATTACTGAGGTACCACACAAGAAACAACTCATGATGGTCAAAACCAGTGAGCTGTCTCGAGACCTTTGCAAACTTATTGTTGCAAAACATACTGATCAGGAGTAATAAAGGGATTTCTTGCGCTGCCCTTCTGATGTAATATACAGTAGATAAAGAAAAGTCCTGGATCCACAGAGTTATTAAAAGATGTGGTTTATTCTATGCTTTTCAAAGCCTACACCAGCTTCTTCATCATGAAAAGATAAACATACAGACACTGCATATAGTACCAAAAATGATGTCAGATCCTTGATATTTTAAAGAAGAAAACACATGCTTTCAAGCTGGGTTAAATTAGAAAATAATTTGTTGGTGGTTCCAAGTTATTGGACCATAGTAAATAAGAACACTGTCTGTATTACAGTATTAGGTGGAGACATAGCAGACTTTGGTTGTCAAACTTGGTCTTACAAGATTCCTGTGTGAGCATTGCGGAATTTTAATAATAGCTCCAATTAAAAATCATAATAGCCATAATGTACAATGAATGTGTACAGTTCTTGGCAAAGAGTGCACAAAGGAAAATGAAGCTGGCCATAGATGTTGAGACATTTTTGACAAATCCTACATAGTTTTACAGAACCTGGAAAAGGTAAGAATTAGCAAACTGTATTTTAGTACCTAATTTTTGCATTATTTTCTTTTCTACTTGGTATTATTGAGAGACAACCTAGTTGTCTACATTTCTAAGTGAATGAGGGGTACAGCAGCAGGCATGGTTTGGGTGGAATATAAACCAGGTGGCAAACATCAACAGCTACAGAGGGAATGTTTTTTCAGGTTTCGTGAACTAGCTCTGAGTTCAACAACTGGTTTGGCTGCTTTTAAGAGAATTGGCTAAATGTCACAGCTGGACGCTTCTGCAGAGCATTGTGCCATTCATAATAAATAGGAGCTGCAAATGTGAATATTGACTTACTCATCTGTGTATGTACATAAAATGGTAAATATAGTGTAAAATACTGGAAACTATATTCAATTGATCTTAGAATGATATAAGTGTTTATGTATGCCTCCTCCTTGAATATACTAATTTTTGGCAGCCTGTCTTCATTGCATTTACTGAGTGCACATGCACACAGCTATATTGCATACTAGATGAGCAGATCGATCTGTGGAGTTTCAAGTTTGAGTCTCATATATTGAAATTTGTAGTTCTAAAGGAATTGGAACATTTTACAATTCTATTAGCGAGTATGCAAAAAAAAAAATGCCCAGCTGGCATGTAAGTAACACTGTGCGTTGTAAAGTCACGAAGCTCATCATAACATCACAATGTCATGCACTTAAGATGTGCAGGGACACCTGGGCCCGGTCATGTCCGGAAGTCCAGCTCATTGTGATCCCCAAGCAGAGGAGGCGTGCAATGGCTGAAAGTAAAGGCCCCAAGGATAGGACGGTGGGCAGTGGGCAGCATGGCACCCGGACAGATGAGCAGTGAGGTAAGTATCAAATTTAAAGGGAACCTGTCAGGCGTTCTACCCCCCTAGCCTACCACTACCTGTCCCTGATTCCCTAACCATCTGTCTCACCTAAAAGTGCCCTATAAAGATTGAGAAAAATGAATTCTAAACTTACATATAGTCTGAATCTGGAGACTGGAAAGATAGACTCTGGGGCTCCATTCTACCCAGAGCCCGCGCAGTGCGCATATTGAAGCCAAGCCATACATGTCATAAGACCCAGAATAGACGGGCCGGATATGACATGTATGGCTCAGCTTCAATATGCGCACTGTCCAATGCACTGGAATCAGGCCGAGCACGTGATCAGCCCGCAATGCACCGGGCCAGAAATGAAGAACAAGGACGCCACGCGGGTCGTGCTGAATTCCAGCGAGGAGGGGAGAATGGAGCCCACCTTTTCAGTCTCCAGATTCAGACTCTATATAAGTTTATAACTCATTTTTCCAATCTTTATAGAGCACTTTTAGGTCAGAGAGGGATGGTTAGGGATCAGAAAGCAAGGTGCAAGCACAGTGGTAGGCTTGGTGGGGTAGAACAACCTTTGCAAGTTCCCATTAATCAATTTATTTTTTTACATCTTATGTTAAATGTTCTGGAGAGACCTCAGAGCATAATAAGAAATATTCAATTCGCAACATATAACTTCTCTGTACATCGAATTTTCACACAATTTGTTGAATCTGAATTTCAAATGACTATGACAGGCCTATGGTGTACAGATCTGTAATACAGCATACTAGCCTACTATACTCCTATGCTGTATGTAAATGACTAAAGTATGTAGCATTTTTAATCATACTGTTTCTAAAGGAATATTTGCATGTAAGGGTGAGTGACCACCATCAGAATTAGCAGCATTTTGGTCACAGAGTGTTTTCGTTGTGTCCAAAATGCTGCATTGTACCTGTACAAGCACTGTGGATGAATTTATATAAATCTCATGTCCACTGTGCCTCTTTTTAATTCTCAGTAAACTGACATGTGGCGTGGCTTACCAAGCTGCAGCATGTAAACTTATGCTTGGGGAAATCCTAGGGTTCTCAGAGGGAGAACACTGCAAAAATACCTGATTGAGGGCACTGACAGCGCGTTTTCCCACAGAGAATAGCATCTCTGGAAGAGGGATGATGCTGTGACTAGAACACCGCATCTCCTGATTGTGGGCACTTATCCTACAAAAGAATACAATATTTCAAGGAGGACCATATGGAAGAACAAGCAGTCACTAAAGGTCTGTAATATGGACCATTAATAACTCCATGTGCCACAAGAAAAGCTTACACAGAGTCAGTGCACAGTCATTTTGTTGGCTCCTCTGAATCTATTAGCGCCTTCCTGGACCCACAAACACAACAATAGGAAGTAATACAGGAAGTTAATACGATCATGTACAAGTTAACATGGCAAAATATTCCTACATATGACTTTCAACCTATTAATCTGATTACTAATTTAGAATCATACCCTTTCTCTGTACAGCACCGTTCTGTCCTGATATGCTTTAGTACATAGTGCAATTTTCTGAAGAAGGTCTTGTTGACTGAAACATCATTTTGTTTTGATTGCTACTCTCATTAAATTCACACTTTCTTGCAATAACCAGAGTGCCAGATTTTTTCCTGATTTGATTTATGGAGTGGTGTGCTATCCAGGCAGCACATTTTTATACGGAGAGACGTATAGTCAAATTCTACATCAGAAACATGTTCCAGAAGACACTTATCAGGATTGCTATAACACAATACAACATTAACAAATAAGATTTTAACTTGCAAGTAATTAAAACCATTTTTTCACACTTGGGATTTGTGTTATAAATTACCAAAGAAAAAATATGACTCGTGGGTGCATTATTTGGGGCAAATATTTATGTAGTACAGTAGAATTAATTGATCAGAGGAGGTTTCACACTTGTAATAGAGCACATCTAAAGGCCGCTTTACACGTCACGATATCAGAACGCAACTACGATAAAAAGTCACGTGGTAGGGGCGTTGCAGTTGATATCGTTCGTGCATTGTGTTGTGTAAATGGGCAACTCGACTCAAAAACGATGCAACTACAATATCGTTTTTGGATTGTGCAGGCTCTTCAACCGTGCAATATTGGCTTGACGATCTGGCAGGATCGTGCTGTGTGACAGCGCAACTACGATTTAGAGCGCAACTTCCCCTATTCACTACAATGTTAACTGGTCGTTCCCTGAGTTGCTCAGACACAGTGTACAAAAGGGGCGTTCGTAGTTGCGTTGCCTGCCGATATCTCCCTGTGTAACTTCTCCTATGCGATCTTGGAAAAGAGCCGAAAACGTGCGCGCTCCCGTGAAGTTGTATGCAATATCGGAACGATATTGCGACGTGTAAAGCGGCCTTAGTTCCACTATGAAACCTATTCTTAATTTGGGTTGAATTATCGTTTATTAACTACAATGAAATGGTTTAGCCAAAGGGAAGTTGTTAAGAAAATCCCAAATCTTTGCCAATTTAATTCAAAAACCTCAGGCAGTAATAAAACAACACATTACAGTCCACTTCACTTATCCCTAAAAATTCCAAGTATTTTGCAGAGCAAAACTGTGTCTTACGGTTTCCTATTGCAAGCAGAGATTGTGCAATTTCCCAGATTTAATTCAACCAGAGTGAAAAGCTCAACACATCATTTAAGTCATGGAAGGAAAACAAATTGTAAGTCTGTCCTCAGACTGAGCTGTGCCGCTAGCCTTCCACTGCCTATATATGCGATACTTCAATGAGGACGACATTTGTGAAATTACAAAAGAAAGGAGAAACATTTCTCTCAACTTTTAACCTCAGCAATACCTCTATAAAAGCGGTTCAGCTATACATGCACTCTTTGCCAAAAGTGACTCAGGCTTATAATTTGCTAGTTAACTAAATATTGCATGTGTTTAGTCACCTGGGTTTCACTAGGGCTGAGGTCTGGACTTCGGGGGGTTCCTTGTAGCCAAGGATCTAATGAGAGTATTCACATTCCTCTCTGACACATGTATGAAGCGTAACACTGTAGAAAGCTTGACTCAGCTAAGACAGGATTTATCATTTACAGCCGTCTTCTTATATAATAAACATTTATATGTGTATATATACAGTTAATACCAAACGTTTACATACACTATATAAAAAGACACATATGCATGTTTTATCACTATCTGACATAAAATCAGAACAATCATTTCCTGCTTTAGGTGAATTAAGATTACCATAATTATTAATATTTGTCAAATGCCTGAATAATTGGGAATCTAATATGTTTATTCAGCTAACCACCAATTCATCTGGAATGCTAAATAAGGCTAGTGGGTAGCAATGCACAGACAAGTTCAATCTTAATGATAACACACTTGTGCACATGCCAAAAATATGTGTTGTAAACGTATAGAATGAAATGAAATAAAGTGATTGTACATTGTCAAGAAGCAATATCCATTGTATGGTGTTTCATAAGTGTGAACAGACCTATAAGAACATGTTAGTGAAACACATAATGGCCGTATGCTATTTGTATATGAATTGCTATCACAGAAGTGGAGAAGAGATGGCCTCACACGCTGCTGATCATCTGTGATAATAAAGGCTTGGCTCTCTAAAAAATTAAATTATTAAGCTCTCTTAAACTGAAGTTTTAATGACATTGTAAGGATCCTGGACTTTACAGCTGCTGCCACATCTGTCACTGTTTCCAAAACTAAAGGTGCCGTCACACAGCACAACCTGGCCAGCGATGTCGGAAGCGATGCGCCGGTGCCCGCTCGGTTCCGACATCGCTGGCCAGCTGTCACACAGCATCGCTGCGGCCGGCGATGCCGCAGCGATGCGGGCGGTGACATCACTCGCTGGGCTGGGCTTAGCCCAGCGAGCGATCCGCAGCAACGCTGCGGTATAGGCTGGATCGCCGCCGACATCGCTCTGGCGATGTCACACGGCCAGATCCAGCCTAATCGCAGGTCGCAGGTTGTCAGGTTTACAGTTCTTCCTGTAAACCTGACAACCTGCGACTAGCGATAAAACGCGGTCGCGTCGCGCTGTCACACAGCGCGACATCGCTAGCAACATCGCTGGTACGTCACTTTTCCGGCGATGTTGCTAGCAACGTCGCCTGGTGTGAAGCCACCTTTACACCCTGCAGATATCAAAAACACTAGCAAACTCCAGGAAATTATTTTACAGCTCCAAAAAATTCTACAGGTTAAAAGAAAATGGTAGCCCAGATTGCTGGGAACCCTCCTAACTGTAAGGTTAGGTATTGTTCCCAGCCAGTGGGTCTTCTGGCGAGCGTTTTGACTCCAAACAATCAGGAAATGTTTTAGGGCCATTTTAAATGTCATACTTTCTCCCGAACAAAACCATGTTTGCTGTTTTTTTTAGGTAAATTTCTCGGGTTTCTGAACAGAATCATCAATTTTACTGCCGAATTTGAAATTGGCAAGCATGTTCAGGGAAAGTTCGCACATCTCTAGTCCCGGGTGCGCTACAGCCTAACAGAGGCTAATGATCAGATGCAGCTTTCACAGTTTTTAGAGTGTGAAATATAAAGGCTGCAACTCATTAGTGTCACTGATACACTACAGCGCTAATATGATCTAAATGATGTCACATGATCATCAAGGGACACAGAAACAGATAAGTGCTGCCAGCTTGGTAAGTATTTGAAGTGGACATTCCCTTTAAGTCTTCCATGTATAACTGGGTCTCAACAAAGAGCCCCACAAATGATTACTAGAAAGAGTTTTATCAAAAAGCTATGCAAAGATTCAGACTCTCAGTATATTTAATTATATTAGTTTACTAAAATCCTTTTTACCTACAGTAGAGGTGGATATATCATTGGTGCAACCTGTGCGGCTACAGAGTGGCTGAAGAGATAAAGGGGTCCAGTTCCAAAGCAGGTGAAATTGTGCATGATGATGAGGTATGACTGAAAATAGCCCATATAGAGTGGGTACAGAAAGTATTCAGACTCCTTTAAATTTTTCACTCTTTGTTTTATTGCAGCCATTTGGTAAATTCAAAAAAGTTCATTTTTTTCTCATTAATGTACACTCTGCACCCCATTTTGACTGAAAAAAAAACTGAAATACCGTATATACTCGCGTATAAGCCGAGTTTTTCAGCCCAAAAATTGGGCTGAAAAGTCCCCCCCTCGGCTTATACGCGAGTCACTCGGTATACTGTGGGGGGGGGGCTGTGAACGGGGGCTGGAGGAGGCAGGAGGGGGCCGCGGTGACCGCAGGCGGTCACGTGGGGCCGCCTCATTAGTGCAATGAATATGCACGGCATCCCTCCGTCCATCAACGGCAGGGGGATGCCGTGCAATTGCACTACACAGGCCCCCACCAGTAACACACAGCCCCCCCTCCTTAGTATGTCCCCCCCCAGGCTGCGGCACCTGTTAAAATAACAAACTTTCATACATCACCTTTCCGGCACAGCTCCTCCGCTCCTCCGCTCGCCGGCTTCTTCTTCTTGCTTCCGGTGTCATGTGACCGGGCGCAGGAGATGACGTCATCTCCTGCGCCCGGTCACATGACACCGGAAGCAAGAAGAAGAAGCCGGCGAGCGGAGGAGCGGAGGAGCTGCGCCGGAAAGGTGATGTATGAAAGTTTGTTATTTTAACAGGTGCCGCAGCCTGGGGGGGGGACATACTAAGGAGGGAGGGACATACTAAGGAGGGGGGGCTGTGTGTTACTGGTGGGGGCCAGTATACCACCACTGGGGGGCCTGTATACTACTATTGGGGCTGTATATACCTCCTCTGGGGCTGCTGTATACTACCTCTGGGGCTGCTGTATACTACCTCTGGGGCTGCTGTATACTACCTCTGGGGCTGCTTTATACTACCACTGGGGCTGCTGTATACTACCACTGGGGCTGTATATACCTCTGGGGCTGCTGTATACTACCTCTGGGGCTGTATATACCTCTGGGGCTGCTGTATACTACCTCTGGGGCTGCTGTATACTACCACTGGGGCTGCTGTATATACCTTTGGGGCTGCTGTATACTACTACCTCTGGGGCTGCTGTATACTACCTCTGGGGCTGCTGTATACTACCTCTGGGGATGCTGTATACTACCACTGGGGCTGCTGTATATACCTCTGGGGCTGCTGTATACTAACTACTGGGGCTGCTGCTGTATATACCACTGGGGCTGCTGCTGTATACTACCACTGGGGCTGCTGTATATACCTCTGGGGCTGCTGTATACCCCACTGCTGGGGCCTGCTGTATACCCCACTACTAGGGCCTGCTGTATACCCAATGCTGGGGCCTGCTATATACCCCACTGCTGGGGCCTGCTGTATACCCCACTGCTGGGGCCTGCTGTATACCCCACTGCTGGGGCCTGCTGTATACCATACTGCTGGGGCCTGCTGTATACCATACTGCTGGGGCCTGCTGTATACCATACTGCTGGGGCCTGCTGTATACCATACTGCTGGGACCTGCTGTATACCACTGGGGGGGCCTGTATACCTTACTGCTGGGGGTTGTATACCTGTGCTGGAGTCCACCCTCGGCTTATACGCGAGTCAATACGTTTTCCCAGTTTTTGGGGGCAAAAGTAGGGGGGGTCGGCTTATACAAGGGTCGGCTTATACACGAGTATATACGGTATATACATTTTGGCAAATTTAGTAAAAAAGAAAAACTGAACTATCACATGGTCATAAGTATTCAGACCCTGTGCTCAGTATTGAGTAGAAGCACCCTTTTGAGCTAGTATAGCCTTTACATACTTACTGTACTGTTCTTGCACAGATGCCCTCATATGTTTGTATAATAGCTCCTGATCTAATCTATTATTCATGAATAGTGATGGGAGAACCTGAACTGTAAATTTCAGGGTCCATACTGGACACCTAGTGTCTGTGCATGGTCCCCGAACACAGACTTCACAGAGCAGTCTGTGTTACTGTTTAGTTTCAGCCACACAGAGAATGCCTGTTGAAACGCTGCACCACAGCCATTCAACAAGTGTTACTACAAAATGGGGATTAAAGCAGGACAATTATACAATGGTTTCCATGCTTCTGTCACACTGCTTCTGGGTCTCTTCATTAAACTTTATACATATTCTTTGCTTCGCCTGCCCAACCTCTGTGAAAGGGTATGTAATTGGATGTAGAGAGACCTCACCCCACCCTCTGTGACGATGTCTGTAATTGGGCACCCTACACACTTGTTTAAAAAAAAAAATGCCATGTATTAAAATACGGGGGGCCCCACACGTTTTCAAAATTATTTAAATAAATAATTGTTTAAAAATGGTGTGGGGTCCCCACCAATTTTGATACACAGCCAACATAAATCAGACAGCAGGTGTCCCATCTCCCCCGACAGGCCTGGTCCAATAAGCGGGATTCGTGCAGGGCAACACAAGGAAGAAGGAGAGCGCAGAGATAGGACAGAGCAAGTATAGACAAGGAACATCACTGGAGCTTCAGAGGGACATTACTCACTGCCAGGACCATCCGGTCCACTACCCTAGATGAAACAACTGCATACCCTGTAACACTGCCGATTACCGGAGTAAAGTACCCGTGCAGAGAGAGCAACGTGTTTGTGTTCCTTAATGATGAACTGTGAGTTACCTGCATCACACCACAGGGACTGCACTACCCCATTCCAGTCCTGCACTGCAACGACTACGATGCCCTACTCCACCATAATACTCCTTACAGCACGGGGACCCCGCTCTACCTGTAGAGAGCCCAACACCTTGCTGCCGCCCAATGCCCCCAAGGGAACGGACTAGGGCACCGACCACCCGTGACATCCCCGTACTAGTACGCCCGAGATCCAAGTACCCCGACCCTTGTGGGCTAGACAACTTGGCGCTCATGAACAGGATGAACCAACCTGTGAACCGGGTTTTGTGTGCTTTACAGAACTTTACTGGCCATCCTGAAAAAGAACTTTGTCTATGCACGGCACCAGAGAACTTATCCCGCCATTTTCTACTGGGCCCAAGATGGCGAGTCCAACAATGTAAAGGACATTGTTATTGGCCCCAGGGTTTGTGTCTCGGCCCCTTGTCATGGGAGGGACATGGCAGAGGTGCCAAACTATTTGCCCACCCCGATTGCTGAAGAAAGGCCAAAGGGGCGGGCCAAAGACCTTAGCCCGCCCATGGACTATAAAACAAAATGAACAGGGCGTGGCACGAGCGGTGCCAACAGAACCTTTCCAGACTTCGACAGGTGCAGGTCCTGGAGATATGGCAGCAATCCTGCTGAGAGACCTAAAGCGGGAGGTGGATAAAGAGGCCTGTGCCGCAGTCGGTGAACTGGGGGTGGCCTCTCTTCGCACCATGGAGGGAGACCCAACCTTCTGGGAGACTGCGCTCCAAGAATTGAAGGTCCAACTCCTGGAGACAGCGGAGTGGACGGTCCGGCAGTGGAGTGCCGGCGAAACCCGCCAGCTACACCGCGAGGCCACCCGCAGTCCAGCCGTCAAGAACCGGAACTGGTGATGAGGAACCATTCACCCGATATCCACCTGGTTACCGGAGAGGACCCAGTGCTACTAACTATTGAGGAAGAAGAGGCGCGTAGCCCTGAAGCCCCGTAGGAGGACGATAGTGAAGCTGCTGAGCCAGATGACCGCACCGACTCTGAGACGGAGAAGGAGCAGCCACCTGCCGAGGAGCCAGATCTGGTGATTGAGGTCATCGAAGAGGAGTGTAACGACCAGTACCCCGAGGAGAATGAGGAACTAGACCAGCAGGGCCCCAAGTAGGAGGAGGATCCAGAGAGGAATTGCAGCGAGGCTATGTCACCCAAGGCCCAGGTCGCTTGGTGGGCAGCAACCCCATCCATCAGCGGTAGCAACACCAGAGCGGTTGTGGAAAGTTACCGCCAGAGCCAGGACACTCACCGCGCGTCCTACAGAATGGACTATGTGCGCACCTTTTACCGATCCGACCAGGAGAAGCGGCAGCGAAGCAGAGAGGAGTGGTGGGCCTGTGAGATGGAGAACCTGCAGCTCAGAGCAGAGGCCCTTTGCCAGCCACCCGTTCCCCCTGAGCACCAGAAAAGAGGTACGGTGACCACCTTCAACCTTGATATCGGTTAGGGTTTTGCGAGGTAGGAAGGACTCTATCAGGATGTATTTATTTCAAGGAGAGATGTCGAGTCCCATTTACCTAAAGGGCACCCAGATCTTGACTTATATCGCTTTGACCACATAAGCTATGAGAGACATACAGGACCTAGAGGCTGGTATGCTTTAAGAGTATGCAAATGCAAAGATGCCCAGTAAGTACCTGATGTCTTGTAGAATGTGTAAATAGTGTGTCAATATTTTTTACAGCCTTCATAGACTATCATGAGGACATTTTATTTTTCTTCAATCTTTTGTGTGCTGTGATAATGTGTGCAGCAGCCCAGTGGTAGCCTGGACATTGGAAAAGACAGTGATAGTAACCACTGGGTCCTCAAAAGTTAACCTGTTCCGTTGAGCTGGCACCTGTTTTTGTTTTGAAACGTTATAAGAAACGCGCCTCCCGGATGGGAAGAATCAAAGAATACTGCCAGCATTAAAAGTGTTTATTGTTTATACATGCAAATTTAAAAACTTTTGCTCTGTACCGTGTAGGATGGAATGGACACTTGGGGACAAGTATATACAACCAAGGGGTGTGTAGCGCCCCGCTAGTCAGCGCGCTACAAAAGGGTGCTGCATCCCTAACAAAGCAATATGCTTTGTCCTGGTAGGGGGTAGTAGAAGCCTGAAGCTCCATCACCACAAACACACCTAGTGATAGGGGACCAATCAGACACCCGTTAACAGGATAACCGGTCCTGGTGTGAGGAGAAGCTAGGTTATGTAGTAAGTGGGGGAAGAGCAGGAAAAGAGTCAAAGAAGAGGTGGAGTTGGAGAGAAGCAGTGAGAAGTAGAAACAGACCAGAACAGAACAGTAGTAGGAACAGAAGGAGAGTGTACAAGAGGAGAGGTAATGGGGAGGGCACCTCAACCGGATGACCCAGACAGAGAGGGGCAAAGAAGAGGGTGACCAAACACCCTGGCCCAGTCCAAAGCAGGGTACCAGCTCCAACATGGATCAGAGGTCCATCCATGAACCACAAATTACTGGTGTGGTCGATATCTTCATAGGGGCACGATCCACGACCTACGACCTACGCACTGTCCCTACCAGAAGCATCAAACCGGGTTGTGTTCCTCTAGAGAGAAAGAGGTGTCCCATCTCACCTGAGAGGCCTGGTCCAACAAGCAGGTTTCGTGCAGGGCCGCGCAAGGAAGAAGGAGAGCGCAGAGGTAGGACAGAGCAAGTATAGAGAAGGAACATCACTGGAGCTTCAGAGGGGCATTACTCACTGCCAGGACCACCTGGTCCACTACCCTAGATGAAACAACTGCATACCCTGTAACACTGCAGATTACCGGAGAAAAGTACCGTGAAAGTGAGCAACCTGTTTGTGTTCCTTAATGATGAACTGTGATTTACCTGCATCGTACTACAGAGACTGCGCTACCCCATTCCAGTCCTGCACCGCAACGACTGCGCTGCCCTACTCCACCATCATACTCCTTACAGCCCTGGGGACCCCGCTCTACCTATAGAGAGCACAACACCTTGCTGCCGCCCATCACGCCGGAGGTGCCAGCAGTGCCGGTGCCATCACCGGACCTACAGGTGGCGTCACGACTGACCACTTTATTATTTTTTCCCCTTTTTACTGTCTCCCCAAGGGCACGGACTCGGGCACTGACTACCCGTGACATTCCCGAACCAGTACGCCCGAGATCCCCGACCCTTGTAGGCTAGACAACGAATTGAGCCGAAGAGGATTTCTGTGAGAGGACAATCCCTGCTCCTATGGAGGAGGCGTCTACCTCTACAATGAACTGTCTGTTTACCTCTGGTCGGTGCAAGGTAGAAGCCTCGGAGAAGGAGTGCTTTAAGGTGGAGAAGGCGTCTTCAGCCTCCGGCATTCAGTTGCAGGACTTTGCTCCCTTACAGGTGAGAGCCGTGATGGATTTCATCAAGGAAGAGAAATGGGGAATGAATTGCCTATAATAATTTGCAAAGCCAAGGAACCGCTGGATAGCCTTAGTCCCCACAGGACGGGGCCACTTCAGAACGGCGGAGAGCTCCTCAGGGTCCATCCGTAGTCCAGATTCCGAGATGAGGTACCCTAGAAAGGGCAAAGAGGTCTGAATTTCTCCATCTTGGCATACAACTGATTCCTCCTCATTCGCAGGAGGACATGCCGTATGTGCTGTCTGTGAGAGGATAAATCCGGGGAGAAGATGAGGATGTCATCCAAATACACCACTACACACGGGTACAACAGGTCGCGGAAGATGTCATTGACGAACTCTTGGAACACCACAGGGCGTTACACAACCTTTATGGCATGACCAAATACTCATATTGGCTGTCCTGGTGTTGAAAGCCGTCTTCCATTCGTCCCCAGCTCGTATGCGAACCAGGTTGTAGGCTCCTCGGAGGTCTAATTTCTGAAGATGCAAGCCCCTTTGAGCCTGTCAAAGAGCTCCAGAATCAGCGGCAGTGGGTATTTGTTCTTGACGGTGATCGCATTCAAGCCCCTGTAATCTATACAGGGTCGAAGGGTGCCCTCCTTCTTCTTCTTCACAAAGAAAAACCCTGCGCCGCAGGGGCGTGGACTTTCAAATGAAGCCCCTAGCCAAATTGTCCATGATATACTCAGTCATGGCTTGCAACTCGGCTGGGGACAATGGGTAGATTTGTCCCCTGGGTGGTATAGCACCAGAATTCAGGTCTATAGGGCAATCATATGGCTGATGATGCGGGAGGACTTCTGCCTCTGTCTAGTTGAAGACGTCCGCGTACTGCCAATAGGCAGCCGGTAAACCAGGAAGAACAGAATCCGGTTGCGGAGAACAGGGTGGCAGAATGGACTGCAGGCATCTCTCTTGACCGAAAGGACCCCACCTCAGCACGTTCCCAGAGCGCCAGTCCAGGGCAGATTTGTGAGTATAGAGCCAGGGAAGCCCAAGGAGCAGGGCATGGGAGAGACCGGGCAGGACGTAGAAGGCAATTTTTCATGATGTAAAGCCCCGATCTGCATCTCCACCTTTTCCGTCACCTCGGTGATAACCTCCTGCAGCGGTCTGCCATCCACCGATGCAATGACGCGAGGCGCAGCAGGGTATTACGGATTCCAAGCCGAGTCACCGCCTCTTGCCGAATGAAGTTTCCTGCTGCCCCGGAATCCACATAGGCTAGCTCAGAGAAGAGTCTCTGCGGACGTATAACCTGCATGGACAGGATGAGGGGTTGAGAGGCATTGCTCTCACTTAGGATGGCCTCCCTTACTTGACCTGGGTGGAGGAGGTTTCCCAGTTTTTCAGGACAATACCGGCACTGACGGGATGCGCCCTCACAGTACAGGCATAGGCCATGAGCCAGCCACTCCTCTCGGCATTGTTCCGCCATCCTGACCCGATCCACATGCATAGGTTCGGAAAAAGGGGCGGCGGCAGACATCATGGTCCGTGGACATGACGAACTGCATTCAGAGGGAGGCGGATCTCCTCTCCTTGACAGATTCACGGGAGCACTCCTGAAAACGCAAATCGATGTGAGTGGCTATCGAGATCTTGTCCTCCAGCTCTGCTTGGATATCCCGTCCTGCAAGTTCGTCCTATATCCTGACGGACAGGCCACGCCAGAAGGCCCTAGTCAGCACCTCGTTATTCCATCTCAACTCAGAGGAGAGGGTGCGGAAGCATATGGCGTGCTGCCCAACGGTGAGGGTCCCTTGACGGAGGTTGAAGAGGGATTCTAAATTAGATGCGACCCGGCCAGGTTCATTGAAGACTTTACGGAACACCTCCAGAAAGGTTGACAAGTGAGAGTCCGCAGGGTCATCACGCTCCCATAGAGGGTTAACCCACGCCAGGACCTCGCCCTCTAGGTGGGACACCACAAAGACCACCCTGGCCCGATCGGTGGGGTACTGCTGTGAGCAGTTAAAAGTGTAGACGACACTGGTTGAGGAAGCCGCGCTTATCTTAGGGTCACCGCTGTTTCTAGGCTGTTTTCCAAGGTGAGGCAGAGGATTCGGGGTGCCTCGCGGAGACTGGTCATGGGCTGTGGCTTGAGCCAAGGCCGTGGTTGCAGACTGCAGGGAGACCAGACGATCGTCCACCGAAAAGATATAAGACAGCATGCGAGACTGCATGTCTCGTTGCACGGACAGCTCCTGTTGTAAGCTCCCAGCT
This sequence comes from Allobates femoralis, assembly GCA_033576535.1. Taxonomy (NCBI): domain Eukaryota; kingdom Metazoa; phylum Chordata; class Amphibia; order Anura; family Aromobatidae; genus Allobates; species Allobates femoralis. The sequence continues at coordinate 153,462,107 of JARQOC010000005.1, forward strand.
GAGCGGCGAACACTAGGTCGGAAGTCTGAAGGGAGGCTAACCGCATATCCATGGATGGAAGGAAATCCAAAATACGGTTATGATTTTCTTGAAGATAAGCCAGCTCCTTTTGCGCTGAGAATGTGGCATCAGCGGGGTCCATGGCCTGATTATTCTGTCAGCTTCCGGGGGAAGGCATCCTAGAGTGGACCCACTGGGCCGTGGTACCGAACTTTCCGGGGTGAGCTGGTCCTAGTTTAGCTAACCCCTATACAGGGGATGTCAGGGGCAAGACTAGGGGGTCTAAATACTACAGCTGCTAGTACCAGGGGAGCGACTCATAGGGTTAGCCTATACTACGGTAAGGCCAAACAGGGAAGGAGGCACCAGAGTCCGGGGTCAGGGGAGATGGAACGGGTTTTACCAGAGGAGAGCACAAGGTGGGCCTGACTACCAGACCCACCTCTTCCATCAAGCCTGCAACCTACAATGAGACCTGGTCCACCGCACCGTATCACTATAGGCACCGCCCCCTCCTACTGTATCCCCACCCATTCCTCTTAAACTGTGATCCCTCGTGGACAGGGCTCTCTCCCCTCCTGTATCTGTACGACTTGACTGTCCATATATATTGTATCTGTCCTCGTCTACCCTTTCCACATGTAAAGCGCCATGGAATCTAATGGTGCAATATAAATAAATAATAATAATAAACCAATTTAACTCAATTATGGATTACCGAAACACTACACATTCTGGTAATCTGCAATTGAGTTCAATGGTGCCGGATAATTGACTTCAATGTTGCCGAATAATCAGGTAATCCAGCAGCATTGAAGTCAATAATCCAGTAAACCGACACCATTAAACTCAATGCCAGATTACCAGAAGTGAGTTCACCTGAGGTAACATCTGGAGTACTGTAGGAAGTGTGCAGCTGTGACCTCAGGTGAACGCACTGACGTCACTGCTCTCACAGCTGTGGCTCTGTCATGTGTTCCTGAAGCCGCAGTGATCGGTCATATTTTTTAATATGATCACGCACTACGACCTCAAGATGTAAAAGATCCGGGATCTTCATTGGACATCGTGTCCGTAGATCACTTCGGACCTGCCGAAGGTTTTGGGCATTAAAAATTGGAGGCAGAAGTTCATTTTTTGTGTGCATTTTTTAAATAAATAATTTTTTTAGTGCTTATTTCTTTTTAGCTGTCATTAAACCTTTACATTATCCCAATTACCATCGCACCAGGGCAATCGGGATGAGTCAGATACAGCCCCAGGATTCTGGGGCACATGCAAGCTGCTATTTTTAGCATGGGGGGGGGCCAATAACCATGGGCCTTCCCCAGTTGAGAATAGCAACCCCCTCCAGTCTGCTTTATCTTGGTTGGTTATCAAAATTGGGGTAACCCTGCTGGAACAGAAAAGGGCCTTTCCCAAACTGTTCCCACAAAGTTGCAGCCGTTAGAATTGTTCAAAATATCTTGGTATGGTTAAGGATTAGGATTTCTCTTCATTGGAGCTAATGGGTCTAGACAAAACATTTTTACAATTGGCACAATGTAATCGACCAGGCAAACTTCTGTCCTGAGTCAGCAGAGCAAATGGTGACTTATATTCACTATATGCCTCAGCACTCAGTGATCCCTCTCTGTAGCTTTATATGGTCTGCACTTACTGGTTGAGTTTCTGCGGCACCTAAAAACTTCCAGTTTTCAATAATAACACTCACTTGGGGAAAATTATGGAGGGAAGAAACTTCATGAACTGACTCAAGTGCAGTGACGAATACTGCGGTATTACAAGACCATGCTCAAAATCTGTGAGTTTCTTAGGGTCACCTTTACACGTCGCAACATTGCATGCAATTTCACTTGCAACTTACTGGTTGCAGTGAAATCATGGACACATTGTTACATTTGTACACGGCAACGAAATAGAACAATGTGTCCATGATTTCACTGCAACCAGCAAATTGCAAGTGAAATTGCATGCAATGTTGCCACGTGTAAAGATACCCTAAAAGGTCCCAGCCTCGGATTGCAGGTGTTGTGACTACTGCAGATTCACTAGTGTATTTTTGCTTACATACACAGAGCAGTCAACCAACATGGTATATTCTCATGCAGAAAAAAATTGACAGTTCACTAAGTTTTATAAGACCAGAATTTTCATGAAAATTAAAAAAAATCTCATGCACATACTGTGAAAATTATCTGCAGTGTAAAAAACTGTACATTTCAAATCCCCATGATCTTAAAGGGGTTGTCCAGGCTTGGAGTTCAAGTCTACTGTCCCTCTATGTGACTGCAGTGAATCCTCACAGCGTGCACAGTGCTTACTGTCAGGACTCTCCACTCCAGCAGCAGGTGGATTATATAACTAGAAGTATGCGATTTTCATACGTCTGACCACATTTCTACTAGACTTGTCCAATCTCGCTCAATACACTTGTGATTAAGCAATCACTCACAGTCTAGTCGGCACATCACAACATGTATGTAAATCACGTTCTTGTGGTCACGTGCCCGTTTCTGGCACTAGAAAATCCTTACACTGTGCCCTATGCACACTGTCAGGATTCACAAGTCTGCAGTCACAAAAAAGTGAACAAGCATGGACAACCCCTTTAATTTATGCTACAAATGTAAGTGCGTATATTTCCCTTTGAAATGCAAAAGATGAAATCTACAACATGAAGCAATCCTCCACCCTGGGACTGAAACGTGACTAACATAACTTTTCTCAATAAAGACATCCTTGGTGCTTTACATTTGCCACCTGCTAGGCTCCGCTGCTCAGACAGTTGTTTTGTTCCTCCTGCATCCAAAGTGGCAACTGTGGCAAGAAGAGGTCCAGTAGTAATCTAACTACCTTCTCCCCCGAATCTCCTAAGTGACACATAGGAAAGGCAGGGAGATGTGGTTTAGATGTACCACTGTACCTTCATATTACTAAGGTGGCTTTCTGTGATGTAAGAGGAACAGAATTGTGATCTAAGCAGAGGAGCCAGCAATTCGTAAATGGAGGGCACCAGGTCAGATGTCTTTACATGTGAAATGTATAGTGATAGTCACTTTTCAGTCCTGGCATGCAGGGATTGCTTTAACTGCAGCATTGTCAAAACAATAACACTGGTATGGATTTGCACTGTTGGAGGACTGCAGAGATTGTGTAATATGGCAATGTACCCGTACGGCACTATTGTGGCAAACATAAATGGCTCATAAATCTAGAATTTCTGACTAGTATTAATAATTTCAGAGCCCTTCCAAATGTTCCATGTTCCAAATTATTATGCAAATTGGTTTTAAGTGTCATAGGGTTTTTTTTTTTTTTTTTTTTTTTGTCAATGAAACCCATTGATGGTATTGTGTCTCAGGGTTCTTTGGATCACTGAAATCAATCTCAGATACCTGTGATAATTAGTTTGGCAGGTGAGCCCAATAAAAGGAAAACTGGGTGTTCCACAATATTGAGCAGGCCACAGTTTTCAAGTAAAATAGGAAAGAAAAAGGATTTTTCTGCTGCCGAAAAGCAATAAATAGTGCAATGCCTTGACAAGGGATGAAAACATTGATATTGCACGAAAACGTAAGCGTGATCATCGTACTGTGAAGAGATTTGTGGCTGATTCTGAGCACAGATGTGTTTGTGCAGATAAAGGCAGAATGAGGAAGGTTTCTGCCAGGTAAGTTCATCGGATTAAGAGACAGCTGCTAAAAAGGCCTTACAAACCAGCAAACAGATTTATGATGCTGCTGGTGCCTTTGGAGTCCCTCAAACCTCAAGGTGTAGGATACTTCAAAGGCTTGCTGTGGTGCATAAACCTACTATTTGGCCACCCCAAACCGTGCTCACAAGCAGAAATGGTTGCAGTGGGCCCAGACATACATGAAGACTTATTTTCAAACAGTCTTGTTTACTGATGAGTGCCGAGCAACCCTGGATGGTCCAGATGGATGGAGTAGTGGATGGTTGGTGGATGGCCAACATGTCCCAACAAGGCTGCGACATCAGCAAGGAGGTGGAGGATTCACACTTTGGGCCGGAATCATTGGAAACAGTTGGTAGGCCGCTTTAAGGTTCCTAAAGGTGTGAAAATTACCTCTGCAAAGTATGTAGAGTTTATGACTGAGAACTTTCTTCCATGTTACAAAAGCAAAACGTGCCTTCAGGAGTAAAATCATCTTCATGCTTGACAATGCACATCTCATGCTGCAAAGAATACCTCTGTATCATTGGCTGCTATGGCATAAAAGACGTAAACTATGTGTGGCCATCTTCCTGACTCAACCTATAGACAACCTTTGGAGTATAATCAAGCAAAAGATCTATGAGGGTGGGAAGCAGTTCACATCAAAACAGCAGCTCTGGGAGGTTATTCTGACATCATGCAAAGAAATACAAGCAGAAACTCTCCAGAAACTCACAAGTTCAATGGATGCAAGAATTGTGAAGGTGATATCAAAGTAGGGTTCCTATGTTAACATGTAACTTGGCCTGTTAGGATGTTTTGGAGTTAAATAGCTTTTTATTTCAGTGAATGTGACCTCCTAATGCTGCAAATTCAACAAATCAGCATTTTCAGTTCTTTCAAACATATCAAAAGTAATAATTTGGAACAGGGCATTTAGAGTTTGTTTTGTAATTTTGAAGATTATACTGTTATCATTGGAAGGTTTCTTCAATAAAATTCGATGTATACTCTAACGGGTGATGACTTTTATACACTGACTGTCATTTGCACCAACCATTTAGGAAAACCAGAGAAAAAGAACATTTGCATAATGATTTGGAACATGGTGTATTTGTCTCCTCTTCTCTACTGTAGCAGAAATTGTGTTTTAGCAGCACTTCATCCACAGCACCTAGGGTGACAGAATAGGTGGCACAAATCAACTCATGCCTTCAACTCTTCCTCTCAGGGCTAATGTAATGAAGGGCCACTTTACTAATAACTCACTTTGAAATTCTCACTGGTCTGCTAATATTTGTGTAAGCTATGGGGAATATGTAATCCCGTAGACTGTAGAAGACACAACAGACACCATCGAACAGAAGACCTCTCTGCAATCTTGCAGCTAAATGATTTGGTGATTGAGTATGTGAAGCACCACTCCATTCATTGTATTTAGGACTGCCTCCAATCCCATAGTCAATGAATGGGGCAGCATTTTCCACCACAATGCCTTTTGGACAGTACACTACAGAATTCATTTTGAGGATTGGTGTGTGTATCAATGGTAGGGATCAACCATCACTCATCTTGTTTTTAGTGGAATGCCCCTTTCAGTACAGTCTTCCATTCATACAGGTTCATAAAATGTAACTGGTGCACAAACATTTAGAAGTCCAACTGATATTCTGCTCTTTATTACATTATATCTATGGAATGGATGTGTCATACAGGCAGTTTGGAGATACTATTAGAGAGATCTATCATTTTACATTTACAGGAATGAGGGAGCACTGTATATGTAGCATTAATAGGACTATATAACATTTAACCCTCTCTAGATCTCTGGCTTTAGAGAACAGTTTTAGTTATAAATCTGGAACAAATTACTTTGAGCACTTGGCGGCTTACAGACTGCTATGTAATAAGCTGGATGTCCTCGGGACTTTGCAAGCTACAATTAAAACATTATTCCGCTTTAATAAATACATTGTTTGTCTTTAATGACGTCTATAACCCTTCCAATCCTTCGTAATGTTCCGAAATCACCAGCATTTACATCAGTCTGGACTAGATACTCTGTATTTCACCAGCCTAATTGGACCAGCATGTTTCCAACATGTATCCTGCGCTTACTCTCAGATCTCGCATATGTAAAAGAAAGCAAATATTTTCCAGTCAGTGGATCCTGGATAGATGGATGCCAAATTTATTTCACAAGCCAGGCCTGCCTCCACTGGCATCTAACCATTTCCAGATGTGCAGAGGAAAACATCACGAAAACGCCAGTGCAGGGCTGAAGAAGAAGAGTAGGGAGAGCCATAGAGTAGGGCAGGACTGCCATACTAAACACCTCGCATATGGGAATAAGGGAACAAACAGGAAAATCCCATCCACTAACAGGTCCTTACTTAAAGGGAATGTAGTATTGGATACCTCGTTTACAGATTGTGCATCCCTCCTATCTCAATTGATGGTAGGGACCCTATTACTGTGGTTAGCTGCTGTACAATTGTGCCCACTATGATAAAGTGTCCATTAAAATCCACTAATCAAGTATTCATTGCTAATGGTCATCAGTCTCACAGGAAGGGTGTACTGTGGACTCATGCACAGTAAGATAAAAAGAAAGAAAGGTTAGTAAAATAGAAAAACAATGAAAAAACTGTTTTGAGATTTATTCAACAAACACCTGAAACATTTTTTAATTGCTTAGGAAAATTGTGACTTTGCCTTTAAAAGGGGTCGGTTTGCATCACTTTTAGGAATATGTAATGGGACAATTAGTCCACTTAAACATAATAATATGATAACATTCATTCACTTATATAGCACTATTAATTCCACAGCACTTTACAGACATCAGTAAACATGAACATTAAAGGGTGCAATATGAAGGCCCACCTTAAAACCATAGGTCTCTGCTCGACTGTTGATGAAAGGACCCAACCTAATGTCGTCATATCTATAGGATGCTGTGAATTCACTGTTATTATTCGCACTGTGCAGGGGGTCCCACCTGGAAAAGGGGTTGGGACCATTTTATAAAATGTGCTAAAACAATTATTTTGTGCGGTGGGATGTTGTAAAGAACATTCCGAATATAGATTTCTCTAGAAATTCAGCAACTTTCTCTATTTACCTGCAGTCCTATGTAAAACAACACATTACAAGTTGTGGCAAATCACTTGATTCAATGCCATTTACTATAACAAGTTTGTTCAACTTTGAAGTAAAGAGTTAAATGGCAAACACAGCCCTGCTACATGTGTAAGAAGAGTTAGGTATGTGCAGACGATCCGGAGACACTGCGTCCTGGACGCCTTCAGCCCTTACACATCTGTATTTCGCCATGGACCTTAGCAGAGCCCCAGTGCTGTCAGTGCACACATTGTACACATCGCCTGAGCTGAGGAATGGTGCCTCACAGCAGCTGTGGTGAACACTTCTTACCTTTCATGTTGGCGCAGAAGGGGGGAGCGCTGGAAATTTTTGAGGTGTTGTTAATGAGGTGTTAGCTGAAGCCTGGTGGACTCCTGGTTGTTATATGTCCATATTGCACAGGGCTTGCTGCAGATGACGAGTGAGGGGCTCTGCCCTCAGCTTCCTCAGTCTCCTCAGAAGATGCTGTTAAGTCTCAGGCTGAACTTGTTGCTGAGCCTCCTCCTACTATGTCATCACACAGCACAGGCTACTGAGTCCAGTCACAACTCTGCGTCATATAAGCAACTTGTCGCCTAAAGACATACAACCTCCCTCTATAAAAGTCAAAGACTGGGAAATCCAAAAAGCCCAAATCTCTTCTGCAACCATGTGCATTTGTACATATGTGTCTCAGGGTCTGCCACTCCCCATCTCCTCCCCTTAGAGGTCTCTATGTGTCACAACAGGAGGCTGAGGAGATGTGTCCCACACTGATGTGAGGAGGGACCATGTAACATACCAGACTTTCATGTGTCCTTCATCTAAGTGGAAGTCGGGGGTGATGAAGCACCAAGAAAGGACCAGAATAATGTTACTGTACTAGGGAGACATGGCTGTCTGGAATGCATTAGTGCTCAAATGAAGAACATAGGTGTAGTTTAGCTGGATTCACGTCAATGACGTAAAACATCAGGGCCATAAATAGATACAATGAAAAAATGGAAAGAATTTGTCAAAAATATGAATGGATGATATAGCCGGAAAGGTAAAATTCTGAGTACATTACCTCATAAAAGAGTATGAAATTGTTTTTACAAAAGTATTGTGACAACCAATATGGTTCCCATTAGAGTTCCCTCTAGATTTCATAGACTTATGAACAGGAAATCCGTCTAGTTATACTGTTATACATTCCCATATGATCTGTATCTGTAGAAGTAAGAGTAAAGCAGGGAGGGATGATGGAAGAAATGGTAAGAGTTGCCATTAATGGTCATCACTTCTGGAAAACTAATCTTGTATAAGGCACAAAAAGAATGTAGAGCAAGTAGATTTCTATGATCTTCATTGCCATGCTGGAATTTCCAGCCCCTGCCTACTTTGGTTTTACCAGCATTATATTTTCCACTATATCCTTGTACATGGTAGCATTTATATTTCCATCAATTCTATGATGAGGGCCAATGAAGAGATATGAAGAACCAGTCTATTGCCGGCACTCCCAAAAATCATATGATGTGCTATATAAGATTATTTAAAAAAAAATATTATTCTACACATACAAGGTAAAAATGTGCCGCCCCTGCAGATCCAGTCGCCTCAGAGGTATTGCACCCAACTTAGAGATTGTAGTAAGGAGATACTGACAGGTATCAAAGCACCCAGACACAACACCCCGCTCCAGCTCAGGGTCAGGGTGATATTGCTCCAGCGGGAGAGCACAGTCCCTTATCCTGTCTGGAAAGGAGGAACCAGGGTAGTGGGGTTGGGCCGAGAGTAGAGTTTAGGGGAGCACCCGGGAAGGAGTGAAGTAAGGGAGGACACACGTATGTGACGTGGGACACTTGACAGACAATATAAATAGACACATCTGGAGTCAGTTGGTAGTTGGTGGAGAGTGGCTGGCAGGAGCAGAATGGGCCTGTGAGGGCCAGAGAGTCTGTCAAATAGAAGGGTAACATCTGGAGAGAGAGAGAAAGAGCAAGAAAACAAGGGTGCTCCAGAGGACAGAATGGGTCCCAGGGAACCGGGTAGTGAGCAATCCACCCGGGGATGCCCGCATCTACAGTGACTGTAGCCATGTGGAGGGACCAGGATGCAGAAAAGGGGTACTGGGCCCAAGACTAGTGGAGAACAACCATGCCAGCTAGCAATTCAAAGGCTGCGGTATCTCCAAGTGTCGCAGCCGAAACCGCGCACATCCGCCGAAAAGGTGGCCACGTGGGGTCCAGGGACAGATGACGTAGTATCCCTAGGAACCGCGATAATTAGCTTGGGGCACTGTGTGAGCGAGGTGCAGGGCAGGAGGGTAAAGCAAGCACAGAAGAAGAGTCGACCATGAAAGGACATTAGAAATGGGTACCGGTCTGCACCACCACCTTATTCAGAAGTTAGCTGGATCCTCTTTCTCCCTACCCAAGGACTCAGTACTCCACGCGTTGTTGCAACGATGATGACTGCTGTGACTGGGAAGGACAAAGCTGTGAGTAAACATCTGGAGACTGCACCCCGCTGTGTCTGTGACTTTCTTGATGCACCCCTGTGCTGTAACACTATTATCAACTCACTGATAACATCTGCTGCCCTGGAGGGGTCGACCCTACCCGTGGAGGGCTTCACCACCAAGCTGCCTTATCTCCCACCCCTAGTGGAACTGTAAGCAGCGGCAGCCATTACCAGCTGCAACCCGTGGATGGCGTCACGTAAAGAAGAATCCCCAAGTCTGGTAAACCAACCCCTGAAGAGCCATGCCTAAACTCCCCTCCCTGAATCTGATCCCCATATGTTCCCCTTCTGAGTGATTGCTCCGGGACCATGGACCGGGTCATGCCACCGTGACATCCCTCAGGAATGACACCAAATGGGACCTGGCTCTGAGTACCCCACGGCCCCCACGGGGCGAGTCAACTTACGTTACGAACAGGATCACCGGCCCGGTAAAACCGGGCCTCGTGCACCTCAAAGTCCGTGTTTGTGAACTGTAAGCCGCACCTGGCCAAAAAGAACAGACGCCCTGATCATCAAGAAGGGAGTGGTGCAGTCTCCTATCGTGGGCCGGGTCACCAAAAGGCACGAAAATCCGTACCTGCCCACCAAAGGAACTCCAATGCAGCAGGTCTTGTCAGTTGGCCAAAGAAACCCACCCCCAGGTGTGGCCGACGACGCCAGGAAGAGGAACCGCCCAAAGAAGTAAGTAGGAAACCAGGAGCGAGACAGACGGAGGAGTAAGATGGCAGTGCTGCTCCCGGAAGGCACCATGGAGAGCGGTGACCGAAGGGCCTGGGAGTACAGGGAAGGAGATGAGGACTTCTCCAGAGTACTGGAGGAAGGCCTAGAGTAGCTGTTGCTTCTTGACCCGGGTTTCCTGCAAGACGAGGTGGAGAGCCTGGGCCAACAGCTAAGAAGGGTCCAGGTGGAGGTGGTGGAAGCTTGGAAAGAAGACCTGTTGGAGCGGATGAGTCGGCGGTGGGCACAGTCCCATCCACCCTCACCAACCCCAGAGGAGGAGGAAGAGGTCAGCGCTGAGGAACCAGCAGCAGTAGAAGGTACCAACACTCACCCAGTAGTACACGAGACCCTGGCGGGACCCTTAGACACCCCAGCTGCCCTTGTACTCAGCTGGGTGTGTAAATATCTACCCTAGGATCGCTACGTAGATTTTGACAGGTTGGCAGTCCCACTCACCCTGGCACCTGAAGGAATCAGTGCGGAAAGGGAAGTATTCAAGTTGGTCGACCAGGGAGAAGAACTAATGGGGTTCCGTGGAGAGACCCAAGAGGGAAGGTCCCCAGTAGAGATTTTTAGCTGGCAACAATACTGTAGCCAGTGGGAGGCCCAGTGAGAAGCTCAGGAGTAGGAGAGGCGGGCTCAATGGCAGGTCATGGAAGAACGGAACCTGCAGGCTAAGCAGCAGGTCCACAGAACCAGGGCTGAGGACCGAGAATCGATATGTGTTGGCACTGTGGTCAGGTTCGACTTGACGAGAGGCTGGGGGTTCCAAAAGGAGAGGGGAAAGTCGAAGGAACTGTTCGTGACCCGATGGGACTTGGATGCTCACCTTCTGGAGGCCCAGCAGGGACGCGATCTGCACCCTGGTGATACCGTCACCTTCACCCGGCACATGGGCGAACAGGGGTGGGAGTATCGTGAGATCGGGGTCGCCATCCTCGGAGTCAGCTAAGACCCAAGTGCCGCAGCCAGTAGCCTCAGCAGTGCCAGAGCCCCAGAGGAAGCAGCCAAAGCTCACACCCGTGAGGGAGCCAAGCCCCGAAGCCACCGTCGAGGTTGCACCCCGGACCCGGGATACAGCTACATAGACTCTGCTACTAGGGGCTGTAATGGTGAAGATAAGAACCAGGGAGGTGGTGGCCCAAAAGGAGCCCCTGCGACCAATACAGGCAGCAGCATGTGACCAGGCTGCGCCAGCTAGCAATGGTAGCACCTTAGAACCCCAGAAGAGTGGAGACAGCTTAACTAGAGAGGTGCTGCCCTGGCAGAGGAGAAAATCGCATTACAACTTTTGGTAACTGTGAGTGCTAGAGTCTGTAAATAGACCACCGCTTATTGACCTGGTAGGGTCCTGCATTTTTCTTTCTTTATTGTTGTTTGTTTTTATTATTTTTCATACAACATTTTTATCATTATGCTTTGTATTTTTTTCTTCTTTATTTGAATAAGCCTTCGAGGATATGGACAAAGCGCACCCGAACTGAACTGTATATAGTTAGCACAGCTCCATGTTGGTTTTATAGCCGAGTTAAAGCGCTTTACCACAGAACAAAAACCCCTTTGGCGTGGCCAAATCAGTGGTACAATGGTGAGACCATCAATGTCCTATAGCCCGCCCAGGACTTTTGTTTTGGGGTTATGGAAAGCGGGTCCCCCGCCATCTTTGCACTTAGGACAGTGTGATGGACACCCGGAAAGGGATCACACTGGACCTTGTTGTAGTTATTTGTACAAAGGTATATTTATATTATTATAGCCTTATCTTTTATATTTTTATAGTTTGCAAAGTTCAAGAATAAGTGCCTCCCGTCAAGGGATAAAACGTTTTATTGTTAATTGTTGGAATGCATTCCTAAAAATATTTTTGCATGTCTTTGAACCACTTGTTTTTCTTGTTTGTTCCAGCCCAAGGACATGCTGTGTTTAAGGGGGTTGGAATGTGGCGCCCCTGTGGATCAAGATGCCACAGAGGTACTGCACCCCACTTAGAGATGTACTACCCCACTCTCGGGTAAAGAGAGGGGCACTGACAGGTATCCAAGCATCCGGACACCACACCCCGCTCCAGGTCGGGGTTAGTGTGAGATTGCTCAGGGATGACACAAGAAGGTGATGTAGGACATGTGATGGACATCTAGAGTAAGTTGGTAGTTGGTGGAGAGTGGCTGGCAGGAGCAGAAGGAGCCTGTGAGGGCCACAGAATCTGTCAAGTAGAGGAGTAACATCTGGACAGAGAAAGAGCAAGAAAACAAAGGTGACCCAGAGGACAGAATGGGTCCCAGGAGATCGGGTACTGAGCAATCCACCCAGGGACGCCTGCATCAACTGCAACTGTAGCCATGTGGAGGGACCAGGCTGCAGAAAAGGGGTACTGGGCCCCAGACTAGTGGAGAACAACCAGGCTCAGCTAGCAACTCAGAGGCTGCAGTATCTCCAAGTGCTGCAGCCGAAACCACGCTCATCCGCCGAAAAGGTGGCCAAGTAGGGTCCAGGGATAGATGAAGTAGTAACCGTAGGATGGACCCGCGGTCACTGGCTTGGGGCACTGTGTGAGCAAGGCGTAGGGAAGGACGAAGTAAGTGCAGAAGAGTCGACTTTGAAAGGACATTAGAAAGAGGTACCGGTCTGCGCCACCACCTTACCCGGGAGTTAGCTGGATCCTCCTTCTCCATCCCAAGGACTCAGTACTCCGTGAGTTCTTACAAGGGTGATGACTGCTGTGATTGGGAACGACAAAGCTGTGAGTAAACATCTGGAGACTACACCCCACTGTGTTTGTGACTTTCTTGCTACAACACCTCAGCCGCAATACCACTGACCTCCGGAGGACTGTGGCGGCACTGGTGCTACTCACCAGAAACTGCATGTGGCGTCACGACAACTATAATCTTGTAAATAATCCCCTGTACATAAATCCCCTTTTTCAAGAGAACTGTCCCCCGGGATACGGGATCAGGCGCGTGACACAGTTAACCCCTTCTGTCGTCTGATACCCGAGTACCCCACAGCCTGGGGCGATACACCTGCGCTGTAGCACCATTACCAACTCCTGCTGCCCTGGGGGGGTCGACCCTACTTGCGGAGGGCTTCACCACCAAGCTGCCTTATCACCAACCTCCCCAATGGAACAGTAAAGCAGCGGTGCCCATTACTAGCTACAACCTGTGGGTGGCATTACGTAAATGTCGAGCCCACTGGGACGGGGGTACTCAGTACCGGACCGGGGTGCTACTGGGGAATGTCACGGGGGTCCTGGTCTGGACCGTGTCCCGGGCCCTGGCAATAATAAGGGAAATATTTACAGGGGAGGATGTCAGTCGTGACGCCACCCACGGCTTGTGGTCAATAGGGGGACCACCGCTGCTGCAGAACCTCCGGGGATGATGTTATAGCAGCTAATGATGGAATAGTTCTCCGCGGGTAGAACTGGGTTCCCCGGGGCAGTGATGTTAAAGTCTATGGTGTAGTGTGCAGGCTTGTGATGGGTACAGTGCACTTACTGTCCTGATGCTGCAGAATTCTTCCTTCAGGATTCAGAACTGACTGGCTGTGGCTCTTCAGGTTGTAATCCTCTGCAGACCTGTTGGAGGGAATCATGTGCAGGCATAATCATGCTAGGGAGTCAGAAGCAGGGTTCACTGTGTTTACTTCTCAGTTTTCTCAGTTACAGTTCAGTCACAGTTCCAGTTACAAGTTCTTACACGGGCACAACTCTCCCCTCTGGGTTCCTTTACTTCCTGCAGCCAGGTTGTTCCTTTCTGTGACCCCTCAGTCTTTCTCTGTCCTTTCCAGGCTTTAACTCTCTCTCTTTTACTTGGTGTATGTCTCTAGACGGTATGGCGGTGGCTCGGACCCTTGTGGGCCCTCGTGGTTGCCACTGAGCTGCCTGTCATTTGGGGTGGGAACCCTAACGAGAATCTCCGCATGCGTTCACATTAGTATGCACCCCGGCCAGCCAATCAGCTGTCTCGGGGGCGGCCGGGAGGAGGAGCTCAGCGGTGAAGATCTTCCGCTGGTGTCAGCGCAGGAGATTTGAAGACACAGCTGATCTGACAGCTGTTTAAATCTCCCGCGCTGACACCAAATAGGGTGATATCGGTGCAGGAGATAAGGAACAGCTAATCGCTGCTTTAAATCTCCCACGCCGACCTCACCTATTCGGTGTCGGCACAGGAGATTTAAACAACTGTGTCTTCAAATCTCCCGTGCTGACACCGGCGGGAGATCAGTGGAGGCTCTAGCTGATCCACCGGGAGAGATCCGCAGCGTTCTCCTCCGCTGTCATGCGGAGGACACTGCAGATCCATTGACTTCAATGCATGGTTTGTGCGCTTGCGGGCGCTTGAAGATAAAACAAGCACCTGCAACAGCACAAAAAATACAACATGCTGCGTTCAGAGTGCGCTCGGGGGATGCACAAATTGGGCGCATCCGAACACAAACGCAACCGAACGCAGCCAAATGCAGGCACATGCGTTCCCATGTTAAACATAGGAACGCATGTGCGCAAGTGTTTGGCTGCGGTCGGTGCGCTGCATTCCAAACGCAAATGTGAAGGCAGCCTTAAATATGAGCCTTCCTTCAGCTTCAACATAACATAAGTGTCCATATAGCACATAGTCCATTTATCTCTCAATGGATATTCACACACAAGTCTTAATGAAGTATATGCCAGTGCATAAGTGGAGTACTCACAGAGTCCATTCACCACCTTCAGTCAGTGGACACAGGATTTACTGGCTGTCTCAATCCTCACTGTGACTTGGGCCACGTTCACACACACTGACCTATTGTAAGCCACTCCCAAGTCCACACTCATAGGTTCCTTCTCGATTCCAGACTCCGCCAGTCCCTCTGTCTCAGGACCTTCACTTCTCTGCACAGCTTAACTCCCCTATTGCCATGTACAGACAGTGTACAAACAGTTGTCTGCTCAGAGGCCTGGGTAGGGTTCACACTGAACTCTTTAGTCGCTCTCAGCTACCTCTCACACGCTACCTCTCACACTCAGTTGTGTGCCAAAACCAGGAGTGTCTCCAAAACCCAGAACATGTGTCAATCTTTCAATTATTCTTTTTCTCTGTATGGCCGGCTTCACACTGCGTGTGTGATCCGATCCGTGACTGTCCGCTTGAAGCAGACAGCCGTGGACCGGATCAGCACACAGGACTGGGGGGCCACTGCTGATAGGTGAGGACCGCAGGCGACGCGGTCCTAACCTGTCAGCGGCTGCAGCTGCGCGCGCTGCACACAGGACCGGATGGCATAAATGCCCCCCAGTCCTGTGTGCTGATCCGGCCTCAAGCGGACAGCCACGGATCGGATCACACACGCAGTGTGAAGCCGGCCTAAGTTTCACTCTTGTTTTTGGCACACAAAACCTGATGAACCATGATCAGGGAAAACCTGTAGTGTGAAACCAGCCTAAGGCTACATTCACACTATGCACATTTTTTGCACAGGTGCTTTTTGCAGCGTTTTGCACCCGCGTAAAAAAGCGCCGTAAAAAAATGTGGTGCATTCACACACCGCGTTTTTTACTGGCTCACTTCTCCCCCAAAAGCGCAGGGGAGAAGCGAAGAATACTCTCCTGTGTAACATCTGTGACAGCCCCTTTTGGATTTCATAGTGTATTAATATACACTGCGAAACCCAAATGAAAGTTATCCAAATGTGGTTAAAATAATAAAAATTGGACCCTCTCCGACGGGGGTTCTGGAAGCTGGAAGCCAACACAACCGCAGGTACCGACCTTCTAGGACCTATCAATATCAGTGATTGGTCGCTCGCAGTCATGTGATATGCATGTCATATGCACGTCACATATCACATGACCGTGAGAGGCCAATCACAGATCTTCCAACACCCGGCGGAGAGGTATGTATTCAATTTTTATTATTTTTTAACACATTTGGTTTAGTCTAATTTGGGTTTTGCAGTATTAATACACTACAAAACCCAAATGGGGCTGTCACAGATGTCAAACAGGGGAGGATTCTTCTTCCCCTGTGTGACATCATATACTGCAGCACCGGCATATTCCCGCTAGATGGTGATGCGTAATTCCAGTGGGAATAAAGGGCTCCTATGGGACAAAGCGCAGGCGCAGGTGTGTGAAGAATTGACATGGTCACTCTTTTTTCTCCCCTGAAAGCGCTGCGTATATTTACGCAGCGTCTGAACGTCAAAAGTGGATTTACATTCACTTTGCTGGCAGATGCAAACACACTTGCGCTTTTTTGAAAAGTGCGCGCAAAAAAGCGCATAATGTGAATGTAGCCTAATGGCCACTTTACACGTCCCGATATCGGCGTCCAACTCCGACCAAAAGTCACGTGGTTCGTGCGTTGGCCCCGATATCGTTCGTGCGTTGTATGGTATAAATGTCCAATACGATGCATGAACGATGCCAAAATGATATCGGGGATCAAATGAGCCTGCTCTCCAACCGCCCGATATTGGATGGACGTTGTGGCCGGATCGGGCTGTGTAAAAGCCCGACAACGATGTGAAGTACAACGTCCCCAATTCGCTCCCATGTTAAATGGTCGTTCCTGGGTTGGCCGTACAAGGGGGCGTAGACATTGCTGGTGCGTTGGCTGCCGATATCGCACTGTGTAACATCTCCTATGCAATCTTGGAATCCTGCCCAGAAAAAGCGCGCTCCCGCGGCGTTGGATCCAATATCGGACCGACGTTGGGACGTGTAAAGTGGCCATAAGTGTGTCCTGTACCTTTGCAGGCTTGTGGCAGACTCCTTACCCAGTGCTAGTCAGCTCATATTCTGACACACTCACAGGTGGGAAGCTGTGTTCAATCAGACACACACAGAACCTCATGCATTTAACACTTTTGCGTAATGCTGCAAGGCACAGTAAAACATTCACATTCATATTGCAACATACCTCTCCCTGTGTGATACATAATTGCCACCAATGAGCGAGGAGTATGCAAAACAGCCGCGCGCATTCAAAATTTGCGCCAAGCTGAAACCCAGCGACAGCGGCATATTGGCGCCGCTGTCACCGGGATACACGCATCCGGCCGTGGCCATCGTCGGGATCTCCCAACGGTGGCCGCAGTGCGTGCGAGCTAGCCGGGAGATGACTTCTGTGCAGCAGTAGCTCAGCTGCAGCCACTTGCCTTACAGAGGTCCGCGGCGAGCCAACCGGGAGATGACCAGCGTCAGCCGGTCATCTCACGGCTGGCGAGCCACTGACCTCTGTGTAGCAGCAGCTCAGCCGCGGCTACCTGCCGCTCAGAGGTCCGCTGCGAGCCAGCTGGGAGATGACTGCTATCAGCCGGTCATCTCCCAGCTGCTTGCAGCAGTAGTGCCCCGTGCGTCATTCAAACCGCGCGCCAAGCCGCGGTACTTTTCTGATTGGTCGCCGCAGCCATAATATAAGAATAACTTCGGCACTCAGTCAGAGATTGCTTGTTCAATAAAGTTTTTATTTGAAAAATTTGTGATATTCTGTTAATGAATCGTTATCTGACGTTTCGGTCTCACAGACCTTGTTCACAGAAAGAATATCTATACAAAATCAAAAACAATCATATCAAGATACATCATATCACATAGACATGTTAACGTTATGAACTAATACATAATAAACTACCAAGAAACAATCATAAATCGTGACAATAGTGACACGTTAGATATTTGTAGGATCAATGATGTGCTACAGATACAGTGGTCGCCGCAGCCAAATAATTTTAAATATGGTGCCATGGCACGTGCCGCTATTCTGATTGATCATTGCTGAACGCGGTGGCCAATCAGAATAGCGGCGCGCGCCATGGCGCCATATTTGAAATACACTGAGCACCGCACATTGTATTTCAAATAAATGTATTTATTTATTTATTTATTTTATTCTAGAATACCCGATGCGTTAGAATCGGGCCACCATCTAGACTAGTACTTACATAAGACACAGGGAGGAGTTCATAAAAATATGTAGACTTTATTAAGGATTTTCATACAAAGAATTAAAAGAATCCTTCAAATTACTAACAATAAAGAGGTGAAGATTAGAACCATATGCATATCTACAAACAGAGCTACTGGACAACTAGGAATAATCAGGGTTATTACTATATCCCGTGGTACATTATAGGGGGGACCATAGGACCATATAAACGGTATGTATGAGACTGTACCCAATAGAAGGATTGAACACTATGACATTGGAGAGTTCCACACAAACCTTATTGTATATATATCACATAAACTCTGCTGGATTTATACAGAGGGTGGATTCAATAGTCAGAGAATGAGACCCTGTACATATCCCTGTAAACAGTATTTTGGGCTTATGTCAGTAAGACTGTAACCATTATCTAACATGATCATCCACTGTCCCCTCCTGTCGCTTATGTGCAAAGGTATAGATCTCCAATGCATTTAACAAGCATGTTATGGAATTGAAGATGCCCTTGAGCCACAAAGTAACCCGTGCTGTATATCATATAGTCCATACACATCCACACAAATTATAATGCATGTATATGTATCCCTGAGGGAGACAAAATATCACCCACGGTACTTGCACACTATATTGTGCCTTATGCGGACCAATAGCCCGTGGTTTGTTTGGGCATCAGGAGATAATTACTTCAAACACATGCATTTACAATCATTTCAGGACCATATCTCCATACCTCAGTGGTGGTTGACCATAGGTGACCATCATACAACCACCACTGAGGTATGGAGATATGGTCCTGAAATGATTGTAAATGCATGTGTTTGAAGTAATTATCTCCTGATGCCCAAACAAACCACGGGCTATTGGTCCGCATAAGGCACAATATAGTGTGCAAGTACCGTGGGTGATATTTTGTCTCCCTCAGGGATACATATACATGCATTATAATTTGTGTGGATGTGTATGGACTATATGATATACAGCACGGGTTACTTTGTGGCTCAAGGGCATCTTCAATTCCATAACATGCTTGTTAAATGCATTGGAGATCTATACCTTTGCACATAAGCGACAGGAGGGGACAGTGGATGATCATGTTAGATAATTGTTACAGTCTTACTGACATAAGCCCAACAATAGAGTTGGTGCAAATTGATCTGCAGGACCCAGTCCATCAGCCACATCAGTAATCTCTGGGCGCTGGATGGGAGCCCCCGAGCAATGCATCCATGGCTCTTCTTTTGATCGTCGTTGCAGTGTGACTCAAGTGATGTTGCATTATGCTGCCTAATCAATGATTGCTGTAACTTAAGAGACATTCTCAGTGATCCAGCAGCAACACATGGACCGGGTCTTGCAATTCAATTTGAGCAAAATTTAGCCAATAAGTATCTAGAGTTCATATGTTGATATTAAGCTATTATGTTTTCCAGTTGCGGCAGTCTAGACCTGACAATGACTTCATTGATACATTATTGTTGTGTTTCTGAAAAAAGTAGCATGTATGGAAAAGAAACCAATGGCATAACATAGGAAAATGGGCCTAATTTAATAGCGGCACATTATTTTAGCCCTACCTAACACTGCAGCTTTTTTTGGAGCAGTGCAGAGGCAGGGCCTTGCCCAGAGCCAATAAGCTAGATGAGTAAAGCAGCCATGGGCTGCTCCAACTTCTTGGTTGGTGCCAAAGACTCCTATGAATAATGCAACACTTAAGATGAGTTGTAATAAGCTGCTGCAGTCTCCATGGGCAGAGACCAATATGATAAATCTCTTATTATGATAAAGAGAACTTTGTCTTTGCAGTTGCCGTCTGTGCAGAGTGCAACAATCACAAATGCATCTCACTGCATTGTGCATAGGCAGCAAAGATATGACAAGGGGTGCATTGTCAACTCTCACAGCTCTCTGCCTCTCCTCTCAATTGTAACTTTGTGAGAGACCAGAGAGTGAGCTGTTCCAAACTCAAAAAAGGGTGCCATATAAAATGTAAATAAAATACACATATGTTATAATAAGTGTCAAGGCTTCACTTTGAAAAATTCCCAAATTTTGTCATTTTCATGCAAGTCCAGTTCAGATTAAACAGAGCAGGGGCAGGATGAGGTGTGGCAAAGCCCAACCAACAAATTAGGCTGTGGTTTGAACTAGATGGACTTAAGGTCTTCCTTCAACCTTAAATACTATGACTATGACTATGACTATGAAATTATTCTGAAGCTATGCTCATAAAATACACCAGAAATGTACTCTGGAGTAATATTTCTGTTTACATAGGCACATGGCAGTGATAAGATGCGCCTTATCCACTAGTTGGTGTACACTCCTTTATGATTTATACGCATCTTACTCCTGCAAGCCCATCAATAAGACCCACTTAGGAATGCCAGTCTCAATAAATCAGGCCCTAGGTTTTTACATACTTTTTCTATCCATAACTAGAGTTAGGGCTATGATTAAGGTTAGGTTTAGGGCTAGGGTTAGATCTTGGTTAGGACTAAGGTTAGGATTAAGGCTAGGGATAAGAATAGGTTTAGATCTAGGGTAATAAAATAGATAAATAAAAAACACAAAGATGTAATAAAAAATTAAAGGCAAAAAAAAAGTTCAATGTATAACTTATTATCTTTTTAAAAAAAAAAAAAACAGTACTTAAATTAAGTGGCTTCAAGAAAATTATTTGCCTTGCCCCAGGCGCTGGCAACCCATGCTATCTCACTGGTGAAACCATTAACTATAGACTTTGGACTGCCCAGAGAATTGTTGTGTTTATTCAGTTTATGTCATTCTACAACTTTCACAAATATACCCTTCTTAATGGGATCGGTCACTATTTTATGTATTTTAAGAACTGTATTGGGGACATTTTATAGCATTTACCAGTACATAGGTATTACGAGTTCTCTCCTACCCCAGTGTGTGAAGTCTCCTACATAGACAGCACTACTTTTCAGTTCTGATGTTACAACAAAAATAAAAGTGTAAAACCAAATAATAATATGATATAAGAAATTCTACAGAGGATAACAAAATAAGACACCGAAACAGTAAAAATGATCACATCTTTCAGAAGAAAATGCCTGCTCTTTTCCATGATTAGCACATAAGGTGTACAGTGTTCTGGTCTTTCTGGCCAACTTGTTGGGTGTAACCATTAATAGGAACTTATACATGACCAAATAATTGCTTCATGAACAACATCTGGACTTGGAAATACAATTGAGTGTTCTGGAATGTAGGACTAAGAGGAATTCTGAAAATGAGGATGCCACAGCACGTAACAAATCCAAATCAGAGTTAAAGTACTATACCCGGAGGGCACAGAGGAACTGCCAGATTCAGACAGAAAACATAGCTGTAAATGAACGTCTGGCTGTTTTATATCAGAATGTGATATATCTACCTTTGATAGTGACACCAAACTTACGCCACTTTCACACAAGTAGAATTTCATTTATATTTCATGGGACAGATTCAGAGCCAGAGATAACCTATACATTTACCTATGTGGATGTATACATGTGCTTATAAAAAAAAATGCAGAAAAAGACACTTTTATTTGTTTTGAAGGGGGAAAATTTCTATTGAGTCTTCCAAGTACTCTCTATACTTCATGGCAGTGGTCTCCAAACTTTATTACCTGGACAAAGGCACATTCGGCTCTACAAGAAGGTTGTGAGCTACATCCAAACTTTTCCCCTCAAAGTTCTGACACCCAAAGATACGATTACTGGTACATTGATAGACAAAATCTTCCCACAGAAATCACACTGAGGCAGTTTACTTATCATGGGTTCCCAATTTACCCTGATTTAGTACTTTTGCATCAAGTATGCCCACCACACTCCAACATCTAGCTTCCAGCACTCCCTCCAATTGACAATTTTGCCCTATCACCAGATTACAGATATTCTAGTAATTTATCTCTAAAACCCCCAAAAGGCCAGTATATATGCTTTCAGCATATGTGCTTTCAGGTCTGCTCCTCTGTTTGGGGGTAATCACAAAAGTTACTACAGCCCAGCTCTTCATAGCTATTTGCTAATTATGGTGCTAATGTGTTAGGCTGGCAGACACTCAAGCCGCACATCATAGGACTGTGAGCCACAGGTTGGGTATCCCCTGCTTTACAGCCTTTTAGAAGATATTTCTATAATGTATCCAAACCTAGTAGAGCTTGCATATTAATATATTAAATTACTGGCAGTACATTGTACCAATATCATATGTCTTAAGACTCAGGTGGCTCAGTCAGGTTATTGAAGAGCATGAAAATAAAGCAAGCATTTATAATTCTGGACCTGCATAACAACTTTAAATATGACAATTGGCAACTTTTTGCTCTTCTGCTATTCCCACTTAAGCTCTATTTTTTATTTAACCCTTTACCAACATATGACTTTGATACGGGCTCCATGCTGAGCCTGCATCTTTCCCAGAAGCTGATGCCTGAGTTATTCAACCATCATCTGCCTCTACAAGCCACACGTTAGAGGCAGGATGGGGGCAATTATACTAAAAAGTGGCCAAGAATGTGGGATATGATGATATGATGATGATGGGCCAGGATGGGGACATATATACCAGGATGGGGGGACATATATACCAGGATGGGGACAATATACCAGGAAGGGCCCAGAATGCGAAACATGCATACCAGGATGGGAACATATATACTGTTACGTATTGACTGCCTTGCAGTCTAGAAGTGCTGCTGTTGTGGTTTAAACTTAGCCTTTTTTTTCTCTGTCATTCAGTCTGCAGCTCTTCAGGTGGAGATTGTTGCAGGTGTGTGATGAAAATGACTCATGCTTAGGTGAGCTGAGGGGAGTTCCTGTGCTGATTGCTCCCCACCCCTCAGTCATAAATGGGTCCGCTCACAAGCACCTGATGTCGCTGATTCAGTTGACTTCTGGACTGTGACCTGTTGTGAGCAGACGCTGATCTGAAGCTGCTGTTTTTCTCCCCATTGGAAGCTGCTGGGTTCCGTGGTCCATGGGTGGATGTAGGGGCTTATGCTTAGGGCTTCTCAGAAGCTTTAGGGACTTAGGCTGGTGGCTTGGACCTCCTCACTTTTAGATGTACCTCCGAGATCAGGGCAAGCCAGGGACCCCAGTATCAGGGCCAGAGTAGGCTCCTCCTGACCCACTACATCTATCTCCTTGCTACCCTTTCCTCCCAAGCGTGACATATTCCTGGTAGGGGCCCAGGGTGGGGAACATATCTACCAGGACGGGGAACATTACTACATAATGAAGGGAAGAGAGGGCAACATGTATGTTTTTGTAGGATCTAGATGTTACAAGGGCCATACATCTGACTAACATGCATGGTGCTGAGGTCCAAACTTTACACTGGGACCCATTGGACTTCTAGTTTTGCCACTGGTGGTACTCCTGTTAAAGCTAGTCCATAGCTGGCATTTATAGGAGTCCCTGATTTTTGCTATTCACAGCAACACTGTAGTACTACTGTGTATAGCACAAGCGATCAAATGATCACAGATTCAAGTTCCCTAAGATGACTTACAAATACTGTAAAAAGGGAAAAATCTGTTATGAAAAATAAAAAAAATTAAAAACTAAGTTCAAATCATCCCATTTTCCTCTATAAAAAAATATAATAATTGTTTAAAAATACACATATTTGATATCACCATGTCATGTCTATCAAATGTCAAAATCTAGAATTAATTAACCTTCACGGTAAACAAATATAAGAAAAGTAATCGAAACTCCAGAATTATATTTTTTCGACCATCACAAGACTGCAATAAAATGCAATAAAAGGTGAGCAAAACATCACATCTACCCCAAAATTGTTTCAATAAAAATGTCAGCTCATGACGCAAAAAAATAAAGCCCTCACACAGACCCATCGACAAATATGTGAAAATATTGAATCAATAATTAAAAACTAAAGGAATAGAACTCAACTGCAAACCTATCAAGACATGGCCAACCACCTAAACTGATACACTAAGCAAGGAGAACACTAATTATGTTTGTGTGGAGCCCACTGGGACGGGGTACTAGTTACCGGACCGGGGTAATGCTGGGGATATCAGGCGGTCTTGGTCCGGACCGTGTCCCAGGTTCCGCAATAAATGGCGGGATATTTACAGTGGAGTTTGTCGTGACGCCACCCCTGGGTTGTGGTCAGTGAGGGGACCACCACTGCTGCAGAACCTCTGGGAATGATGTTTGGCAGCTGGAGATGTAATGGCTCTCCGCGGGTAGAGCTTGATTCCCCGGGGCAGTGGTAGTAATAGTCTATAGATGGTGCTATGGATGATGCAGGATAGGGGTAGTAGTAGAGATGATAGGAGTTTGTGAGGGTACACAGGGTTTGAGCACAAGGATCACACAGACTCACGGTTTTGAAGTTTTCCAATGCTTTACTGGTGATGGTACTCAGTAGAGTACTGTCCATGGAGTCTGTACCGGGGCCGGGTTGCTCCCACCCTGTCCGGGTCCTCAGCTTCCCACTGCTGCGCTGTGTGTGTGGCCCTGCTGCTTCTTTAGCTGAGCTGCTGGCCCTGTTTCTCCTCACAGGTACCCCCCTTTGCTAGGCAACTTGAGTCTTTCTGTGTGCTTCTGACCCCGCCGTGTTGCTTAGCTGAGGTACGGTGTAGGTATGTAACCTCCACAATCCCGGTGTTTTCTGTGCTGCGTGTTTCAGTCACAGATTTGGATCCAGTATCCGGCTTCTGCGCTCCTCTGTGGTGAGTTATGAGGTAACTCAGTCTCCCAGATATGTTTCTCTGTTTCTTGTACTCCTCTCCTCAGACCCTGGCTTCAGGCCTGAAAGTAGTCAGTGGTCCCTGTCAGTAGCTCAGCACTGCTCCCCTTTACAGGTCCTCCTCCTAGTGCTCCCTGCACTAAGCTGAACTGTCAACTGTCAACTATCAACTATCAACTTCCTCCTCAGACCAGAATATATAAGGGAGCTGCTTTAGCTTCCCCTTCTGGCCTAGAGGTGCTAGTGCAGTGTCAGGTGTTGTGTGGGAGTTAACCAATGGTGTTGTTTCTGTGGCACTTAACCCCTGGAGTGCCACATTTGCATAATCCCATTGAGTATCTATGGCAAGACTGTTCATAGACGCTCTCTGTCCAATGTCACTGAGGTATATTGCAAAGAAGAATGGGCAAAAATCTCATCCTTTAAGTATTCTAAAATTGTAGAAACAGAGACTTGCATCAGTAACTGCAGTGAAAGGTGGTCTTACAAATTATTGACTCAGGGGGTTGAATATAAATGTACCTCACAATTTACAGATTTAAATTTTTAAAATAGTTAAAGCATGTGTCATTTCCTTTACACTGCACAAATAATTGCTACTTAGTGTTGGTGAATCACGTAAAATCCCAATAAAATAAATTTAAGTTGGGGGTGTGACGTGTAAAAATGTGGGAAAGTTCATGGGGTATGAATACTTTTTTCAAGGCACTCTGTGTGTAAATCACTGACCAATTCAATAATATATCAGTTTCTGCCCCTGCTGAAACAGACTGGTTCTTATCGTTGGAGCAAAATAAGTCTTTAAAGGAGAGCTTCAGTTTTCTGTGTTCAGGAACACACTGCTCCTCAACCTTCTGGATTCTTGGTTGCTTAGGGCGATGCGCTCAAAACATTGACAGTTTAGACCAGAAGCATGGTTGTGCTACTGATCTGAACTGTGCACTATCTCTGCACCTAGAAAAAAGCACATGGGTACTGAGGCTGGACAGATCCAGCAAGCTTCAGAACACCGTTTGCAGGCCCTAAAAAATAGAGCTTGCAAGGTTCCTTGCCTAGGTTACTGTCTCCTTTGATACTTCAAGGCGGCAGGTGAAATAGGGAACAAAAATTAAACTACAGAATGAAAAATTCCCTTGAACTTGATAACAGATTGTATTTTTAATTAGGTAAATTTCAAGTTTTTATGAAGCAAGTTTAATAAGAACCTGATACAACCCCTTTAATAACACAGAACACCACCATTAGAACATCTATTGGGCCTCATTCAGACATCCGCATTTGTCATACATGTTCTGTGTTTTTCACAGAGTTCACATTAAATTATATAGGCCTTTTCACTTGTACATCTTGTTTGCAGACCTTCCGTGCTGCGACAGCATGTAGAGAGAAGTATAGCACTACTATCTGTGTTGTATTGGACCAAAATTATATTTGAGAGAGTGTGGGCCTCATGAGGTTGTAGTCTACTTGCAACTAGATACCTGACTTAATGCAGCTTGCTATGTGTGCAGAACATAGTAAAGATGTGTAAGAAATGACAAGATGCGCTGTAGTCATGGGCGAAAGAGTTCAGTGCCATCACGGGCACCCTTGCCACCTCCACAGACACCAGGTATGACAACAGACAGACATTTTGGGCCTATATCACTGACTCTGGGCCCAAAGCCTCTGACTTCTTTGCCTATCCAATTGACACAACTCAATTACCCTCTATGCCAGACTTCCAAACATGACTTTAAAACTTTGATTGTCTTTACTTGAACAATGGTTTTAATCTTTTTAACAACAATTAACATTCTTTTCAAGGTCTTACTTTCCGCTGGCTGGCTACATGAGGGATACAGGATCTTTAACTTCCTCCTACTCTCTTTACAAGCTTTGGGGAGGGAGAACTAGAGGGCTGGGGTTCTGGTTCTGCCTCCTTATGTCTTCCACTGCGATTATGTCAGACTAATCCCACTCCTAAGTGTAGTTACACGGGTTAATGTGGGTCACTGTAGCTACACTTGTCTTCTACTGTGAATTTTCTACTGGGCCACTCTGCAAGGCAGAATCCTGTGCAACTGTTTTTCAGCCTAAGATGCCCCTTCTCTTTTCTAAGGTCCCCTTCACTGCTGGAGCGGCAGACTCCAAAACAGTAAACCAGCAAGGATCTCCTTTTTATCCCACTTTGCTTCAGAGAATTCCTTCTACCTACCGAGTCTGGTGACCTGTACGTCTTACATACGTCCTCTCTGTCTCCTACCACTACTCTATTCTGCCCACCTCCAGGAAGTTCACAGTGCTCTCGCCTTATAAGTGTGGGCTGACTTTAACAGTTAACACCTGCCACCTCCACCCTGTCCCACAGTATGTGCCTACACTTTGTGTGTGCACAGGGAACAGCAGCATCTGGTGGGGCCAACAATACTACTACTACATTGTATATCCTACATAATACACTTAAAATGTAGATACACCTTAAAAACAATGATGTCTTCAGGGGAACGAATAAGATGATACCTTGATATCTGTGATCCGCTGTCTTATTCAAGAGAAATTCACATTTTTCTTAATATGTAAATGAGCTGTTAAGATCTACAGGCCGGACACTGATCTCCCAAGGAATCTGACTCCAGAGAATATAGTAAATGAAAGGAGAGATACCAGTGTGACACATGGAATGACTGACGTCTGCCATCATGATCTACATGCCTCACACTGGTAATGCCCTCTTTAATTTAAAATAAGCTTTAGAAGCAGATTCTTGGGGAGATCTATCAATTTATTCAACTTTCTACGACCTACATGGCTTTAAAATTCATCATGACTTTTTGTGTAGTATTTTGCAAGCATACCCCAACAGTCTAAGTTATTCCTGACGGGCTGCAGTGACATATGCCACATGTGGGTCTTTTACCTAGTGCATATTGTATGCATCATGGCAAAAATAACAAATTTGTGTCAGTTTCACATAATGAATATGTTCTGGAATAACTTGTAAGAAACTTAGAGACTTTCTGGCAGCTGATATATTACTGCCGTGTCTCCAAAGTTCATTACACAACTATTTAATTTGTCATGGTCCACTCTGTCTATATGCCGCACTTATATACTGAAAGATTCAAACACTGGGGCTGAACTGCAAAAAGAAATGATATCATTTATCTTGTTAGCCCACTGTGGAAAGCATTAGGATCTAGTTGTAAACTAATGTCTTTGATATAACTTTTAGGTCCACTGAACAAAGTCTTTATATGTTGATGTATACACCTATTTTTCTTGCAATAAACATATTTTGACATTTCATTTATTTCTTTACTTTTTTTCTTTTAGTTTTATCATAATAGGATGGATGAAATTAAACTGATCAAAGCTTTGGAATCCTTTATATAGCTCATTTTGATCATTGCCATTTACAGAGTTAGGCCGGCTTCACACCACGGTTTTTCAGGTCCGGATCTGTCCGGTCTGAACCGGATAGACCCAGATCAGATTTTGCACCCCATGCAACCCTATGGTGCCGGATGGCTGTTATTTGCCATTCGGTTTTGTGTTTTCACGGGAGGATCCGGTTGTGTTAGTTTTACAGCATTTTTTTTGTGTCCAGTGCAAAAAACAAACAAATCTGGCACCCATAACCACATGGGAGTCTATGGGCGCAGGATCCGGCAAAAATTGGGCTGGTTCCCGGACACCAGGTGCTGAAAGAGCAGCGACTCTGCAATGCAGCCACACTCATTCAGCACCATGGAGAAGCGCAGCATTACAGAGCCACGCTGGCTTAGCACTGGAGAGGTCACTGTAAATTCAGCACCGTGGGCAGCTCCCTGCACCCTCGCTGCTGACATTTCAGCACTGGACAGCGTCACAGACGCACACAAAGATTTCTGTTTAAAACAGGATTGGAGGGCATGTTTGCCCTCAGTTTGTGCGATCCGGGGCTGTCAGGTTGTGTGTGGTGCATCTTGCAAAACACCAGACACAACCTGACAGCTCAGAATGTGGTGTTAAGCCAGCCTTAGAGTTATTCTCAATATATCATCAAAGCCAAAGGAAAGGTGAGGAGCTTCCTTGGGTTTTAGGTGTGAATTGTAGACCTACAGGAGTTCTTTCCCACTTTGAAAGATGAGACAAACTCATTCCTTCTGGATTCTAGTTTAACGAAGTCCTTTCAAGGGTTCTTGGCAAAGCAAACTTCTAATTTAAGGTGCAATCTAGAAACATCCTGAACCTAAAGCATGTATGTAAGAAGCTGTGCCTCAAACATGTCGATCTTTAATGTGAGTTCAATTCATTTTTGTGTGCTTGTCTAAGACATCTTTTCACCGCCCCTGGCTTTGACTTAGACGTGTCAGAATAGTGATGCCAATTTTCCAGGACAGGCTCTTTTTTTAAGTTTATGACTACATAACATTAAGGTTAAAGCCAAGAGAAACAAATCATGACAGAGAAGGTTTATTCTGCGATATTTTTACTTTTACTACTTTAAAATGGCTGCTACTTTACTTCACACTAAATGCAAGGTGCAGAGCTGAGAGCTGCTGGACATACATAGTCAGAGCTGAGGTTTGTATCTAGTGTAATTATAGTAGCAAGTATATAAACTAAATCATATAGATATATACATTGGAACATTACTGAAGCACTGTAAATGTGGGGAAAAAGATTTTTCTGACATATCAACACCTATTTTGAGTTTTTCTAGATGTGGAAAACATTGAAGTCAATGCCTAATCATGATTGGAATCTTTTTTTTGGTGGTGATTAGTTTTATTGATCTAAACCTAGACTAAGGCCTAATTCATTTATGGCGCCCCTGTGGTTTGGCTGCCACAGATGATGTTTCTTTTACATCGATTGTAATACCATGTCTGGGGAGAATTGAATCGCCCTCTGCTGGAAGCCTGAAGCATACAACACAATCCAAACTTCAATCACAAAGTCGGGCAGGTCCCAGTTTCTGACTGGAGGGAGGAGTTGGGATAGTAGGGTGGAGGAAGGCAAGAGGAAACGTTCAGTCTGCAGCAGTCTGGGAGGCTGCTCAGAGGAACTGGCTGCAGTACAGGGTTCCAGGCCCTAGGTTGCTAGGGTTTCATGGCCCAGTAACATAAATTGGAGGCTGCTAGGATTTATGCCCAGTAGCCACACTCCAGTGGGACTTTCTTGGACAAAAACAGAGAATCAGGGACCTGCACTTAAGAGAGTGAGGGCACCCTTAGGATTCACGTTGCCTGCCTGGCTGGAGGTTATCCACAGCAACAGAAGGAAGTAAAGGGAGATCTTGCAAGCACCTAGAAACCGTTACTAGGGTAAGCCACTATATCTCACCCAGCAAAGTGGACTACAGTTCTCCCCACACTGGCTGGACTAGGAACCTGGTGGTGGATGTAACCTGGAACTGTTGCAAGAACTTCAGTAAAAAGGTAAAGAGCAAAGAGACTGTCTTGTCTGCCTCCTTTCCTCCTGCACCATCACTCCCACTACTACTTCCATCATCCTCCTCACCCCTGGGAGCCAGCTCTGGTTGGGAAGGGTTAAACATCTATACTGCTACACCACCTATCTCCCAGGGAGCATCTGCAGTGGCGGTCACTCACTATCTGCAAGTCCCAACTTGCGTCACAAACTTGTTATTTCTCTTTTTGTTTGTTTTTCTCCATTTTTACTCTCCCCTTTTCAATGAGAGCCAGGACCACAGCACTGGGTGCAGCCACCGTGACCTTGAACACTGGCCCAGCTGCTGGGTACCCCAGCCTTTGTGCTCCACACACATCCACGTTTAAACACGGATGTAAAAATTGGTACCAATGTCATCAGTGTTTTGCATTTGTGGCGCCCCTGCGGGTATTAGCCACAGTATAAGATCATAATAGCTGCACTCACTTAGAAAGCCAAGCCACTGCACTACCACCTTTGGCCGGTAGGGGGAGCTCCAGAGACACCAGAGACTTCCCTAGAGATAAAACACTGGTTTGAGGTAAATTTTCAGACAGTTGGAGCCACGAGCTCAGAGTGACAGGAGCTGCATTGAGTTCCTGAGGACTGGCTGACAATTTCCAGGGCCAAGCCATCGGTCTGAGGAGGAGAAAACTGATAAGAGGAACACTTTCAGAATCGGGTAGCATCATTATCTACCCTAGATAAAAAGCGCAGATACGGATACCGGATCCGTGGCTGTATTAGTTATATACAATACAGCAACCGGAAAACGTGAGGTAACAACAAGTTTCACAGGGCCAGACACAGCAACATACTAAGAGTTCAGCAGTACTCCCGGAGGGGGTAAGCAGAGAGAGACAAAGGACTCAAGTTGCCTGTTGAGTGGGACCCAGAGAGGACAGATTTGGGCCGGCAGCGAGTTCACACACACGGCAGCAGGGCCACATAGACAGCGCAAGCAGGAGGTAAAGGACCCGGTGGGGCCTGAGCAACTGAACCCCTATTGCAGACTCCGGAGACGGGACTTGTTGTATTATAGTTTGGTTGAAAGTAAACCAGTTAAACCTCATCTGTGCCTCAGCCTCTGATTTAACAGCTACCATCTATCCAGGATTGGGACCATCACCGCTGAGAGAATTTGCTGTGAATCAAGTAAGTGTCTGTGCCCTTAACATCTCCTCACCATACTTCCATCTTCATCCATCATTAACTTTAACATCACCTGTCAGGGGACCCTACAGCCCTACCCGGAAAAGGGCTATACCATCTCAGCTGCCTCTCACCATCATCCCCTGGCCAGTACAAGGCAGCGGTGGCCATATATAGCCACATTATTCTGGGTGGCGTCACGACAATAACATCTACAAACTTTATAAATTATATAAACTTCTAAATCCCCTGTAAATAGGGGGTTTAGGAGTGTGCCAGCCTGGGGCCACGGCCTGGGTCCAGCCACCAGTGACTCCCCCAAGGAAAGGGACCCTGCGCCGGGTATCCCGGTCCCCTAAGCTGGGCGGCACATCTCTCTTTGGCGTCACGAACAGGATTTCACCGTGCCTGGTTAAATCGGGTACTGTGTGCCGTGATTAATGCCGAAAATTGTGAGAAAATCCGAGAAAAATTGACTTTTTTATCAAAAAGTGATTTTCCTATTGGAAACCATTGAAATAGACTTTTCCCCATTGACTAACATTGAAACAAAATGGCCGCCAGCCTCTGAGGTAAAATTGCATCATCACTAATTACCTCATAACTGCCACAGCACGAGACTGCTATTTGAACTGTGTCATAGCCCTGAGCTCTGATCTGACTGAAAAATTTCAGATTCCGCCATTACTGAGCTCGCGGCGAGCAGAAGCAGTAGGGGGCGTGTCTTTGTGGGCGGCACCAAGCTGAGAGCTCTTACGTCGGCAAAAGGGGAAAACCAATCCTGCTGCACAGCGGAACGATTATACGCCATCCCGACGGAAGCAGAGGACCGGAAGGGTCCGGATTAACTAAGGGGGCGCAACATGTCGCAGCACGGAGACGCCGAAACACCCGGCGACACAA
Source organism: Allobates femoralis (assembly GCA_033576535.1). NCBI lineage: Eukaryota > Metazoa > Chordata > Amphibia > Anura > Aromobatidae > Allobates > Allobates femoralis. The sequence continues at coordinate 153,494,285 of JARQOC010000005.1, forward strand.
ATGCAGCTGAAGCACAAAACAGAGCGCTCGGCAGCACAGGGGCGCAAGGTGCAGCGCCCATTATGCCGATGTTGATGCCATATACCCCAGGTGCTCCATGGCTTCCAGTGTATGAAGGTAAGCCTAATACTTTTGATGATTTTAAAGAAAAACTGCTGGCCTATTTAAACATGTTTCCAATGGCAGAAGCTCAGCGTGTCGGTTTGCTGATGGCACAGTTAAGTGGTAATGCCAAGCGAGAAGTCACAGCATGGTCCGCTGATCTAAAAGACACTGCTGAGCATATTCTAGCTGGATTAAAGGCAGTATTTGAAACTACTGCTGGTAGCAAAGCAAAGACCAAATTCTTCAATTGCAAACAAAAGGCCAATGAGAGTGTGAGAGACTTTGCCCTGAATTTACAGGAGGCCCTTAAAGCGCTTACACTGGCAGAACCTATGTTTAACACTGGCGCTGATAAATTGCTAAAAGATCAATTCATTGAGGGACTATTAACCCTTCTCATCGAGGGCATGCGAGTATGCTGACTTTCAAGGACCCTGAGGTGACATTTGCCCAGTTAAAGGAGAGCGCTATTCGTCTCCAGCAGGCAGAGGCACTTTGGGATCAGGATCCTGAGCAATCCATTACAGAAACCCCTAAAACAACAGAGAGTGCCAGTGACATCAGTTAAGTCCCTGGAGGCCAGTGCTAATGATGCTTTCCAGCAAAAGCTTGACTCTCTAACAGACATTGTCACCTCAATGGCTAAAACCATGCAGGAAATGAGAGAATCACAGACTACACCCAAGATGGAGTTGGCGAACCGCAGAGAGGATATTCCCTGGATGAGACCCCAGAGATACCCAGCGTGGAGAGGACGACCCAACGACCGTTACCAGCCGGATGGACAGCCTATTTGCCGCCGTTGCCGGAAGCCAGGCCACATCGCCCGCAATTGTGATTTAAACAAGGATCCCCTGGGAATGCGGGCCGCTTCGCAGGAGTGAACTTTCAAGGCCCAACATCCTGGCACGATAAGTACGTCGGAGGACGTCCTATTATCCCCATCGTGCTGGACGGTATTCCCCTCAATGCCTTGTTGGACACTGGTTCCCAGATTTCATCTATACCACATATCCTTTATAAGAGGTACTGGGCAGATTCAGACATTGATAAAAGACCATCTAATGTTGAGCTAAGTATATATGCTAGTAATGGAAAATTGGTACCGCAAGTAGGATTTAGAGAGATGACCATTAAGATTGGTAGAGCAGAATTAAAAAATCAGGGTATCATAATTGTTGATGTTAACCGACGGGAACCTTCTGTATTGGTAGGTATGAATGTTTTAGAAAATTGTTTTTCCGAGGTTATTACTATTTTACAGCAATTTGCGGAAACTGCCCAATCCTGCCAGCAGAGAATTCTCCGGAGAGAGATAAAAGCATTGGTGCTGAAGCAACAAGTAGAGGTTGCAGGTGGAGAAATCGGCAGTGTGAGGGTAAGTGACCCAACTCCTATAGTGATACCTCCAAAAACTGAAATGCTGGTATGGTGTAGAGCAGCCATTGGTATTAAAGGACGAGATTACCAAGCCTTGGTAGAGCCTGTGTACACTGATAGTAGACCCACAATATTAACGGCTAGAGGAATAGTCGAGGTACACAGGGGAAGAGTGCCCATACGTCTTTTGAATTGTGGAGAGGAAGAGGTCACTTTACCAAGGTACGCTACAATGGCCAAGCTATACACTGTTGACAACAATGCCATCACAGCCATTGGGCCCTTGAATCCGTCATGTCAGGCGGACGACAATGGTTCAAGTGGAGAATTAGAAGATTGGTGTCAGCAGCTGCATATAGGTACAGATTCAACACCTACCCACCAAAAACAAGGGGTGTACCGACTAGTAGAAGAATATGAACGGGTCTTCAGTAAACACCCATTAGACTTCGGACAGATTAAAGGGTAGAACATACAATTCCTACCGGTAACCACCCACCAATAAAAGAGAGATATAGACCCATACCGCCCGCTCATTATCAATGTGCTAAAGACATGCTGAGAGAGATGAAACAGGCCGGGGTAATAAGAGACAGTTGTAGCCCCTGGGCAGCCCCTCTGGTAATAGTTAAAAAGAAAGACGGAACCATGAGAATGTGCGTAGACTACCGGCAGATTAATCACATTACCCATAAAGACGCCTACCCCTTACCTAGAATTGAAGAGTCATTAGCCGCTTTAAGATCTGCTAACTATTTTTCCACCTTAGACTTAACAAGTGGGTATTGGCAAGTCCCTGTGGCTGAGGAAGATAAAGAGAAGACAGCGTTTACCACCCCGATGGGTCTCTGTGAATTTAATTGTATGCCATTCGGACTCTGCAACGCACCCGGTACCTTTCAGCGATTGATGGAATGCTGTCTCGGACACAAGAACTTTGAAACCGTCCTTCTGTACCTAGATGATGTAATAGTCTACTCAAAGACTTACGAACAACATCTACAAGACCTGGCAGAAGTGTTCGAGGCCTTATCCCGGTATGGTATGAAGATCAAGCCATCAAAATGTCACCTTCTAAAGCCAAAGGTACAATACCTGGGACACGTTGTAAGTTCAGAAGGAGTAGCACCGGATCCCGAGAAAGTAACCGCAATAAGGGATTGGCCAAGACCTACCAGCGTGAAACAGGTGAGGCAATTCCTGGGACTGGTGGGCTACTATCGTAGATTTATCCAAGGGTTCACCAAGCTAGCAGCACCTCTACAAGACATCCTGGTAGGGCAGTCGAAGAAGCCTTCAAACCGCAATCCTCCTTTCCAGTGGAGTGATGAGAGGGAAGATTCCTTTGAAAAGTTGAAGAAGGCATTGACCGGAGAAGAAGTTCTGGCATACCCCGATTACCATCAACCTTTCATCCTTTACACAGATGCCAGTAATGTGGGACTGGGAGCAGTACTATCTCAGAAGCAAGGAGGCAAGGAGAAAGTCATCGCCTTTGCAAGTAGAAAGCTCCGGCCTACTGAAAGAAATCCTGAAAATTACAGCTCCTTCAAGTTAGAACTACTGGCAGTAGTCTGGGCTGTGACTGAGCGTTTCAAACACTACTTGGCAGCTGCAGAATTCACCGTCTATACTGATAACAACCCATTGACCCACCTGGATACAGCCAAGCTAGGTGCGCTGGAACAGCGATGGATAGCCCGGCTGTCTAATTACAACTTCGTGATCAAGTATAGAGCAGGCCAAAAGAATGGAAATGCAGACGCCTTATCCCGGATGCCGCACTTGAGAGACGTGGAAGAAGAACCGGTAGAACTTGAAGAAATTGAAATACCCGCCTTCCATCGTCCCAAGGTAGGACAGTATCAATCCAGTGCCTACCAGAAACATCAACAGGTGAATCTCAACCCATTAGCACACCACAGATGGGCTGACACTCAAGACAGCAATCCAGCTGTGAAGTTGGTGAAAGAACTGCTGACTGAGCAAAGTGCGTATCCCAATGAAAATGCACCGAAAGAGACACATCAACTCTGGAAAGAGAGAGGCAAAATGTTCCTGTACCAAGGAAAGCTGTGCAGAAGATATACCAATCCAAAAACGCATGAGCTAGTATGGCAGATCATTGTGCCTAAACAAGATGTAAAAATGGTCCTAGAAGCTTATCACAATGGTGCTGGTCACTTCGGGTGGAAAAAGCTAGAAGTACTTTTAAGAGAAAGATTCTACTGGGTTGGAATGAGAAGATCAATTGAAGAATGGTGCAGAAACTGTGGTCCGTGCAACCTCAGAAGAAAAGATCTAAAAAACCAAAGAGCACCACTCCAGCCTATAGTTACCAAGCAACCACTTGAGCTCGTAGCAATAGACCACGTGAAATTGACACCAAGCCGGTCCGGCTATGTCTATGCTTTAACCATAGTGGACCATTACTCACGTTTCTTGGTAGTAGTGCCCGTGAAAGATCTCACTGCAAAAACAGCAGCTAAGGCGTTCCAGACATACTTTTGCAAACCCCATGGATATCCGGAACAAATACTCGCAGACCAAGGCACAGCATTTGAATCAGAGATCTTCAGAGAATTTTGCAATATGTATGGTTGCAAGAAGATCCGTACAACAGCCTATCATCCGCAAACAAATGGCTTATGCGAAAAAATGAACCATATTGTAATCGATCTCTTAAAGACTTTACCAGAGACAGAGAGAAACTTATGGCCAGAGAAATTGCCTGACTTGGTAGACCTCTATAACAATGTCCCGGTAAGCTCCACAAACTGTACCCCAGCTTACCTTATGCGTGCAAGACCTGGCAAGCTACCAATAGATCTAGAAATGGGTATTGTAAAACCTGACGCAGAAGTGCAGGATTCCAACTGGGACTCCCTACGCCAACAACAATATCGCCAAGTGCAAAGAATGCGTAGAAAGGAATCTCCAGAAAACTAGAGAAAGACAAGAGCAATACTTCAACCAGAATGCTCTAGCAACCCCATTAAAACCTGGTGATCAAGTGCTCAAGAGAAACCGTCGCACTAATAAACTGGACAATCAGTGGGAATCCGTCCCATATACAGTTTTACCAATGAGAGTGAACAATCCTAAAATGTGTCTTATAAGCAAAGATGGTGGATTAACATCAGTACTAGTGTCAAGAGACAATCTAAAACTATGTCCAGAGACATTGAAAGAAAAAGAAGTCATTCAACCTGAACCAGAAGTTATTCAACCAGTACCGGTTCAACCTGTTAACGAAAAAGAAGAAGATGGAGTATATCACACCTATTTAGGAGACTTTCCTAAAACCTGGCCAACCTACAATGGTGCAGTAGTAGTTCCCATGATGGCCTTCTATCAAACACCAGAGCCTGTAATACCAGAAGCCCCAAGACCAATAGAATTAGAAGCAGACCCTGTACCACAAGAAGTTCCAAGACAGGAAGAACAAATTCCTAGTAATAATAGTCCTGGACACGGTGGAATTGCCAACCCCACAAATGTGGAATTATCCCTAGCAGAACCAGAAGTACTTACTAGGTATACGTCCACTCACACCATCACATTGAGTACACCCTGGTTACACCTGAAGGTCACGCGAATTTCAGCACCGTAGTCCCCTGCAGTCGTCGAATTTAGCACTACAGCGTAAGAGCACACAAATGAATATTCTTTTAAACAGAATTGAAGGCTGTTTGTAGTTTGTAGCTGTAGTTTGTGGTCATCTTGCAAAAACACCAGTACTACAAGACACTCAGAATATGTGTGTTACCCTTGAGTTATTCTTCATATATCATAAGCCAGAGGTAAATGAAGCTTCCTGGGTTTAGTGTATTGTAGACCACGTTCTTTAATTTAAATTCAAAACATTTTGATTTAGTTAAAATGGCCTATTGCAAGGTTCCTTCAAACAAACTTTAATTAAGTCAATCAGAAACAAGCTGAACTTAAGCCATTTGTAAGTAACCTGTGTCAAACTTCATCTTTAATTGAGTGTTATTTTTGTAATCTTTTTAACATCTTTTTTCAGACTCTGTATACTTGACGTGTATAATAGTGATTGCCCAATTTCCGGACAGTCTAGTTTATATAAACTTAAGGTAAAGCGAGAACATCATGACAGGGTTATTGCGATATTTACTTTACACTAAAAGCTGCACTTACTTAGAAAAGCAATGCAGACTGAAGCTGCTGGACATACATATTCAGACTGAGGTTGACTAGGTATTATAGGTAGCAGTCAGAAACAACATAGATTATAGAATTGCATAGAAGCACTGTATGTGGAAAATTTTTCTGACATTGACACCATTTGAGTTTTCTAGATGTAAAACATTGAGTCAATGCTATTCAGTGGAATCCATTTTTGGGTGATTAATATTGATTAATAGGACAACTTTTTCATTATCGGGGTTAGCTGACAGATATTATCTACCCTCGATAATAACCATGTCGGGAAATTGATCGCCTCGGGCTGAAGTTGCATAACAATACAGCAACCATCGGAAACTGGAGGTAACCAGTTTCTGATTTAGGGAGAGATATGGGAAGCAAAAGAGATGTTCAGCTGCAGTCATCTCCGGAGGGGAGAGGAATGCATGCAGACAGACAGGCCTAAAGGTTGCTGTTCATGGGCCCAGAACAAAATTGGGCTCGGATTAGCCAGAGCCACACTCCAGGGGACTTTCCGGGACAAAACAGCAGAATCAGGAGGTAAAGGAGGTGAGGGTACCTGGACAACTGCCTCCTGTGGAGTATCCAGAAACGAATGGAGTAAAAGATCTTGAAGATTGAAAGTTAACCAGGTTAACCTCTAATTTTCCCCAGCAACTGACTAACAGCTCCATCTACACTAGGCTGGACCATCACCGTGAGGCATTAATGCTGTGAATTCAAGTAAGGTCAGAGACTGTCTTGTTGCCTTCCTCCTGCACCATCACTTCCCATCTATTCCATCCATCATCACTACATCACCTTCAGGGACCACTCTGCTTGGAAGGGTTAAACCATCTTCACTGCCTCTCACCATCATCCCAGGCCATCTGCAGTGGCGTGGCCAAACTCACAATCTGGGGGCGTCACACCAATAACTCACAAACTTTATTTACTTTTTATATTCTAATCCCTGTATTTACTCTCCCTTTTAATGCGAGCCAGGGGCCACAGCACTGGGTCGCAGCCACCGTGACTGACTCCCACTGGGGGCCCACCTGTGCGTCCAAATCTCCAGTTTCACCGATGATTGGCCAAGCATCATTTTGTTGACCCATCCATGTGGGGTTTTTTTTTTACCATCAGTGTGTTATCAATGTTCACAGATGGATGTATAAATAAATTACAAAGCTTCTTGTATACTTTGCAATGTTAAACACGTACGGCACACCGTTGGCACTTTGATGCATGTTTTCCATGGACCCATGGTTTTGTATTGGCCCTTGTCATCTGTGCTGCTGAAAAAAAATGTACATTTCTACGTGAGTTTCACATGGACACAAGGTCAGTGAAAATAACACGGATATGTGAATACTACCAAGCATTCAATAGATGATGCTGTATATTATTGAAAAAAGGGATACAACACATACATGCAACTGAAGGAGGCCTAAGAGAAGGGTACAGTTGATACAATATACAGTATCTAGTGCCACAAATGGCAGATTCCATAACTAGGGTGCTTGCAAGAACTCTATAAACGGTATACAATATAAATATAGTCGATCTGGTATAATTCAATTGCATATAAAGGTACACTATGATTTTATTTATTCATATTTATAAGTAAGACTTGTATATTAAGAACAATAACGTTCTACTTACCCTTCTTACATACTGTATTGCACAGCATAGCTACATCATTTGTTGGCATGGGGTAATTTGCTGGTAAATGCAATTCTAAACATGTTCGGCAATCGATCTGGAACAGCGCCTCAGAAAGAAAATCAGGTTATAATTTCTCCTCATTCACTCGATTCCAGTTATATGGTGGGATTGGGGTTGTAGCAGGCGCTGATCTTTAAAGAGTGAACACCCTCACCGAAAATACCTATAAGTCAAACTAAGCTCAGATAACAAATGGACTTGCAGGATGCAGCAGGCCCCACTGATAAAGGCGGTTGCAACAACTATGTACGGTGAATTTATATAGTGCTAGGCATCCTGCCTGATCTAATAGTATGGGCGTCACTAATAGGCTGTAAGCCAGACCCCTGGACCACACATAAATGTGTGACTGGCGCCCAATGTAAACCTCATTTGTGTGCATATTTAATACCAGCAATCACCCCGCTATGATATGGGAGGCTGAGAGTGGTTGTCTTATTGATACTTTGCACCTTTGTTTGACTTTCAATCAGATTGTCAAATGTGTTTTAAACAGTATTTACCTGCAGACTACCACTATGTCAGCATGTAGATATTGTTTTTTTCTGCTGATAAATTCCCTCTAAGGAATTTTGTAAGGAGTCTTGTTAAAAATGTTATACCATTGTGTTTTTGCAGAATGTCTATAATTCCTTTTTCTAGCCAAGTGGTCTGAAAAAAAGGTACAAGTCTGTAAGAGCTCCCGCTCTTAGTTCTGGTGCCTCACTCTGCTCTACATTCCCTTCTCTCTGTGTTACAGATAGCAGGAAGGAGGGGATTGTACAAAAATCTGTGGTTGAAATGGGAGAAAGTATCTGCAGTCTTATGGAGAGCAAAGGAAACATGAGTTAGATAAGGAAGAATACAAAAATGTCTAAATTAATGGTGATACATGAAAGCAAGAGAAGACAACAGTACCCTGCACACAGACAAAGCTCATACCCAACATGCATTACAGGGAGAGGTACTCCTATAGGAGAAAAATCTGAAACTTGGATCAGGCTAAAAATTACATGACTGGGGATTTGAAATGCAGCCTGAAACTTAGTGCAATTTAATTTTCTAAAGGTAACCACTAACATATATACAACTCATATTGCTCATGTCAAAGATTTCCATAGCTTTTAAAGACCCTATTTATAAGTTGAGGTATCACAGCATGTCTGTAGCAGGTGGAGAAATGTAGGGAGGTTTTTCTTCATAACTAATAGTATATTACAGCTAATTATAAAGAAACACCATTACCAAGTTTAAACCCCTAAAAAGGTAGGTACAGAAATTGCTGTTAATGGATAATCACGGAATGATTTGTAATGATATGAGTAATGTTGACTTGAATAAAAAGCATTCACTTTCCCAATATTTGTAGATTTCCTTAGAAAAAAATACATTCCTCAATAACAATGTACAATGGTTATATGCTGGAACACATTCTTCCCAGCTGAATTACCCTGGAACGTTTCCTAAACTGAAAGAAAAGACAACAAACTATGTAATAATCAGTTTAATACTCCCATGACTTTCAAAATAATTTTCATTTACAAGAATTAGACATTAAGAGAAAGCTGATTGAGAAAGAGCTGTTATTCAGATGTCTTTCGTGTGGTAATATTGTTGCTGTTTGTTCCAATTTGTAGGCTGCCAAAAAATTGCCATCATATTCCAGAGCGCATTACAAGCAGTATGCTTTTTGGAGTGTGGGAGGAAACTGGAAAACCTGGAGGAAACTCACGAAAACATGGGGAGAACAAACAAACTCCCTGCAAATATTGGGATTTGAACTCAGGACTCCAGAGCATGCTACCTTTAAATTAGATTCTTAATTATTTACCAGCACAAACAGTTGAGGCCAAAAGTATTGACACCCCTGCAATTCTGTCAGATAATACTCAGTTTCTTCCTGAAAATGATTGAATCACAAATTCTTTGGTATTATTATCTTCATTTAATTTGTCTTCAATGAAAAAACACAAAAGAGAATGAAGCAAAAAGCAAAACATTGATCATTTTACACAAAACTCCAAAAATGGGCCAGACAAAAGTATTGGCACCCTCAGCCTAATACTTGGTTGCACAACCTTTTGCCAAAATAACTGTGATCAACCGCTTCCGGTAACCATCAATGAGTTTCTTACAATGCTCTGCTGGAATTTTAGACCATTCTTCTTTGGCAAACTGCTCCAGGTCCCTGATATTTGAAGGGTGCCTTCCCAAACTGCCATTTTTAGATCTCTCCACAGGTGTTCTATGGGATTCAGGTCTGGACTTATTGCTGGCCACCTTAGAAGTCTCCAGTGCTTTCTCTCAAACCATTTTCTAGTGCTTTTTGAAGTGTGTTTTGGGTCATTGTCCCGCTGGAAGACCCATGACCTCTGAGGGAGACCCAGCTTTCTCACACTGGGCCCTACATTATGCTGCAAAATTTGTTCGTAGTCTTCAGACTTCATAATGTCATGCACATGGTCAAGCAGTCCAGTGCCAGAGGCAGCAAGGCAACCCCAAAACATCAGGGAACCTCCGCCATGTTAGACTGTAGGGACTGTGTTCTTTTCTTTGAATGCCACTTTTTTTCTCCTGTAAACTTTATGTTGATGCCTTTGCCCAAAAAGCTCTACTTTTCTCTCATCTGACCAGAGAACATTCTTCCAAAACGTTTTAGGCTTTCTCAGGTAAGTTTTGGCAAACTCCAGCCTAGCTTTTTTATGCCTCGGGGTAAGAAGTGGGGTCTTCCTGGGTCTCCTACCATACAGTCCCTTTTCATTCAGACGCCAATGGATAGTACAGGTTGACACTGTTGTACGCTCGGACTGCAGGGCAGTTTGAACTTGTTTGGATGTTAGTCAAGGTTCTTTATCCACCATCTGCACAATCTTGCGTTGAAATCTCTCGTCAATTTTTCTTTTCCATCCACATCTAGGGAGGTTAGCCACAGTGCCATGAGCTTTAAACATCTTGATGACACTGCGCACGGTAGACACAGGAACATTCAGGTCTTTGGAGATGGACTTGTAGCCTTGAGATTGCTCATGCTTCCTCACAATTTGGTTTCTCAAGTCCTCAGACAGTTCTTTGGTCTTCTTTCTTTTCTCCATGCTCAATGTGGTACACACATGGACACATGACAGAGGTTGAGTCAACTTTAATCCATGTCAACTGGCAGCAAGTGTGATTTAGTTATTGCCAATACCTGTTAGGTGCCACAGGTAAGTTACAGGTGCTGTTAATTACACAAATTAGAGAAGCATCACATGATTTTTCTAACAATGTCAATACTTTTGTCCACCCCCATTTTTATGTTTGGTGTGGAATTAGATCCAATTTGGCACAATTCTTTTTGTGTTTTTTCATTGAAGACAAATTAAATGAAGTAATAATACCAAAGAATTTGTGATTGCAATCATTTTCAGGAAGAAACTGAGTATTATCTGACAGAATTGCAGGGGTGTCAATACTTTTGGCCACAACTGTAAATCAAAATATTCATATAAAGTTCTTGCAAAAATTAAGAGACCACTGCACAGTTTTCTAAAAATCACCATCTCTACATGTCTGACAGCCATTCCATTCCAGTTTCAGTTGACTTCCAATCAAAGTACACCTCATTCTATTTATTGTGCTTCTGATTAGGTCATCAACTGAACCAAATCTTATTTAATGAGGGAAAGTATAAAAAACACTGCTGTGGTCTTCACAATCCTATTGCAATAGGACAAGCTGGATGGCAAAACAAGTGCTAGGAATAGCCTAAAAGTAATTTGAATGAAAAAATAACTTTTAACCAAGCCAATTGAATAGAAACATCTTGAATTAGTAAAACAAGGGCTCAATTCTGGCTTTACTAGCAGAGGGTTACAGTGAGCGTCATGTTGCCTTCATCCTTAAAATTTCAAAGACGGCAGTCCATTACAACAAGGTCAAGCAGAAGACATTGGGGACAACAAAGCTACAGACCAGCAGAGGTTAAAACTGACTCTCCACTGACCAGATGACCGTCATCCTATTCGAATGTCATTCAGCAACCGCAAGATGACATCAAGTGACCTACAAAAGGAATGGCAAATGGCAGCTGGGGTGAAGTGCACGGCAAAACAGTTCGTAACAGGCTCCTAGAAGCAGGGCTCAAGTCATGTAAAGCTAGAAAAAAGCCTTTCATCAATGAGAAGCAAAGGAGAGCCAGGCTGAGGTTTGCCAAAGACCATAAGAATTGGACCATAGAGGACTGGAGTAAGCTAATCTTCTCTGATGAGTCTACTTTTCAGCTTTGCCCAACACCTGGTCATCTATGGTTAGATGGAGACCTGAGAGGTGTACAAGCTGCAGTGTATTGCACGCACTGCAAAATTTGGGGGAAGATCGGTAATGATCTGGGAGCTTCAGCAAGAATGAAATTGGTAGGTTAATTTTGTGAAGACCATGAATCAAGCTGCACACAAGGTTATCCTTGAAAATCACATGCTTCCTTCTGCTCAGCAATGCTCCCCAACTCTGAGCACTGTTTTTTCCAGCAGGACAATGCCCCATGCCACACAGCTAAGTCAATCAATGTGTGTATGAAGGAGCACCACATCAAGACCCTGTATTGGACAGCCCGATCTCCAGACCTGAACCCCATTGAAAACCTCTGGAATGTAATCAAGAGTAAGATGGATAGCCACGAGCCATCAAAGTAGGAAGATCTGCTTAAATTTTTGTGCCGTTATTATATTATTATGCCAGGAGTGGCATAAGGTCACCAAAAGCACTGTGAAAGACTGGTGAAAAGCATGCCGAGACGCATGAAAGCTGTATTACAAAACATGGGTATTCCACCAAATATTGATTTCTGACCTCTTCCTGAGTTAAAACATTAGTATTGTTTGTTTCTAAATGAATAATAAATGTTTTCTTTGCATTATTTGAGGTCTGAAGGCACTGTTTCTTTTTTATTATTTTGACAATTTCTCTTTTGCTGCAAAGAAATACAAAATGTTTAGCTTTGAATTTGGAGACATGTTGTCAATAGTTTATAGAATAAAAGAACAATGTACATTTATTTAAAAATATACCTATAAAGAGAAAAATCAGAGAAACTGAAAATTGTGTTGCAGTGGTCTCTTAACTTTTTCCAGAGCTGTAGATTAAATATCATAACTATTAAGCTGAGAGAAAGTACAAATTAGTACAGTAGTGTGTTCTTAAAACATTATATATGTATACTCCATCACATCCTATTTCAGAAAAACATGGTTTTCTTTTATTTCACACATTCTTTGGGTTCTGGTTCAAATTCCACCAAGGACGACATCTGAAGGAGTTTGTATGTTCGTCCCATGTTTTCGTGGGTTTCCTCCCACACTACAAAGACATACTGATAGGATATTTAGATTGTGAACCCAATGGGGACAGTGCTGCAAATGTATGTAAAGCGCTATGGAATTAATAGCGCTTATAAATAAATAAATATTATTATTTATTTATAAGTCGGAACAGTTTATATGTGGTCATAAGCAGTCCTTACATATAAAGCTCATAAATAGTTGTGAGAAGCTGTAATATTGATTTTCTATGTTGTATGGTAGTTTCTTTATGGTCCAGAATGTAAAAAACTGAGCCACCATTACCAGTCGGTGTCCAAAATGTTGTGGATTATGCAGCTGTAGGCTTATGCAGTGATCTCAGTGGATTGATCCAAGCCAGTTTATCACATCTCCTTCTTTTCTTTCAATGTTCTCTTTATTGATTTTCAAAGTGATGAGAGCTAGTACAGTAAAGGCCCCTGTACACACGTGTCAACCAAGGCTGCGATGTCAGAAGTGATGCGCGGGTTGGGCTCTGCTTCCGACACGCAGCCTTGGTGTCACACGGCAACATGTTTGCTGGTGACGCTGCTGTGATGTGGGCAGAGCCATCGTTCACTGGGCTGGGATCAACCCAGCGACGATTCCGCAACAGTGCTGCGGTATAGGCTGGATCGCCGCCAACATCGCTGCGGTGTCAGGCGGTGCCATCCAGCCTAATCGCTGGTTGCAGATTGACAGGTTTATGTCCATAGCTCGTAAAACCTGTCAACCTGCGACCAGCGACACAGCACGACGCCCTTGCGATATCGCTAGCGACATCGCTGATGCGTCACTTATCGGCGAATGTCGCTAGCGATATTGACACGTGTGACAGGGCCTTAACTGTTAACAATCAATCAAAAACAGTATTGCTAAAAATAGTAAGCTGTATAAAGTTGGAAAGCCAAAACCATTGACATGTCTTAAAGTACAGATATGTGCATTCAAATCTTAAGATTAGATTAGGTCAAGGGGAGGCAAGGAGTGTAAAGTTGTGAAGTGCAAGCAGAAAAGATAAAGGTAGAGAGAATAGAGAGTTGGGTTTTCAGAGTTACAGATGGGGCGCACATCGAGTGTATATAATACCAACCGATACCTAATGTAAATGTATGAGTTGATGCAATCCGTGTGTATAAATATCCCAATAAAGTCGTATTTTATACTGGTTGGAAATCAAGGATAGTTTTAGTGCTCACCCTGTATTATATGACCTCTCTGGTTTGTTTTGTCTTGTTCTTCCTTCATGTTGTTACGAAGCAGATAGTTATTACTCTATGTCCTTAGTAAAACAGTTCATTCTCCTATAGTATGTAAATGCTGAATGATTGTGCTGTAAGCTTGAAATGATATATAGCACAAAAAACTGACCTGCAGTGCATGTTTCAAACCCACAACATCTAATATATAAAAGCCGAAGGCCACTTCCGGAAAACCCGAAGGGTACTTCCGTGATGGCCTCCGGACCCATGGTGGTGACGTCACCACTGCGGGGTCCCCCGGCTACAGGGAGCAGCGGAGGAATGTTCTGCTCTCAGAAGTTCCGTCTGCCCTCCAGCCTCTCCCCTCCAGCCAGTACCGTAGCTAGCGGGGGCAGGAGGGCCGAGCGCCCCGTGCAACCCGGCATGAGGGGCCCGTTGCCCCCACCCCCTGGGGGGCCCCGTGCTGACAGCAGCCGCCCGCCGCGCGCCCGGAGAGGAGGGAGGACAGAACTTCCTGTCCGGCAGCTCTGCTCTCCTCCTACAGCAGACGCACGCTGGCCGCGGTGAGTCTGCACACCCCCCCTGGCCCATCTGTCTGCCAGCACCCCCCGCCGGTCCTCACATGGGGGTCCTGGGTGCTGATCTTGCCCCAGGGCCCGGAGCACACCAGCTATGCCTCTGCCCTCCAGCCTCTGCCCTCCAGCCTCTCCCCTCCAGCCTCTGCCCTCCAGCCTCCGCTCTCCCCTCCAGCCTCTGCCCTCCAGCCTCCGCTCTCCCCTCCAGCCTCTGCCCTCCAGCCTCTCCCCTCCAGCCTCCGCTCTCCCCTCCAGCCTCCGCTCTCCCCTCCAGCCTCTGCTCTCCCCTCCAGCCTCTGCCCTCCAGCCTCCGCTCTCCCCTCCAGCCTCTGCCCTCCAGCCTCCACTCTCCCCTCCAGCCTCCGCTCTCCCCTCCAGCCTCCGCTCTCCCCTCCAGCCTCTGCCCTCCAGCCTCCGCTCTGCCCTCCCCTCCAGCCTCTGCCCTCCCCTCCAGCCTCTGCCCTCCTGCCTTCGCTCTGCCCTCCAGCCTCTGCTCTCCCCTCCAGCCTCTGCTCTCCCCTCCAGCCTCTGCTCTCCCCTCCAGCCTCCGCTCTCCCCTCCAGCCTCCGCTCTCCCCTCCAGCCTCTGCCCTCCAGCCTCCGCTCTCCCATCCAGCCTCTCCCCTCCAGCCTCTGCCCTCCAGCCTCCGCTCTCCCCTTCAGCCTCTGCCCTCCAGCCTCTGCCTTCCAGCCTCTGCCCTCCAGCCTCTGCTCTCCCCTCCAGCCTCTGCCCTCCAGCCTCCGCTCTCCCCTCCAGCCTCCGCTCTCCCCTCCGTCCTCTGCCCTCCAGCCTCCCCTCCATCCTCTGCCCTCCAGCCTCCCTCCATCCTCTGCCCTCCAGCCTCCTCTGTCCTCTGCCCTCCAGCCTCCCCTGTCCTCTGCCCTCCAGCCTCCCCTGTCCTCTGCCCTCCTCACCCCTCCAGCCTCCCGTGTCCTCTGCCCTCCTCACCCCTCCAGCCTCCGCTCTCCTCACCCCTCCATATGCAATGTACAGTATGTGTATATATGTGTGTATGTAGTCACTTCCGTCACTTTGTCCGCACTTCCCTCACTTTGTCCGCACACATACACACACACACACACTCCGCTATACTTACCACCGGCCCTGCATCAGCCGCCTGGATCCTCAGTCGACATGTCGCCACCCCTGAACTACTGGATCCAAAATAGCGTCCAAGAAGTCTCGCCAAACTTCCCGGACGCCATATTGGATCCAGTCGTCCGCGGGCGGCGACATGTGGACTCAGGATCCAGGCGGCGGGGAAGACGCAGGGTCGGTGCTAACTATAGCGGAGTGTGTGTATGTGTGTGTGTGTGTATGTATGTATGTATGTGTGTGCTAACCACTCTGCCCACGGCGCTGCGCTGACCACTCTGCCCACGCTGCTGTGCTGACCAATCTCACTGCACTCACTGCTAACCTCTGAGCCACCGCACTCACTGCTAACCACTGAGCCACCGCACTCACTGCTAACCACTGAGCCACCGCACTCACTGCTAACCACTGAGCCACCGCACTCACTGCTAACCACTGAGCCACCGCACTCACTGCTAACCACTGAGCCACCGCACTCACTGCTAACCACTGAGCCACCGTATACTCTGCTACCCACTGAGCCACCTGTATACACACAATTCATTTCACCGCACTCCCCTAACTATTACTAAATAAACTATATATGGATTCTAGACTACCCGATTCTTTAGAATCGGGCCGCCATCTAGTTTATTATATGCCGATTAGATGCAGACAATCTGAAGGTAAAAAATGCACATGGATTATTAGTTCATTCTCACTGTGGAATAAAATGCATGTAATCTGCAAATGATTATATCAATAAAGTTTTGTCAAAGCCAAATAGCAATTGGTATCAAATACAAAGCAGCTTTATTTAAATCGTGACATGTCAAGAAGAGACAAAAACCGAAACGTCAAAAATGTGATACAAACTTAATTTACATAATAAATGCAGAAATTCTGCAAAATAAAAAAACTCATTAATTCATCAACTCATGTGATTACTACCGAATGCCTATCTGAGAGTGTGAATCTCTGCGTTTGTGGTTATTTCACTGCTGCTATACAATTATGTCACTGGCATATACGTATGTATGCCCATTATTCACTGATAGAATATTTGCATGTATAAAGTTTATTTGCTGTTGGTATATAATTGTGTGTGTGGTTGGGTTTCTGATATATATTTAAGCTGCAAAGCATTGTTTGAAGGTTCTCTGTTTTATTTTTTGCCTCATATAGCAGAACAAATAGTATCCGCCCTTCGTACATTTGTATGATAATTTACATAATATAATAATATTTATTCATTTATATAGCACTATTAATTCCATAGCGCTTTACATACATTTGAAACACTGTCCCTATCGGGGCTCACAATGTCAACATCCTACCAGTATGTATTTTACATGCAAAGGATACTCACATTCACATACTATTCTTAAAGGGATCCTGTCACCCCCAAAACACCTCCTAAGCTATTAAAAGATGTTCCTAGAGCATATTCACACTTATTCTACACTCCTTTTAGCTCCTAAATGCATATATTGAAAATGAAGATAAACGTTAATAAACTCTCTCATTAGTGATGTTAATGAGTGACTATTGTATGCATAGTCACCCAGGCAGGCTCTCCCTCTTCATAATATCACGCCTCAATAGGCGTGATCTTCAACTCACATTCAAATGCGCGCCTCCCCGCTCTCCTATTACGGCTGGGCGCTGCAGTGTGCGGCTGTATGACGCGAATCGCGTCATTTCCGGCTTCGGGTGACGTATGTACACCCGCGCCGCTCTGTTAGCTTCAAGACCCGCACTGCGTTTATCTTCATTTTCAGTAGATACATTTAGGAGCTAAAAGGAGTGTAAGATAAGTGTGAATATGCTCTAGGGGCATCTTTTAATAGCTTAGGAGGTGTTTTGGGGGTGACAGGATCCCTTTAAGGCCCCATTACACCTAGCCACATTACAGCGATCCCGACAACGATATGACCTGGCAGGGATCGCTGGAATGTCGCTAAGTGATCGCTGGTGAGATGCCACACAGGCAGATCAACCCCCTGATGCGGCAACCCCTGAGTGTCGTTGGGATCTGTCACTGTCACGGGCGTAGCATGGAGATCGTTGGTCATTTTCCCTGTCATACACACCGATGCAGCATGGCCAGTGGGAGACCGACGATGAAAAAATGGTCCAGGCCATTCCGGAACGATCACCGATCTCACTGCGGGGACCTCTCGCTGCTACGTGTCACCCACAGCGATATTGCTGGCGAGGTCGCCGCAACGTCACAAAACCTGTGACGTTACGGCGATATCATTAGCGATATTGCTATGTGTAACGGGGCCTTAAGTCTTTTCTGTCAATTCACATCAAATCTAAAAAAAGACACATGTTGCTGTGGTGTCTGTACTTTAAACACTGATAGGTTGCTTGTGCTTGGAATATGGCAGCCTCAAATAAACCACATTTCAGGAAAATGTATCAAATATCTGTATTCTAAGGCTGTGTTCACACTGGGCGTTTTTGGGCTGTTTTTGCTCAACAGTTTTTGTAGCCAAAACCAGCAGTGGGTGATTAAATCCAGAAGTGGTGACGTGTTTCTATTAGACTTTTCCTCTGATTGCTCTACTCCTGGTTTTGGCTACAAAAACTGATGAGCAAAAACAGCCCAAAAACGCCCAGTGTGAACACAGCCTAAATATTTTGATGAAATTAACTAAACTTTAACTAGTTAAAAAACCTTCAAGATATATTCTCTTTGTCTCCTAAATCACTGTGTGATGTGGTTAAGGGTGAGGTGAACATTTTTGGACACATATGTAACGATGACACTAATGGAGTAAAATATTTAGTCTTGGACAAAATGTGTGTATCAGCTGCCAAATAATTGTAAAACTATACATGTGCATTCCTTATGAATTTCTGGTTTATTTAATAAACTATTATGTACCAGATGTGGGTCAAGTATCACACCATGTGGTCATATAAACATATATGTAACTGAAATTCTCAAATTGGACCAAAGGGAATTGCATTAATGTCAATCTTGTTTACGTTTACTGACAATATGCATAATAGTCTTTGTCATATGGCTATCTCAGGATTAATAGAGGGAATCCCCTGATTAGGATTCTGATTTATTCGCAAAAGTAAAGATCAGTTTTAAAGAGTAACTCTAATTCCTAGGGGAGGACCAGGCCTGTTATATCATGCATTGCACAGGTAACCCATTGATTTGATTGGGCCCTTGATCTCTCTACAATGTTACTTTACTCATCACTTGTGATCACTGATGGTCTTTGGGTATGTGCACACTGAGTTTTTAAGGAGTTTCTGAAGCAGAAACTGAGTGGAAACTGTGCAAAATGTCTCAAAATTCTCCTCTAAATTCAGTATATGCACATGGCCATTTTCTGCTCCAAAAACTCTGGTAAAAGACTCACACATAATAATTAGAACATCCTTCTCAAAAGAAGCGATTACAGATACACATTTCATAGATCTCTAATAAAATATCTAAACACAATTATAACCTCGTGACCCATCATTAACATGGGTGTATGTGGGATCAGTTCTCAGCTTCTATGATGAGACTATGAGAAACTAGGTTTATAACTGCCTCAGTGATAGGAAACAGAGGTTGGTTATTAATGGAACAAACTCAGATTGGGCCACAATTAACTGTGGGGTACCTCAGGGATCAGTATTGGGCCATCTTCTTTTTAACATACTTACTAATGCTCTTGTTCAAAGTAGAATTTCAATATTTGCAGATGATACTGAACTCTGTGGAGTATTCCGTACAGAAGAGGATAATTTAATATTAGACTGGGATTTATGTAAGCTGGAGACTTGAGCTGAGAAATGGCAATTGAAGTTTAATTTGGATAAATGTAAGGTCTTGAACTTGGGCAGAGGAAATAAAATGTATAATTATGTACTAAAGGGTAAAATACTGCATAAAACTGTTACTGAAAAAGACTTGGGTGTATGGATGGAGGGCAGGGCAAACTCAACTTAAGTGACCAGGGACAGCTACTGCCAAGGAAAATTAAATAATAGAATGTAGAGCGGGTACAGATAAGACATTTTTAAGGGAATAAGGTTATTAAGAGAATAAGTGAACTGCAATACCAAGACATGTTGGGAAACCTATTCAGTTATTCAGTTTGGAAAAACAAATGCTTATGGGTGATTTTATTACAATGTACAAATATATAAAGGGACATTATTGGGATCTTTCTCATTATCTTTTTACACCAAGGCCTACAATGATGACAAAGGGGCATACTATATATCTAAAGAGGGAAAATCAAAATCATGGCCCATGGGCCACAAGTATCACACAGGTACCAGAGGTCCTGTAACGATGTGACTTTGTACCAGAGTGTCGCTGACTTGTGCGCTTTATTCCAATAGGATGAGCGTTACTGCACATACATTCAAGTGAAATGTATTGCAGCGTTGGAACAAGCTTTCTGCACTGCAATACTACTATCAAGCTGCCTTCCAATCAGAGAGCAGCAGCTGATGTCTGTGTGACAATGCAAGCAATGCATTGTATCAGTGCCCTGCGTCTTCCTGACTGGGGACAAAAAAAGACATTGTTCACAGAGAGATGTGTATGTGACCAGGATGGAGGATATTACTACAAGATGGGGAACACGATAGGGGACTTTACTGCAATATGGGGAACAGGATGGGGACATAACTGCAATATGGGACCAGGATGGGGGACATTACTACAAGATACGTACCAGGATGGGGATATTATTACTAGATGCGGACAAGGATGAGGACATTATTTCAAGATGAACACCAGGATGGGGACATAACTACAAGATGAGGACCAGGATGTGGATAGCAGTACAAGACTGGGACATTTCTGTAAGGTGTTGGTCAGAATTACTATATGGTACTAATTGTAAGACAATATTACTATATGGGGTCAAATGAGAGACAAAAAAGGAGAAAAAAATTGTAAAGAAAAAATGTAAAATAAAGTATGAAATAGTATTTTGTCACTAAAATGGTGTTTAATATATAAACTAAATAAAAAAAAGTGCATGTTTGTTATTACCGTGTCTTAACAACCGGACCTAAAAAACTGTACCATTACCCATTCTATAGATAGCATTAAAAAGAATGACCTAATCCCCTAAAAATTATAAAAAAAGTTGTCAAAGGGTGTATAAAAAAATATGGCATCACTAAAAATGTCCTCTTGTCCTGCAAAAAATATAGCTCTTCAAATTAATTTTTTTTCTATATGCGACTCATATTTCCAGCCAGTTTTGAGACCCCTGATATAGAGGAAAGACGGTTTAATCATAATCACAGATGGAGATTGCATCATTCTATTCTATTATACTCATTATATTCTTTTTTATTTTTCTCCTGATGGAGCTGATTGCAGGCTTTTTTTTTGTGGGACAAGATGACGTTTTCAGTTATACAATTTTTATTTACATGTGATTTTTTTTTTTAGTTTTATTAAACCTTTTTTGGCAGTATGATGAAAAAGCTTTCTTTTTGCCACATTTTCTATTATTATATTCATATTTATTGGTTTGATTATTTTTTTGTTCTTTATTTTGTGATTTTTTTCACTTTTTTAAATTAGGGTGCCTTCACACTAGTGCTTCCTGATGCAGCATATTGTGGCGGGGAAGTGCAAGCTGAGCGCAGATGTGGCGCCCCGCAACGAGTGCGTCACAAGAGGGTATTGCAGCCATAAATGCAGCCGCAATATTCTCTGACACAGCAGTGATCTTAGAAATCCAACCCTGCATGCATCACCTAGAACAGAGGGCCAATCCTAGGTCCTGGTGGGCGGAGTGCTAGGGAAGTGTGTAGGAGAACAGACCCTTAGTCTAGTCAGTCGAAAAGGAGACGGGATCTAGAACTTGACCTGAGCAGTCACCGGTCGGGTGTCAGCACCTGAGGCCTTACCAACCGGGAATGGGCATCATTACCACGGGCTCCCAAAAGACTCCCGTGCCCACAACTCACAGCCGGTTCACTGGTACCGAAGCTGGCAGCAGTTCACCTCTGCTACGCGAACCAGAAGCGTGGAGGAGCAGCTTCACAGGAGCACCCCACCACCAGCCAACTTCCAGTCGTCTAACCAGCGGTGTACCCACCGAGGGATCCAAGGCTCCCCAAAACATCCAGAACGTACATCATGGATAGGGCTTGAAGCAGCCTCCCCGTACCCGACCTGGTATTCCTGGGCGACACTGGCAACCACTTAGTTAGAATGGAGGAACACTGCGGATTTCTAAGGGACACCATCACTGCTGAGTCCACCTGGTCCACTACCCGTAAACTGTATACCATGTACTGCCTGCTGGTTACAGTAAAGACCCGTTGCAGAGACTTTCTGTGTCTGTGCTTCCTTATGAACCGTCCGTCCACACTACAAGGTAACCGCAGCTGCCGCACAACATCTTAAGCAGCTCCAGCCTCCGGGGATCACCGCTCAGCCTGTGGGGAGCGTTCCATCTTGCTGCTGTCCATCCCCCGGAGGTTCCGCAGCGTCGGTAACAATTACCGAAACTACTCATAGGTGGCGTCACGAATAAATTAAAAACCCCTTTAATCTGTTCCACCAAGACGTCTTCAAACCCTTTTGATCTGCACTACACCGGGCCCCACTACCGGCAGGCGCGGTCCACCCGTGACAAGGAGGAAGGAAGCATCGCCTGTCTAAACCGGAGTCCCGGCCACGGTGAGTCACAGACACCGCAAGTCCCTATGTTTGACATGGGGACACAGGTGCCTGTGCCCTGATGCAGATTGGCGTGCGCACCCTGTGCGCACCCATTCACTGCAATGCATGATTTGTTCGCAGGCGGATGCATGTGCACAAATCATACATTCTCGTCTGCACCAGGAACGCGACATGTCACGTTCAGGGTGCGGACGAGAGTGTGTGATATGTGCGCAGGCATTCGCGTCCTCATGAGGCTGCGCACACCAATCTGCATCAGAGCGCAGGCATCTGCGTCCTCATGTTAAACATAGGGACGTGCGGTGCCTGTGCTCAGCTTGCGGATCCCCTCCGCAGGACGCTGCGGAGGGGTCCGCAAGTGTGAAACCAGCCTTAGTCCCTTCTATTGACTTTTAGGGAGTAAGTTTCAAGATGGTGTTTTTAATTGTTTGATGTGGGTCTATCTAGTCTATAAAGGGACGTGAGTTCATCTTCTCCCTGTAGCTGGTCCTCGCCTTTTGCATTACCCGTGTGTGGATATTTATGTTCATAGCAAAAGGGGATGTCCTATAAACAAAGTACATTTTAATTAATAGATGTTGGAGTAACAGTAAGTTCCATAATTGGATGTGTTAAAAAAATTACCTGTGTTGAGATAAATGTGGATTATCTATATTGTTAGGACTCAGTGCAACTATTAAAATTCACCAAGAGTTAAAGAATGACTATATTGATAAATGTTAAAAATCAAATTCTTTAATGATAAATTCAAGTACAGAAGTATAAATGATAAAATTATAGTAAAAAATTGTTACAAATAATATGAAGCATAAGTATAGGGGAGTCCTTCCAGGTGCTGGTTTCTGCTTGAGTATTCTTGATGGCTGGATTAGTGAGAATGGGGTATTCACTTTCCTTTTATCTAGAAAGATGACAAAATCTTGTTTCAGATAGTTGTGTAGTGTTGTTTACAAAATATTACCAATTTATTTGTTATTTCTATTATACACACCTTCCTCTTGTGGAACACTATACAACTATCTGAAACAAGATTTTGTCATCTTTCTAGATAAAAGGAAAGTGTCATACCCCATTTTCACTAATCCAACCATCAAGAATACTCAAGCAGAAACCAGCACCCGGAAGGGGTCACAACCAGCTATAAGCCAGACCAATACCTCATGTTATATATTGTTTTTAGAACTCCCCTATACTTATATTTCATATTATTTGAAGCAATTTTTTACTATAATTTTATAATTTTATACTTCTGTACTTGAATTTATCATTAAAGGATTTGACTTCTAACATTTATCAATATAGTCATTCTTTAACTCTTGGTGAATTTTAATAGGTGCACTGAGTCCTAACAATATACATAATCCAAATTTCTGATAAACAATGCAGAAGAGCCATTACACGGGGCTCTTTAAGGACATACTAGTGGCAACTGGGATCCATTAATAGCCCATCCTTAGCTATACCCCATATCTAGCCAGCTTCGGTGTCACTTAACAATTAACAAATGTATAAATGAGCCTCTGCTGTGTCTTGTATAATTGTGCCCGTCCATGCAGGAACATGCCATGTCCCATTCCTCCTTTACCCGTGATGTGCAAAAATGTCATGAGAACATCAAAAGTAGCAAAATTTGAGTGCAGCCTCACGTTGTACCAACATTTTTGCAACTTTTCAAAGCAAAGAATTCTGGTGTAAAAGCTTTGATGAATTGTGCCCATAGTGTATTTATTTACATAGGGTACCTTTACACGCCGCTACTGGCGGGTGGATACAACCAGCTACAGGCTACAAATGTAGCTTGTAGCAGCAAAATACCCCGTAGTAGCGGCGTATAAAGACAGTAGGAGGCACCCTGCCACAGATAGATCTGTTTCCGAGCACTGCCCGGAAACAGGTGGCTACACAGGCGATTGTAGCGAGCTGAATCGGCGTGTAAAGAAGCAACAGAAGGGATGTGTCGACACCAGGCAATGTAGCTGGTATGTAGCTGGGGCGTGACACATGCTCCGGGTTACCGCTTCCCATCAGCGATCATTGGTGGAAGATACTGCGTACCGATTGGCTCTTCCTGCACACTCCGCCATCTTGCCTGAGCTGTCCCTTCAGCACTACAGATACGCGCCGTAGGCACGATCACATATATTAATGCAATTTACGGCACGACACACTAGCGGAACATCAAAGTATCAATGCGGCAGTGATCCTTATATAGTCTGCACATTCAGAATCATGCTTTACACAGCGCACAAGTGTCCGTTATGCACCGCCCTGTGGGATGTTGTCCTGTAGGTGCCGCAGAAGTGTTTCGCCCGTGTCATTGCGCGTACGGCGACTTGGAATGCTGTGTGGCCCCGGCCGCGGCCATCATGACGTCATGACATTGGTTTCACTTTCACTCTGCCTACAGCATTGCAGTCATGGCCGCCGCACAGCGCGCTGCAACGTGGGGGATGGCGGAGCTGATCATCCTGATTGATCATTGCGACCGTCAGGACTATTGGGGCCACCATCACCACCGGCATCCCAGGCTGCGCAATCGGTGCACCGTTAGGCGGATCCAGCGTCCCTCATCCGCCAACTGGGGGTAGAGAGGACTGTAAAAGCGATCCAAAAAAAGATCGCTGACTTAAAGCACAAGTGCCCGGGTCGCATACTGGACATCCGTGCCAGGATTGCCAGGCTGCGTGGTGAGTAATTGTTTGCCCCAAACACACACACCGCCACATGTGCATGTCCCACAATACACAAAAAAGGATGGAAACATATGACAAGGGACAGTGTGGCCTACACAATCAAACAGATCTTCACAGTGTTGTGTTCCTCCAGTCAGCGCAAACAATGTTCCTACCCACAGTACATGCATACAACATGAGTGTATGCATCCAGCATGACCTTCTTGATTCTAAGTAATGCCTCAAATACATAGCCACACAAGCTATATGTAGGAGAACAATGTGTTGTTAAGAATTAATCAAGGCCTTTGTATTATTTTTTTTTTTTTAAAATAGATGCAGACTCGTCATCTGAAGAAGGGCACCATGCCCCACCCCCAGGTGGCCCATCCACAACACCGCCACATCAGGCTGAAGTGCACCCTTGGCCCCAAGCTCAACACCTTCCCCAGGGCCTCAGGAGCCAGACCTGCCCTCACCTACCGGGACAGAGGACCTGGAGGAGCTGTCAGCACCTGCAAGGCCCCTGGAGTGTGACGAGCTGTCCTCATCTGGTTGGCTGGAGGAGGACGAGATCACATCCCCACAGGAGGCCGAGGAGCTGGAAGCACCTGGCGGCCCGGCGGAGGGTTTGCCCCGTAGCCCAGGACCCCTTTTGCCCCCAAACCACGTAATGTGGCCACGGAGCCCCAGCCCGGGAGTAACACCACCTCCCACTGTCTCAAGCTCAGTGGCGAGTCCTGGGGTGACCATGTCCCCACACAGTGACTATGGTGGTAAGTTTTTTATGTTGCCACATACACCCTGCACACTGTGTTTTAAATTTTATCTTGGACACCAAGATTCTTCAAAACATTGTTAATAATGTTGTTTAACCATTTCTGCAGATGGGGAACGTGCGGGTGCATCAGGATGGAGCTTGACCCCATCACTCTCCCCACCTGATGGGGACGTGGAGCTGGAGGAACAGGGTAAGGGGATGATTTTGGTCAGTCCTGACTAGCCATCACCAGCGACTGCTGTGTACTAAAATGTGTGTTTACTCCCAATACAGGTGTCCCTAGCATGGAGGCATTCATCCTTGCCCATCAGGCTTTTGTTGGGCGCATGACCAGGGCTTTCCAGCGTGGCCTGCAGGACCTTGCCCGGTTGGGTGAAATGCTTCAGGCCCTACCGCCACAACATGACTCACAGCCTGAAGTTCATGGCTACAATGTTTTCTGGCCAAACATGGCCCCAAAAACAGTTGTCCTAGTTGGACCTAAAAATTTCAAAAGTTGCCTGGTTAGCTTTGTTTTTTTTTGTTTTTTTGCCCCCGTTGGGCTCTTTTCTTATAGTGTCCCACATTGGGACCATGGGGAGTGTGGACTGGCTACCCCGATGCCCTCTTTACCTATACTGGCCCACATTGGGGCCATGGGGAGTGTGGACTGGCTACCCCGATGCCCTCTTTACCTATACTGGCCCACATTGGGACCATGGGGAGTGTGGACTGGCTACCCCGGTGCCCTCTTTACCTATACTGGCCCACATTGGCCATGGGGATGTGGACTGGCTACCCCGAGCTGTAAACAGATTCTGTGTATTTGTCAAATGTCTGACACACATGTATGTATTAAATACAAATTGTATGTAACCTTATGATGTCCTTGATGTCACAACACAAATGTTTGGTACACAAAGATGTCCATAAGGTAACTATGTTACCCATATGACCACACCTCTTTTGGAACATTCAACCACATTTGAAAGGGACATATGGTGGTCGTGCTCTGAGGCCATGTACCCATATTTTGATGCATTGGACAACTACATTGTGACCAGAAATATTCAGCCACGCTGACCCCAAAACTCATCAACGTTAATAAACAGCCAATTGTGTGAAACAAAATAATTTAATGTGGAATAAATGGTCACAAACACAAGGGAAAAAAAAAACAAACAAAAAAAATGTAAACTGCAACAAAAAAAACCCCATCCATTGTGGTCCAGATGTGAAAGTCCAGACGGCCAATCAAGTGCATTGGCTTCTAGTGTCCAACTCCCCCTCCTCATCCTCATCCTCTGTTGGCTCCGACAATGCCGGCTCCCCCCCCTCTCATGGCAGCCCCGACCTGCCCGAGAGCGTCCTGATCTAAGACGACGTGTTGGGGGGGATTAGGTGTGCGTCTCGGGGCCAGTCTTCTCACGGGGCGTGATGGGGCCGCAGGGGAAAGGGGCCACATTTGGTGGGGAACTGGTGATGGGATGTGGCATCCCCATTGCAGGGCCCCATCTTCCGCAGCATCAGCGACAACGTCGAAGACCCGCTGAGCGATCTTTCTTTGGAGCGGCTCCATCCTTGACAACCTGTCGCTCATGTGGAGGGCGTAGCTCGAGATGTGGGTCCGCTGTTCACTCAGCAGTACCCGGCGGGTCCAGTTGCCCAGCTCCGTCTCAGGTGGTGCAGGACGTCTTCTTCGACGGATCCCGGAGCTGGGACCTGGGCCTGGACCCACATCACTTGCTCCGCCCTCCTGCTCAGCCGCAGATGTGCTCGGCTGAGCATCATCAGCGACAGGTTGCTCCGGAATGGAGCCGTCCTGCTCAGGGGCCTGTGAAAAAAAAAAGAAAAAGAAAAATAATTACTAAATGAAACATCATATCTCTAAATCGGCCATAGGCCGCCAAAAACCACAACCACACACAACACAACACCAACCCAAAATGCAACCCACCAAAACACCAATGGTCATTGACCACAATACCTGTACATCTCCTGTACACTCACCTGTACCATTCCACGTACTATGATCAATACATAATTATGTGGTATTCACAGAGCCCTACACCAAAAAGGACATGTCACCACACCACCTTGATGCAGCCTCAATTCACGGCCAGGGCCATGTGGGCCAGCTTGATGTGAGTCAAACTGTAAACAACAGCCAACCCACATACAACAAACAATACACCACATGGGCCAAAGGCAACACACATGTGTGCCTTCAACATTTAATACATGTTTCGGGGCTCATACCCCTTCCACCGACCTCAATGAGACATTGAGGTCGTGGAAGGGGTAAGAGCCCCAAAACGGAGATCCGTCATCTCTGCTGTCTCTGCACCCCCTCCCTTCCGAGTGGGACCCTGGAATGAGGGTACCCAAATAAAGCACCTTTGAAACACGGCCGGTGAGTGCCGCTATCTTTTTACTTTTTATGCCATTATTGATGTGATATATAGCAGGAACCCAGAGGCGGTCAGCAATGCCCCACCTCGTATATACCCATATGATGACAAAATAAGCACTTCTCCCAACTTAGCAGTGCCCAGTGAACTGACTTTTGTTACTATTTAATACATGTTGCTATGTCCCTCCTTGAAGACAAAACCCAGTCCTATTTACAAGATTAACTAAATAACCCTAAAACATAAACATAGGTTGGTGTCATTGGCAATTTGGACCAGGGCTCTGTGGATAGATTTGAGATAAAAGCAGGCAAGGCCCTGCAGACACATAAAACTTAGGAAGGCAAGGTTTCCCAGGGCCACGACCCAAATATCAGAATAGGGTGGTTGTGAAGCATGCAACAAGCACACATGTGAAGCAACCATTGTGGACCACCACCATGACACAATTACCCACCTCCTGTGGCGCAGATGGTGATTCTCCAGGGCCTACATGGGACGCAGAAATGGGGCAGTTGGACTGCGTTGCATGCGAGCTACCCTCGCCAAGTATGAAGGTGATAGTACCATAGGGTAGGTAATGGTACCTCCTCAGCTCCAGCCCCTGACCGACGGCCCTGGTAGTTGAGGTGAGCCCGCATGAACGAAGCCCGCATATTCTTGATCTTGAGAGCCACCATTGCCTAGTCCCACCTCCTGCCTACCCTTGGCTCCAGCCTATTGGCCAGGGCCACAAGAGGCCTGTAGGCCTTGGTCCTCGCTGCGTGATTACGATATTCCGGCAGCGAGGAGCGCCACAGGCACTCGTGTCGCTGATACTCCGTGAGAAGCTGGTCTCGAATTCTACGCTACACCTCGGCATCTGTGTGTACAAACACACAAAAGCAAACAGTCAGTACACGTGGCCTAAAATATTTAAACATGCTTTTGGTAATTATTAACATACATGGCAAACACGTTGTTGCTTTGGCCAACGTTAGGATGTTTGCCAACATGTTAGTTAGCATTTGTGCAACACTTTCTCCATGTGCCACAGGTCAAAAGACCTAAACATGTGTTCACAGATTAAGCTCCTGACATATGTGGCCAACAACAGATGGTAGGAACAAGGTTTCAAACCAAACACAAACCTCTGTAAACATACCTAAACACGGATTGGGGGAACATACCTCCAGGGGCACATCTGCACCTGCACATTGTGTGCAACATATTATCTTTGGCCTGGCCACAATGTTAAAGGTTACCATATGTCAAATGAGGGCTGCATGTGTGACATGACTGCACATGTTCCCGCTCATGGCCTAACACATCATCATCTTGCTTGGAGTAAACCCATGGACACCATACTTGTAGGCCATGAACCAACCATCCCCGGCAGCAATTGTGCCACATTGCAGGGATCAATGGGGATGGGGAGAACAGGGCCCAACCACACCTTTATATTTTGCAGTGCTAAATTACGACAATCAAATATATATATATAATATGATAATGCAGCAATGTAGGGAGTACATGCTATTGGCCGACAGAGAATGAGCCATGCAGATCTATATTTCCAAACACAAACTAAACCAGAAGCACTAAACAACATCTCCAGACACACATTGGCTAAGCGGCTTGTGTCAGACGCATCTGCGTTATGTACTATCGCATGTCAAGGGCCAAGCACGTGGGATAACTCACCGTCAGACCAACAGAAGGATCACAGGACACCAGTAGCTCAATGCACATGGACGTCTGGACAAGGTGTGGTGGGTATTCGGAAAGCTTTATACTTAGCTAAACCAATCAGAGAACAAACAATTACGCACCTCATTATCATACACCTGCAAGCAGGTATAGCAGCAGCTAATGGGGGCTGGATCGCTGAATCGTGATTGGTTGGCGCTCCTTGAAAAGCTGCGCATCCAGGCAGACGTTACGCTTGCTGGCCAAAGCCATTGAGTAAGTATTCGTGGTCACACATGGAATTAGCGGCGGGTGGGGTGGGCAGTCGGTATGGTTTTTTGCCTGACGCCAAAGATTGCTTTAGCGGACTACCAGGGGTTTTAAGTTGTGGGGGGATACATTAGCGTGGTGTGCTGAATATGACTTGCCATTTTGTATAGGGGGTGACATATTTCAGTGATACATTGGTGTTTTTGTTTCCATTCACCATACAGGAGAATGGCTGCTGGACTGTAGACAGGAATGTGTTACTGATGTGGACTGCATCGATTAGATCATACTGGTTGTGGACAACGGACACTGGGAGCAACCGGGCTAGGATCAGACATGGCTTTGAGGTGTGTCGCACCACACATATATAGCACAGATGTGGAGATCACCCGTGCAAACACATGTGTAACCACTTTCCATCATGATAAGTCATGTTGATTCTGGTTTGTCACATGTATGCTTACTCAGCCTGGCGTGTCCTGGTACGTAGTGGATGACTGTCTGTTATTGGGAAAATACATATGCAGTTCTAATTGGATTCAGTGACATGTTCATGCGAGTTTAAGTGGTGACACATGTCCCTTTGTTACTCACATAGGTCCAGATGTGTGACTTTCATCCCCTTAACTCAAGTGTTGATGGCTAGGAGGCCAATTTCATTGTGCATGTTCCATTTGGTTTGGCCCCACTACTCGGTGTTGTCCTTGCATGGCTTCCAGGATGTCTTTTGTGGCCACACGAGGGATCATATCAGCTTGCCTATAGTGTGTCATCCAAAAGAGGTGTGGCTTGATTTACATGCTGACATGTCCCCATATTGTTGTATGTACTGATGTTCTCTTTTGTACTGTACAGGTGCTGATATCGAGGATGCAGAATATCCATGACCGAAATGTTATCGTGGCTCTTGCGTTGGTGGAAGAGCAAATGTGGCTTCAGGATCGGTATGACCGGTTGATGCGTCGCAGACAGCGGCGGCTGTGGAGCCGGGATTGGCTGCGCCGTCTGGAGACCTAGAGCCATATGCAGCTGTTGCGTGAGCTGGAGCTTAACAATCCCGATGATTACCGAAACTATCTCCGTATGTCCGAGGACTGTTTCACCTTCCTTTTGGAGCGTGTTGGGCCACTGATAGCGCGTCAGGACACTAAATGCGACCATCGGTATCAGCTGCGGAGCGTTTTGGCTATAACTTTGCGGTTCCTGGCTACAGGCAGTAATGACATCCCTCACATACTTGTCACGTGTCTCCCTGCCCCTGCTGAGCCGCCTGATCCCTGAAACGTGTTTGCCATCTGGAGTGCTCTGCAGCCATCCTACATGAAGATGCCACAAACTAGCCGCAGAATGGATGGAAGTAGGCCGAGGCTTTGAAACCCGGTGGAACTTCCCCAACTGCGGCGGGGCATTGGATGGTAAGCACGTGAGGATTACTAAACCCCCAACTCTGGCTCTTTGTTTTACAATTATTTTAGTATAATCCTCATGGCTCTAGTGGATGCGAACTATGAGTTCCTCTACGTGGACATTGGAATGAACGGCCGCAACTCAGATGGGGGTGTGTTCGCACGCAGCTCCTTGGCAGCAACTACTAAGGACTGGTGGGCTGAACTTGCCCTCAAATGACGAGACGTGCCAACATCTCAACTTTGCGTTTGTGGCGGATGAAGCATTCCCACTTCAAGAGCACCTACTGCGGCCATATCCCAGAGGGCCTTTATTTCTGAAAGACGCATTTTCAATTACCGGCTATCCCGGGCCCGCCGTGTGGTTGAAAATGCGTTTGGGATAATGGCGAATAGATTCCGGGTTTTTCATACGCCTCTGCATATGAAACTGGAGTCTATTGACGCGGTAGTGATGGCCTGCTGTGTGCTGCACAACTTCCTGCGTCGTAGGGATAGAGCATCATACACGCCAGGAGGTTCTGTAGATAATGCAGACGCCACAACAGGGGAGGTCCGTCCAGGGTCTTGGCGTGATGACGACCATGGTGTTGCGCCACTCCAGCCGCAGAGCCATGGTCGCACTCAGCAGGAGGCCAGGGACAGTAGAGATGCTCTACTGCTCCTACTTCAATGGCTCTGGTGCAGTGAGCTGGCAGAACCAGCACATCTAGTGTGGGTGGTTCTGGAGGATGGATCAAAGATTGCCATGGTGGTAACACAGGTTGCTGCGCCATGTTTTGTGTTATTATGTGTGCTTTCATTTGTGCAGAGGTTTTTAGTTAGTTAGATTAGGTTTTATTTGTGTTATCTTGTTGCTGCACTCGTTATAATTTGTGCTCATTTTGGGATCCCAAATTTATGTTTTCACAATGTATCATGCTCTTTGAATGGCCATTGTGTTTCCTTTGTGTATGTTTTTTTTTTTTGTCTCCAAGGTCTGGATTGATGAATTAAATAAATATTTTGTCCTTGGATCAAAAATCCTCTGTGTGAGCCTGATTACTTGGGGATGGAGGGCAGTGTGATAGGTTTTGGTGGGGGCCAGTGATGTCATAGCCACCCTATTGGCTGGGATGGGCAGACAATATGTGTGGGTAGCCATGATTATTGGGAAGGTTTTTGTCCAACAGTGTATGTGACAAATGTGTGTACATAACCCTTTTGTTTTGGTGTAGGCAGAGGGTCACCTGCACACAGCACATTGTGCAGGACATCATATTTCAGGTGGGTTTAAGGACATATCACACACATCATGGACATGTGGCATTGGGAGCGCCTCAAGGACATTGACATGTGTTACCACATATACGAGCGCCATTGGGGCTGTATTCACACATTGTTAGCCAGACAATACCACACAGGACAATTTGTACACAAAACGTACATACTGTGTGTTGTAAGCCGCTACTGTGTGTCGCACAGACGCAATTTACCGCAATCGCCACACGCCGTTGTCACAAGCGCTTATCGTACGTGCCAAGGCACACATTTCTACTACGCACACATAGTCCAGAAATGCTATTTTAATACACACGAGGTATGTGTCTGTAAACCGCTCCAGCGTGACACATAATCATCCCGTTAGCTGAATACGCCACACTCCGCCAAGTCACAAGCGCTTATTCCGTGCCACAGTCTGATCACTACTACGTTAGGTGTCCGCCATCCGCCCTTTGCGTCGTGCCCAATCAGAACTCTGTTGTGTTAGCCAATGGTTGTGGTTTGGACGCGGCGTGATGGACTGTGGCACGCCTATATGTTTTCTCTGCTGCCTTTGTTCCACCCAGAGTACCCTGTGGTGGCGGCGTCTGAAGATGGTACACTAAGCTACAGATGGCTACTTGTGGCACCCGGCGGTGTATCCGGGGATAGATGTCACGTAGCTTAGCGTAGCTTGTGGCGGCGTGTAAAGATGGTGCGTTTATGTGGAGCCCCTCGGGACGGGGCACTCGGTGCCGGACCGGGTGCTGCTGGGGGATGTCACGGCGGTCCTGATCCAGACCGTGTCCCGGGCCCGCACAATAAAATAAGGGGTTATTTACAGGGGATTTGTCACTCGTGACGCCACCCACTATATGCGGCCAGTAATGGGGCCGCCGCTGCTGCAGAACCTCCGGGGATGATGGGTTAGCAGCTTGGCTGGAATAGTTCCTGTGGGGAGAACTGGGTTCCCCGGGGCAGTGGTAGAGGTAGTTAAAGTCTGTGAGGATGTTATTGATGCTGCAGGAGAGTAGGAGTAGCAATAGAGATGATAAGAGTAGAGGCAATGGCAGTCTATGAGGGCTAGTGGGGCTTCAGCATAAGGATGACACACACACTCACGGTTTCTGTTGTTCTTCAAGTCTTTACTGGCAGATGGTATTACACAGTATTGTCCACGGAGTCTGTACCAGGTTGCTCTCACCCTGACCGGGTCCTTGGCTTCCTACTTAAACGCTGTGTGTGGCCCTGCTGCTGCTTGTAGCTATACTGCTGGCCCTGTCTCTGCTCACGGTACCAATATGCTGGGCAACTTGAGTCCTCTGTGTCACTGACTCCTTCGTGTTGCTTTGCTATGGTGTGGTGAAGATGGTGGACCTTCACTATGCCGGTGTTTACTGTCCTGTCTGTCTCAGGCACAGCCTCGGATCCGGTATCCGTCTTAAGCGCCTCCCCGGGATCATGTTTTTGGGGTAACTCTTTATCCCGGGTATGTTTCTCTGTTAATCTGTCTCCTTTCCTCAGACCTCTCAGGACCTCCACTGCTACTTGGCTCAGCTCCTGAGGTAAACTGACTAACTGTCACTCTTGTTTTGTGGTAAACAACTTTAGCTCCTCCCACTAGTGCAGATGCCACCTAAGCTCCTCCCACTTTCTAGTGTAGTGTTGTGTGGGGATTAAACCTGTGTTGTTTCTGTGGCATATGTTAATATGGGGTGCCACATTCCCCCTTAGTTAAAGACAGTACTCCGGGACTGTGGAACAATAAAGAATAAACAATTAATGCAATTAATATTTACAAAGACTTAAAAGTAAAATCACAAAAATCACTAAAGTTTAAAAACAGTCCAAAAAATTCAAAAAGCAGTCTTTCCGGGGGTTTAGTCTTTTGCCTCCGGGCTGATGAATATTTATACAAGAAAGTTTATACCACAACCAGTCCGTGGTAGTATGGTCCATAAAAAATAAAATAAAAGGGAAAAGTTTGAAGAATATGCAAGAAGTTCATACAGGATAGTCTCTGTAGGTACTGGGCTTTTTAACGTTGCATTAACTATGTACATTTGTTTACCGGGTTCAATTTAATATTAACACAAACATATTTACATCTTACAGTTAATTTGACCTTTTAATCCCTGTACCTAGCTGGTAACTGCCCTCTGGTACTACGCTCGGATCTGCGTAAAACGGGTGTACTACTTGCATGTAGCCTATTGGTGCTGGTAGGCATGTACTTGTAGTGTTTGGTACTATGTTAGATGAAGATCTGACTGTAGGACTGGCAAGCTCACTGGGACCAGGAATTTGTTCTTCCTCTAATGGTTCTACTTCCAGTTCTTCAGGTCTTGGGACTTCTTCAGGTAACACGGGTTCTGGTGTTGGTTCCACCATTGAAGGGAATGCAATCATTGGTAAGACAACTGCTCCATGGTAATTTGGTCATGTTTTAGGGAAATCTCCTAGTACCGTGTGGAATACTTCTTTTTCTTTAATAGGTTGGACCTGTACGGGTTCTCTTACTTCAGGTGTCTTCAGTGTTTCAGGACATAATTTTAGCTGATCACGAGATACGACTTGTGAAGTTCTTCCTTCATCTTTGCTTATCAAACAGATTTTAACATTGTCTAAGTTAGATGGTAAGATTGTGTATGGGATGGTTTCCCACTGATTATCCAGTTTGTCAGTGCGTCTCTTTCTCTTGAGAACTTGATCACCTTCTTGTAATGGCATTGCTTGAGCATGTTTGTTAAAAGTTTTCTCTTGTCTTGCTCTTGCTTGTTGTAGGTTTCTTTCTACACACTCTTGCACTTGTTGATACTGCTTCTGACGTTTGGTATCCCAATCTGTTTCTTCTTCTATTTCTGTATCTGGTTTTTCAATTCCCATTTCTAGATCAATTGGTAGCTTACCGGGTCTTGCACGCATAAGATAAGCTGGAGTGCAGTTTGTAGAACTCACAGGGACATGGTTGTATAAGTCTACCAAGTCAGGTAATTTATCTGGCCACTGGTTTCTTTCTGATTCTGGTAAAGTCTTTAACAGTTCAATTACGATATGATTCATCTTCTCGCATAGACCATTTGTTTGGGGATGATACGTTGTTGTGCGAATCTTCTTACAACCGTACATATCGCATAATTCCTTGAATAGTTCTGATTCAAAAGTTGGACCTTGGTCTGCAAGGACTTGTTCTGGGTAACCATGCGGTCTACAGAAATGCGTCTGAAATGCTTTTGCTGCCGTCTTCGCTGTCAAGTCTTTAACTGGTACCACCACTAAGAAGCGCGAGTAATGGTCCACGATGGTTAAGGCATAGACATAGCCTGACCGGCTTGGTGACAACTTGACGTGATCTAATGCGACTAGCTCGAGTGGCTGCTTGGTTACTATTGGTTGAAGCGGAGCTTTCTGTAGATCTTTCCTTCTGAGGTTGCATGTGGCACATCTTCTGCACCATATTTCAATGGATTTTCTCATGCCAACCCAATAGAATCTGTCTCTTAGGATTGCTTCTAACTTCTTCCATCCGAAATGACCTGCACTGTCATGGTACGCTCTTAAAACCATTTGGATGTCTTGCTTGGGCACGATTATCTGCCAGACCAGTTCATGCGTCTTGGGATTGGTAAATCGTCTACAGAGCTTCCCTTGGTTCAGAAACAACTTGCCTCTCTCTTTCCAGAGCTGTATGGTCTCAGCTGGGGCATTCTGATCCGGGTACGCACCTTGTCGCGTAAGCAGTTCTTTCACTAGCTTCACAGCTGGATCAGTATCTTGGGTTTCGGCCCATTCGTAGTGTCTTAACGGGTTAAAGTTTACTTCTTGTTCTCTTTGGTAGATGCCGGGTTGATAATCTTCTACCTTTGAACGATGAAAGGCCGGTAGTTCAATCTCTTCCAACTCTTCCGGTTCCTCTTCCATGTCTCTCAGGTGTGGCATCCGGGATAAGACATCTGCGTTCCCGTTCTTGCGGCCTGCTCTGTATTTGATGACAAAGTTGTAATTAGATAGCCGGGCTATCCATCGCTGCTCCAGAGCTCCTAATTTTGCTGTGTCCAGGTGAGTCACCGGGTTGTTATCCGTGTAGATGGTGAATTCTGCACCTGCCAAGTAATGTTTAAAGCGTTCAGTCACAGCCCAAACTACTGCCAGTAGTTCTAACTTGAAGGAGCTGTAGTTCTCGGGGTTTCGTTCTGTAGGCCGGAGCTTCCTACTTGCAAAGGCAATAACTCTTTCTTTGCCTCCTTGCATCTGTGACAATACTGCTCCCAGTCCCACGTTGCTGGCATCCGTATAAAGAATGAATGGTTGATGGTAATCAGAGTATGCCAGGATCTCTTCTCCCGTCAGTGCACTTTTTAGCTTATTGAAAGAATCTTCTCTCTCCTCATCCCACCGTGTCAGGAGATTATAGTTTGAAGTCTTCTTTGATCGTCCTACCAGAATGTCTTGCAGAGGAGCTGCTAGCTTCGTGAATCCTCGGATGAATGTTCTGTAATAGCCTACCAGGCCCAGGAATTGCCTCACTTCTTTCACGTTTGTAGGTCTTGGCCATTCCCTTATCACTATGACTTTATCAGGATCCGGTGCTACTCCCTCTGAACTCACGACATGTCCCAGGTATTGTACCTTTGGTTTGAGAAGGTGACACTTGGATGGCTTGATCTTCATGCCATACTTGGACAAAGCTTCGAACACTTCTGCTAGGTCTTGTAGATGTTGCTCATACGTCTTCGAGTAGACTATGACGTCATCTAGGTACAGGAGGACAGTTTCAAAGTTCTTGTGCCCGAGGCAGCTTTCCATCAGACGTTGGAAGGTCCCGGGTGCGTTGCAGAGTCCGAACGGCATACAATTAAACTCACAGAGGCCCATCGGCGTAGTAAACGCTGTCTTCTCCTTGTCGGCCTCGGCCACAGGAACCTGCCAGTACCCACTAGTCAGATCAAGGGTGGAAAAGTAGTTAGCAGATTTTAATGCAGCTAATGACTCCTCAATCCTAGGTAATGGGTATGCGTCCTTATGTGTGATGTGATTAATCTGCCGGTAATCTACGCACATTGTCATGGTCCCATCCTTCTTTTTAACTAACACTAGAGGTGCTGCCCAGGGGCTACAACTGTCTCTTATTACCCCTGGAGGTTTCATCTCTCTGAGCATATCTTTGGTGGTTTGGTAGTGAGCTGGTGGTAAGGGTCTATACCTCTCTTTTATAGGTTGATGGTTACCTGTGGGTATAGTGTGCTCTACCCCTTTGATTTGCCCAAAGTCTAACGGGTGTTTACTGAATATTTGTTCATATTCCTTCACTACCCGGTATACTCCATGCTTGTGACGGGGAGGTGTAGAACTTGTACCTACATGCAACTTTTGGCACCAATCCTCCAGCTTCTTCTCTGAGCCATTGTCATCCCCTGACATGACGGGTTCAAGGTCTCGGCGGCTGTGATATTATTGTTATCAACCGTGTACAACTTAGCCATGGTAGCATACTTAGGTAATGTGATCTCATCTTCTCCGCAGTTTAACAGGCGTAATGGCACTCTTCCCCTGTGTACGTCAACTACTCCTCTAGCAGTGAGTATGGTGGGTCTGCTATCTGAGTACACGGGTCCTACCAGGGCCTGATAGTCTTGCCCTTAAATGCCTGTTGCGGCTCTGCACCATACCAACATTTCAGTTTTGGTAGGAATTACAATGGGTATTGGATCACTTACTCGTACACTGCCGATCTCACCTCCGGAGATTTCTACCTGTTGCTTCAACATCAGGGCTTTGATCTCTTTGTGCAAAAGCCTCTGTTTGTAACCGTTTGTGCGTGCTCGTGCACGTGAAGTAGCTGGTTGTATCCACCCGCCAGTAGCGGCGTGTAAAGGTACCCATAGTCTGTCAAATACATAATGAATAGTGATTAACACTGTTGTTTTGCAGTTATAGAGCCCTGATTTTAAATCCTACCATGGAGAACATCTTCAAGGAGTTTGTATGTTCTTCCCAAGTTTACATGGGTTTCCTCTGGATATTTTGGTTTTATCCCACACTCCACAGACATATTAATAGGGAATTTAGATTGTGAGCCCATTAGGACAGTGAAGATGTTGTTTGTAAAGCACTGTGATATTAATGATGCTATACAGGCAAGTAGAAATATTTGGACAAATGATCAATTGATGAAAAAGCCCCACACTGGATTTGTGCAAACCTAAGCCGTGAAGTCAAGCAATATCTGTGAACCACTGCAGAAAATGAATTGTTACCTCTCACCTGTCCAGATGTCTTGTGGTCAGCAGCAGAGTACTGAGGTGAAGAAGTAGTGCTCCTATCAATGTCACTGTTTTAAGTCTAAAGCTCTACATGTGCCTTCATGCCTTTGGTCATGTCAAAGAGTCATCAGGGAAAACCAACCATGGGGTACTGGGTGAAATCAGTTAAGACCAACAGGCTGTACTCCCAGAGTGTCATCGTCATCATTAAAAACAAATAAAGAGCCAATGTAATAGTAACCACGAAATGGAATGGGTTATGGTCGATTTATTTATCTACTTGTCACAAGTGATGGGTGAACCAGCCGATATTCAGGTTCGGCGGACCCGCCTGGACTTTTTTTTACAGTCCGAGTTTGGGGCCGCGCGTGATTCAAACTTGAGTCTGAACCTTGAACTCGGATTTTAAAGTTATGAGATGGGGCTGGGGGGCTGTAAAAAGAAAACAGATTAAACAGCATCATTATACTAACCGGTGTCCTGCCGCTTGTACTTCTGGGCTGCTCATTAACTTCCTGGATATTCACTGCAGAGGGGCCCAACAGCCAGTCAGAGATGCTGTCAAAGAGAGTGGGCATCTGTGATTGGCTGTTTGAGTAACCTCAAAACAGCCCATACATTTTAGCATCTCCCAGGGAAGTCCGTGTTCAGGGTCCAAGCCCAAACACTAGGTGTTCTGTATAGACCCCGAACTTTACAATTCAGGGTCACTCATCTCTACATGTCACAGGAGGCTTTCAACAAGGGAAGTTACATAGTGTGAATGTTTACAAACTAGTTCTGTGACAAGTGTGGCAAACACACACCCTCCACCACCACATGCAACATCCAAGTTTGATGTCAGTGGTGATGTAATCATGATTACCCCGTGATGCTTCAAACTTGTAGAATTACACGGCATTACTAAAAATGAATGTAACACATAGCTCTGGTGAGAACACTGGAGCATGAACTAATCTTTATAGCGGCTATTTGTCCTAGCTCATGGAGTCTGGATGGAAGGACCCTTACTCTCTATTGTGTAAATACCCTAATACAGCATACTGTATAAAAAGATGTAATTGAAATAACACTATATTGTAAAATTCTGATAATGATCTGCAGTGTTTGACTACATTGAGCCTATTTATCGAGTCTTTGATTTACCTACCATCTGATAATCATATTAGACTCTTTCCCTTCCGTTGCCTTCACCATTTCCTGGACCACATGCTTATCACTAACAACAATATAAATCTTTTATGGGTTTATTTTATGAAGAACTGTTGTACAGCCCAGTGTGGTAAATACCAATACTAAGAATTTAGAATATTTATTTTC
Organism: Allobates femoralis; assembly: GCA_033576535.1. Lineage (NCBI taxonomy): Eukaryota > Metazoa > Chordata > Amphibia > Anura > Aromobatidae > Allobates > Allobates femoralis. The sequence goes on from JARQOC010000005.1 coordinate 153,534,483, forward strand.
TTTAGCTATCACTGATGTTTTATATTTTCTGCAGAAATACCATGAAGAAATACCATCAAGATTAATGATAGGTCTAAAACGCAGGATGTGAGTGCATATCTTTCATTGTGAACCTCATTCATATCATTGACTGTTCTGTAATGCATAATATTACATGTGAATGCAATTGCAACATTTGAAGTACATTGAAAGCACATGCTGCAGTTAGGAATCTTTCATACGTTATTTAACCAAAAAAGAATATTTGTCATTGCTGGGCACAACCTACTCCACTAAATATGGATCTACAGTAGAGTCCTTTGAAACAGGTTGTGGTTATACAGTTAGGTCCATATATATTTGGACAGAGACAACATTTTTCTAATTTGTGTTCTGTATATTACCACAATGGATTTTAAACACAACAATTCAAATGCAGTTTATGTTCAGACTTTCAGCTTTAATTCAGTAGTTCAACAAAATGATTTCATAAAAATGTGAGGAACTTAAGCATTTTTTAAACTCAATCCCTTCATTTCAGGGGCTCAAAAGTAATTGGATAAATTAAATAATTGTAAATAAAATGTTAATTTCTAATACTTGGTTGAAAACCCATTGTTGGCAATGACTGCCTGTAGTCTTGAACTCATGGACATCACCAAACGCTGTTTCCTCCTTTTAAATGCTCTGCCAGGCCTTTACTGCAGCGGTTTTCAGTTGTTGTTTGTTTGTGGGCCATTCTGTAAAATGTTTAGTCTTTAACAAGTGAAATGCGGCTCTATAGGTACCTTTACACGCCGCTACTGGAGGATGGATATAATCCGCTACTTCACGTGCACGAGCATGCTCCAACGGTTACAAACGGTAATCGCATCTCCTTTAGACGCCGCCACAAGGTGCGCTACGCTACGTTACATCTATAGCTAGCTACATCGCCGGGTGTCTCAAGTAGCCATCTGTAGCTCATCTTAGCTCATTTACACACCGCTACAACCAGCTACTATGGGCGTACCTGGTGCAGCAGGGACAGCACATAGGCGTGCTACAATTGAGGATTACAAGACGTCCGTACGCTGATAGGACAAAGCAATAATACCATGATTGGGCAGGCATCGCAGGAGGCTGATTAATACTTGACGCTCGAACAATTGTGTAGTGTGACTCGTCAGCTCCTTAAATATGCCGCCCTGTGCGGCGACAACCAATCGCAACGCCGGAGCTTCCTCCAATGATCGCTGAAGGGGGCGCAGAAACCCGGAGCCTGTGTCACACCCCAGCTACATAGCATGGTGTAGAAACAACCCTTCTGTTCCTTCTTTACACGCCGATACAGCTCGCTACAATCGGCTTTGTAGCCATCTGTTTTCGAGCAGTGCTCGGAATCAGATTTATCTGTTGCCGGCTGTCACGTCCCGTCTTCACACGCCGCTACTACGGGCTATATTGACGCTACAAGCTACATTTGTAGCCTGTAGCGGGTTGTATCCATCCTGTTGTAGCGGCGTGTAAAGGTACCTTATTGGGTTAGGATAGGTGACTGACTTGGCAATTCAAGAATATTCCAATTCTGTGCTTTAATAAACTCCTGCGTTGCTTTGCTTTATGTTTTGGTTAATTGTCTATCTGCATTATGAAAAGCCGACCAATCGGTTTGGCTGCATTTGGCCGGATTTGAGCAAACAGTACGTCTCTGAAAACTCCAGAATTCATCCGGCTGTTTCTGTCCTGTGTCACGTCATCAAAAAACACTAGAGACCCTGCGCCACTAGCAGCCATTCATGCCAAAGCCATCTTACTGCCTCCACAGTGTTTAACGGATGATGTGGTATGTTTGTATCATGAGCTGCACCATGCCTTCACCATACCTTTTTCTTTCCATCATTCTGGTAGAGGGTGATCTTGGTTTCATCTGTCCAAAGAATGTTCACCCACAACTGTGCTGGATTTTTAAGATAATTTTTTTTAGCAAACTCCAATCTACCATCAGCAGCCAAAAACAAAAACCAACACTGCACTTAGAAGGATGCAGTCAGACCCCATTGTGTAGAGCAAGCCCAGGTGCAGGCAGATAAAATAACCTGTACCTACAAAGACATGTGGGAGGCGACTTGCCATGCACATATTGGACTTACATAGGACGCCACTCACACTGATACATATGGTGCAGAGTGTCTGATACCCACCAGTCCTGCCACCTGACCAAATGGGCCGCCCAGTACGATGTCTCCGCACCACTGGATGAATGGCGCCCCATGGGGCCCAGCCGCACCCCGCGAAAATGATAAAAAAGTGCAAAAAGTTTTTTATGATAGACAAAATATTTTTATATGGGGTATTGGTTCATGTATTGGCTAAGACACTTAAACTCATAATCCATGTCACGGATCCCCATGCTTACGAATCCTAACAAAATATATACAAAAACTACTCAAAACAGGCAGCATCAGAAAAACTTACCATCAGCAGCCAAAAACAAAACAGGCATGGTCGCGTTCCTAGTGCGGACGAGAGTGTGTGATTTGTGCGCGGGCATCCGCCTGCGTACAAATCACATATTGCAGTGAATGGGAGCGCATGGTCATGCGCAGACCTGCACAGCACCGTGCGTTCCCATTCTAAACATAGGGGCTGCGGTCAGCTTGCGGATCTCCTCCGCAGGACGCTGCGGGGGGTCCGCAAGTGTGAAGCCAGCCTTACCACTAATGCGAATGTTACCCTTGCAGCATTTTTTTTGCCAGCAAATGGAGAAACTCCTCATCTTGAAGACACTTAAATAAAGTCTTCATCCTTTATTTTTTCTTCATTCAACCTTGGAAATTTATCAATGAGATACTTGAGTTCTGTTGAATTTTTAGCCATTGCCTTCACATAGTTCTTCATTAGACCCAACTTGATATGCTATGGTCGTAACAAAATCCTATATAGGTCAACAATTGCAAGATGAAGTGAATGTTGGAGAGGCCAGTCCTTTTTATTTTAGTTATATTCTCTTGCATGACTATACCATTTACACAGAAAGCAGCAGTATTTTGTGTATCCACCCTGGAGACCAAGTAAGAGAGCAACCACCTTTAAGTCATCGCAGAGGGGCCACAAATGTTGGTCATAGTTCAGGCACCTCAACAGCTATTTCATGTCACAAATTTCTTTCATGTGGACTGCATAACCAACTGGCTATTATTTATCAAGATAGCTTTTAGGCATGTTTTGAATAGGGATGGGCAAGTCTACTCGCTAGGACTCGTTACTCGGCGAGTAGTAAGGGACTCGCAGGACTCGGTACTCTGCGAGTTTCCCAGCGATTACTCGCACAGTAAAGAGTCCAATGCAAATCAATGGCAATCCTAGTTTTGTCAGAGACTCTGACAAAACTAGGATTGCCATTGACTTGCATTGGACTCGTTACTGTGCAAGTAATCGCAGGGAAACTCGCACAGTAACGAGTCCAGCTGTCTGCTCTGTGTCGGGCTCGGGTCCTGCAGGCTGCCGCAGCTCCAGGGTCCTAGAGCCCGCCTGCTCTCCCTGTGCACAGAGATGATGTAGCAGAGCTGAGATTGTTCTCAGTCTGCTCATTCCCTGTGCATAGACATCTATATCTATGCACAGGGATGTATCAGAGAGGACATCGCGTTTTGGACTACGTCGGACGGAAGAGGATTTTTTTAATTAAAGATGGAGTCCCTAATGGCTTTTTTTTTTATTTCTAATAAAAAATATTCTCTGTGTTGTGTTTTTTTTTAACCCTTTATTGGAGATTCTTAGTGGCCGGGTCAAACGTGGCCTGACATTAAGAATCTCGGGCTTAATACCAGCTTGTATAGCAAAGCAAGTATTAACCCCTTTATTACCCAGCGTGCCACCGCCACCAGGGCTGCTGGAAGAGCGGGGTTCAGCGCCAGAGGATGGCGCTTCAATGAATGCGCCATCTTCTGGGGCGGCTGCGGGCTGCAATTTGCAGCAGGGGGTGCCCAGAAAGCTTGGGCCTCCCTGCCCTGCGGATTCCAGCCCCCAGCTGCTTAGCTGTACCTGGCTAGACATAGAAATTGCGCGGAGCCCCACGCATTTTTTTTTTATTATTTCATGAAATTCATGAAATAATAAAAAAAAAGGGCTACCCTATATTCTTGTGTCCGGCCAGGTACAAATAGACACCTGGGGGTTGGGGGCAGCCCGTCGCTGCCTGCTGGATCCGGCTGGTTCCAGTAATACGGCAAAGCCCATGTCAAATTTTTTTCTGACAAATCCATAAAACAATGTAAATAAAAGGGACTGCATCTTTATTAACCCCTGGACCATGGCGAGGGGTTAATAAAGATGCAGTCCCTTTTTTAGGATTGTTTTATTGATTTTTCAGAAAAAAAATGACGTATTTCTGGAACCAGCCGGATCCAGCAGGCAGCGACGGGCTGCCCCCAACCCCCAGGTGCCTATTTGTACCTGGCCGGACACAAGAATATAGGGGAGCCCTTTTTTGTTATTATTTCATGAATTTCATGAAATAATAAAAAAAAATGCGTGGAGCTCCGCGCAATTTCTATGTCTAGCCAGGTACAGCTAAGCAGATGGGGGCTGGAATCCGCAGCGCAGGGAGGCCCAAGCTTTCTGGGCACCCCCTGCTGCAAATTGCAGCCCGCAGCCGCCCCAGAAGATGGCGCGTTCATTGAAGCACCATCCTCTGGTGCTGAACCCCGCTCTTCCAGCGGCCCTGGTGGCGGTGGCACGCTGGGTAATAAAGGGGTTAATACCAGCTTTGTTATACAAGCTGGTATTAAGCCCGAGATTCTTAATCTCAGGACGGGTTTGACCCGGCCACTAAGAATCTCCAATAAAGGGTTAAAAAAAACACCAACATAGAGAAAAATTATTTATTAAAAATAAAGACACAGACACCATTAGGGACTCCAACTTTATTACCACCACATATCCCTTCAAAGACCCAGGTCTTCTCTCTTCTTTCTTCTCTCTTCTGTCTTCCTTCTTCTTCTTGTTGCAGCACCGGTAAGCAGAGAGTTAACTGTGCTGTGACAGCGGGAGCCTATTAAACATGATTTAGCTATTGTAGCAGATAGAGTAGAGGTCCCCAATGTCAGTCCTCGAGGGCCGAACCAGTGCAGGTTTTCAGGATTTCCTTACTATTGCACAGGGATTGGAATCATTGCCTGCTGTGCAATACTAAGGAGATCCTGAAAACCTGCACTGGTTCGGCCCTCGAGGACTGACATTGGGACCTCTGAGATAGAGCCTGAAGCTTTCGAAACACATCTGCGATTTGTAAATCGCACATTACTCGCTATTACTCGCTTCCCCATTCATTAACATTGGATTCGCTAGACTCGCAACGAGTAGCGAGTCCCGGGCTTGGACTCGCTAGAGTCAAGCGATTCCGAGTAATTTAGGACTCGCCCATCACTAGTTTTGAACAATTCGACGAAGAACCTCCATTCCTCTGGATTATGATTTATCTTCAGAGCTTACACTAAACTGTTGATGTTGTTGCATGCCACAAGATCGCTAAAACGCTCATTGGGAGCAGACCCACTGGACTGCCGCACCAATCTCAAACTTGAGGAACATACCTAAGTGGCTAATTAGTCTTCTCTAGAGCCTCAGATAATAATAATATTTATTCATTTATATAGCGCTATTAATTCCATAGCACTGATAGATGGAGGTTAGGCTTGTGCTAGTAGGTAGTCGCCAGGGCTAACTTCAGGCAATCTAAGTATTATGACAGCTGGTCCCAGAGGTTGGAGATGCAGGCAGGCACAATCTTTGGTGTAGATACAGTAGGTGCAGCCAGATGGTTGGTAGGATAGGTGCAGTGGGTATGGCAGGAAAGCTGGTTCGGCGGGAGAAGTAGGTACAGCCGCTGGACCTCTACTGACTGGCATAGAGGATATGACTGCAGGCTGGTACTGATGTTATGGCAGCAATGCAGGTTTAGACTTGCATGGATGGTATGGCAGCAGGCTGGTACAAACAGGTACTTGTGGACTAAAAAACAGACACAAGTTAGGTAAGGCACTGGACTAAGGACCAGCAAGGGTAATGGGGACCTGACAACTAGCAGCATGTCTCTAGGTATAGATCACATTGCTCTGGCACTTCCCAAATGAGAAAGGTTCCTTAAATACTCTGTGCCTCTCAGCCATAGGCTGAGAAGCATTTCTGGATGCAACACGCTGGCTCTTGGAGCAGGAAGCAGCCGGTTATGCATGCGCCAATGCCGTGGGGCGAGTGAGTATGGCACAGCTCCGGTCTGCCTTCTATGGACATGTGTGCACCACGGTGGGTGCTAAAAGTTGCCCTCCTTGAAGAAGTATTGGATGGTAAGCAGGGTCTAACAGGCTGTGTCAGCACTGACTAACAGGTCTCATGAACTGCAGTACACAAGTAATAAACAAAGGGGTCCTTTTTCTCCTATTATACCTTATGAAATTTACAAACTTGAAGCTAAAACAACATTTTAGCGGTAAAAGCATAATTGGTGTTTTCACATCCAAATTTTAAATAGATCTCTGAAACACCTATGGTTCAAAATGTTTAAAACACCCTTGAGGGGTCTAGTTTCCAAAATGTGGTTGCTTGTCAGCAGTTTTTCTATTTTGGCAGGGGAAAGACACTGCAAAGAAGACTAGCATTTACAATGTGTTTGTCCCAAATCGGATGTCTAAAAATCGAATATCATTCTTTCCATTGTAGACCCTCCTGTGAGCCCAAACAACACTTTTTGAGCATATATGCGATATTGACATAAAAAGTTATGCGGTATAATTTTTAATGTCTTCATTCCGGTTTTCCTTAAGTCATGTGCAGCATCTGAAGGGTTAACAAACTTCATAGCAGCAGTTTAGAATAACTTGAGGAGTGCAGTTTTTAAAGGTAAATATGACCCACCCTCAAGCCGTGGGGACTCAGTACCCGGGTAATTGCTGTAAGGGGATGTCACGGGTGGCCTGCCAGGCCTATGGCCCTGGTGGTAGCTAAAAAAGATGGGGAATAAAAAATAAAAGGAAAAGAGTAAAGTCTCATGACGCCACCTACGGTGTCCGGTGAAGGCACCGGCGCTGCTGCAGACCTCCGGGGTTGATGGACGGCAGCCAGATGACAACGCTCCCTGTAGGTGAAGCGGGGGACCCCGGGGCAGTGATGCAGTGATGGAGATTTGCACAGGGAGGTGGCTCGCAGCCGGGCCGCTGCTACAGTCTCTGGGCTGTGCAGGATCAGGGCTGAAATGACTGACGACTGACACACATGCTAGGAGTCGTTTCTTTACCTTTACTGATGTTGTGGCGGGCACTGTCCAGGAACACTCCAGGTGGTCGGGAAACACTTCAGGATTTCCACAGTGAGTGATTTGTAAGGCCTCCTTGTCTCTTTTCCTGTGATGAAGCCCCTGACCTGTGTAGAACTAGGCCTGGCCTCCTCCGTGTTCGTCTCTCACCCGTATTGTAGTGTTGAGAATCTTTTTGTGGCCTACCGCTATTACTTCTCCTGCAGTTCCTGGCTTTCGTATTGGTTGCATTACAGGTGTCTGGGAGACTGAAGTCTCCTCGGTGAACCAGTTTTCTCTGCTGGGCTTGATGCTCTCCTGCAGACTCGGACTCCGGTGTCCGGGTTGCTTTCTGGGGTGAACCGGTATGGCTCCTCTGCCCCAATCTGCTCCTTAACCTGTCTTTTGCCTTGCCTACGACCCTCACTCTTGGGCCCTCACACTGGCTAGTCTGGTTTCTGGTACGGGCCTAAAGCACACTGTTCACCAGATGGTCTTCACAGTACTACTCCATACTACATGGACTGACTAACTCCGCCCCCCAGCACCAGTATTCATGGGGAATCTTGCTTAAAGGCAGCAAGTGGAGCTCCTCCTACAGGCCTGGGGTGGAAGGTTTTGTGTGTGTAAGCGTACCTGTTGTGGAAATCCCTCCATGCCTGAGGTGGTTCTGTGGCTGCCTGTAAGGGCAGGGTGCTACATTCCCCACTAGTTAAAGTCAGTCCTTTGGACTGAGAAAATATTTTTCAAACATTCAACAATAACAGGTTTTATTACAGAGTCTCAAAATGAAAAATTACAAAAACCACGTAAAATGGTAAAAGCATAATAGGGTGCAGTCCATACAGTGCTAGTCCATCCAGGCTGGAAAAGTCACAACCAGTTCTGTTACTTTGGTCCATTTTTTCAATAAAGTAGGGAAAAGTTCAGGGAAAATGTTAAGAGTCTGTACAGTATAGTCTCTGCAAGCTCAGGGTTTAAACAGGTTTAAAGTCTTTCAAAAGTCAATACATGCAAAATAAAAATTTTCCCTATGGGTGTCTCTGCTTAGGAGACCTGGTACCTTCTCTCCACCTCGGGCACTTTCTGTTCCTAACTTAGCGTGCATGGGCTAGGCCCAGATCCTCCACCCTTCTGTACACTATTATTCACATTTAATGTACATACATGTTGATATGTACATTTTACCCTTCTTACACTTTACACCTTATACCCACTCTCCATACCTGTACGGGGGTTGACTTTGGCTACTACAACAAGACTTACGTGGTGTTTGTGCTTTGGTTGACCTACAGTGCCTACAAGTAGTATTCAACCCCCTGCAGATTTAGCTGGTTGACACATGCGGAATTAACTTGGCATTGTGACATTTGGACTGCAGATCAGCCTGGAAGTGGGAAATGCAGTGCCACAAAAAATTTTTTTTTTTATTTTATTTAATTTTTTTAAAGCGTTAAAAGTTAATTCAGAGGGTCATTTATTATTCAACCCCTCAAACCACCAGAATTCTGTTTAGTCCCCTAAAGTATTGAGACGTAGTTCAGGCACAAATAACAATGAGCTTCACATGTGTGGATTAATTATCTCTTTTGCCAGCCTTTTCTGACTATTTAAGACCCTCCACAAACTTGTGAGCAGCACTCATACATGGTCAACATGGGAAAGACAAAGGAGCATTCCAAGGCCATCAGAGACAAGATCGTGGAGGGTCACAAGGCTGGCAAGGGGTACAAAACCCTTTCCAAGGAGTTGGGCCTACCTGTCTCCACTGTTGGGAGCATCATCGGAAGTGGAAGGCTTATGGAACTACTGTTAGCCTTCAACGGCCTGGACAGCCTTTGAAAGTTTCCTCCCGTGCCGAGGCCAGGCTTGTCCGAAGAGTCAAGGCTAACCCAAGGACAACAAGGAAGGAGCTCCGGGAAGATCTCATGGCAGTGGGGACATTGGTTTCAGTCAATACCATAAGTAACGTACTCCACCGCAATGGTCTCCGTTCCAGACGAGCCCGTAAGGTTCCTTTACTTTCAAAGCGTCATGTCAAGGCTCGTCTACAGTTTGCTCATGATCACTTGGAGGACTCTGAGACAGACTGGTTCAAGGTTCTATGGTCTGATGAGACCAAGATCGAGATCTTTGGTGCCAACCACACACGTGACGTTTGGAGACTGGATGGCACTGCATACGACCCCAAGAATACCATCCCTACAGTCAAGCATGGTGGTGGCAGCATCATGCTGTGGGGCTGTTTCTCAGCCAAGGGGCCTGGCCATCTGGTCCACATCCATGGGAAGATGGATAGCACGGCCTACCTGGAGATTTTGGTCAAGAACCTCCGCTCCTCCATCAAGGATCTTAAGATGGGTCGTAATTTCATCTTCCAACAAGACAACGACCCAAAGCACACAGCCAAGAAACCAAGGCCTGGTTCAAGAGGGAAAAAATCAAGGTGTTGGAGTGGCCTAGTCAGTCTCCTGACCTTAACCCAATTGAAAACTTGTGGAAGGAGCTCAAGATTAAAGTCCACATGAGACACCCAAAGAACCTAGATAACTTGGAGAAGATCTGCATGGAGGAGCGAGCCAAGATAACTCCAGAGACATGTGCCGGCCGGATCAGGTCTTATAAAAGACGATTATTAGCTGTAATTGCAAACAAGGGTTATTCCACAAAATATTAAACATAGGGGTTGAATAATAATTGATCCACACTTTTATGTTTAAAATTTATAAAAATTCAACTGAGCAACATAACTTTTTGGTTTGTAAGATTTATGCTTCTGTTAATAAATCCTACTTTCGTTTGCAGTTTGAAGGCTCTAACTTATTGGCATCTTATCAAACCAGCTAAATCTGCAGGGGGTTGAATACTACTTGTAGGCACTGTATGTGCTATAGGTGGTAAGTTGTCTGTGCGGCCTTAGTCTCACTCCAGGGCTAGCAGTTTCACCGATTGCAGGATCCTCTAGTTCCGCTACAACAGGCGATTCTTCTAGAACTTGGAAAGGTACTTCTGGAACTCTGCTGTTTCTTCCAGTATTCTTTGTTCTTCCATTGGTTGATAAAAATTGATTACTGGTACAATTACAGCTCCCTCACATTGGGGCCATTCTTCTGGGAAGTCTCCAAGTATTGTGTGAATCACTTTTTCTTTTGGTTCTATTTGTTTCATACAAGGTGTTTCTTCTTGTTGTCTTAGTTGTTCTGTACATACTTTAAGATGATCTCTTGACACTGTTGTAGTAGTTTTACCTCCATCTCTACTGATTACGCGAGTTTAACTGTTGTCAAAGTTGGAGTTTAACACAGTGTAAGGCTCTTACTCCCACTGGTCATCAAGTTTGTGGTTTCTTCTCTTCCTCTTTAGTACTATTTCTCCAGGTGTTAGAAGTTCAGCTTGTGCATTTCTGTTGTAGTTTCTTTCTTGTTTTTCTCTGATCTGGTTCAGATTGTCTTCTGCACATGCTTGCACCATTGTGTAATGTTCTTGGCGGTTTGTGTCCCAATCAACATCAGATGAACCTGTTTTTGGTACTACAATCCCTATTTCTAGGTCAACTGGTAATCTTCCAGGTCTTACTCTCATAAGATAAGCTGGTGTGCAATTGGTGGAACGTACAGGTATATTGTTATACATGTCCACTAAATCAGGCGATTTCTGTGGCCACTGATTGCTTTCTTCCAAAGGCAGGATTTTCAACATGTCTATGACTATATTGTTCATCTTCTCGCACATGCCGTTTGTTTGCGGATGGTGTACCCGTGTTCTTCTTGTTTCTTGCCCGACTCAAACGGAGGACCTCTGGACTTGCCTTTCTTGGTCTGGCCTACCAGGAGATCTTGTAAGGGTGCTGCTATCTTCATGTACTTCGTGTACCCCTTGATGAATCTTTGGTAGTATCCTACCAGCCCCAAGAATTGACGTACCTCTCTGACACTCGTTGGTTCTGGCCATTCCTTGATTACGGTGATCTTATCATGGTCTGGTGCCTCTCCTTCTGAACTGACCACATGCCCTAGATACTGAACCTTTTGTTTTAGCAAATGGCATTTGGATGGCTTCAGCTTCATCCCGAATTTGGACAATGCTTCAAATACCTCTGCCAGATGTTTCAGGTGCTCTTCATAGGTTTTGGAACACACTATGACATCATCCAGATAGAGTAACACAGTGTCAAAGTTTCAGTGCCCCAGGCAAAACTACATCAGTGTCTGGAACGTTCCGGGTGCATTACAGAGTCCGAATGGCATGCTGTTAAACTCACACAAGCCCATAGGTGTGGTGAATGCCATTTTTTCTCAGTCTTCTTCTGCAATGGAGACCTGCTAATAACCATCCGTGAGATCTAGGGTTGAAAAGTAATTAGCAGAATTTAATGCAGCAAGTGACTCTTCTATGCGGGGTAACAGGTATCTTTATGCGTTATGCGATTTTTCTGCCTATAATCAACACACATTTTCATGTTGCCATCTTTCTTTTTGACTAGGACTAGTGGAGCTGGCCAGGGACTGCAACTATCTCTTATGAACCCTGGGTCCTTCATGTCCTGCAACATCTCTTTGGCATGCTGATAATGAACTGGTGGAATAGGTCTACATCACTCTTTAATGGGTGGATGGTCACCTGTAGGGATATGATGGTACCCCTTTTATCCTCCCAAAATCAAGTGGATGCTTACTGAATACCCATTCATACTCTTGGAGTACCCGATAGACACCATGCTTTTTATGGGCAGGAGTGGAGTCAGTCGCTATGTGAAGTTCCTGACACCAGTCCTCTAGCTGTCCCTTAGAATTGCTATCCTCCACCGAGTCTGGTGGGGTCAAGGGTTCCACTCCTTGTATGGCATTGTTATTTACAGTTTACAACTTAGTGGAATACCTGGGTAGTTTGACCTTGTCCTCTCCACAGTTTAAGATGTGTATGGGTACCCTTCCCTTTCATACATCAACACCCCCTGGCTGTCAAGAGTTTAGGTCTATGTTCTGAACTGATGGGCTATACTACTGCCTGGTAGTCCTGCCCTCTGAGACCTATTGCTGCTCGGCACCAGATTATCATCTCACTCATTGGGGGTACCACAATGGAAATCGGGTCTGTTACCCGTACACTACCAATTTCACCACCGGTCAGTTTTAAATGTTGTTGATGCAGGAGGGCTCTGATTTCTCTCTGAAGAACTCTCTGTTGCCCAGGTTTGGCAGTATCTGCAATCTGTTGGAGCAAGAACAACACTTCACCCAAACAATTTCCAATGACATTTGTACCAAGAATGATATACGGATCTCTGTCATTAGGATTAGTTTCAACCACAATAAGTCCTTGGTCTTTTAACTCCACCCTCTCCACTTTTATTGTTACCTCTCTAACCCCTACTAAGTTAAGTGGTAACCCATTAGAAGCATAAATAGTGAGGCCTGGTTCTGGCGGGTTAGATTCAGCGTTAGACCAGAATCTTTTGTGAAGAATATTAGGTATAATATAATAATATATATATAATATTTATTCATTTATATAGCACTATTGATTCCATAGCACTTTACATACATCAGTAATACTGTCTCTCTTGGAGCTCACAATCTAAACATCCTATCAGTATTTCTTTGCAATGTGGGAGGAAACCAGAGTGCCTAGAGGAAACCACAGATGTTGTCCTTTGTGGGAATTGAACCCTGGACATCAGGACCTCAGCACTGCAAAGGCTGCAGTGCTAATCACTTGAGCCACCATGCAAACTGGTGTCCAGCAATGCAGGTGTTGGGATGCCATCTAGTATGATAGAAAAGAATGGTCTTCCTCCTATGTATCTATCATATCAGTCTGGTGGGCCTGGTCAGTGTACTCCTGGGGTTTGGCGCCTGCCCCCAGGGGTTACTGGTTTAAAGGACAATGCATTGCAATATGGCCCTTCTTGCTGCAGCGAAGGCAGATGGGTTCTCCTGTGGAGCTGTGATGATCGTTGGTCCTCCCACAGAGCTAAATGGTCTTCTTCCCATCATGGGATGTCCTCCGGGCTGTCGGCGTTCTGTATCTTTCCCGATGACTTGGTCTTGGTCTGTAGCTGTAGGGCGTTCATGACTGTGGCCAGGTTCTTACTCAGCTGGTGCACCTCAGAGCACAGGCTGTCAAACCTGCTGGGGGTCACAGTCTGCACATTTGTCTCGGCTGCAGGTGAAGAAGTAGGTGTTGTGGGTACAGGAGCGGCACCACTCTGCTGGAGTGCAGAGTCTGAAGTTTCTAGGGGCTGCATGCCCTTAATGGCCATGTCTTTTAGGGTGCTGAAGTTTATATCCGGGTGATCTAGGGCCCACCAGCGCACTTGTCTGCTCTCATCTGGTGACGTAGTCCCCGAATAAATTGTTCAACCAACATTTTAATTTTGTCCTGTACACCAGCTGGGCAGACCTGTTTCAGGGCTTGTAGCGCCTCCTGTAGGCGCCAGGCATAGTCTCTGATACTATCCTGCTGCTGCTGGTAGCAGGGATAAAATCTCATTCTTAGGTCAGTCTCAGTGCGGTTTTAAAAGCAGCCTTTAGTTTATCAAAAATAACAGTCACAGATTCCTGATCCTCCTCTGACCAGGTCTCGATCTCCCGCTCTGCCGGTCATTGCATACATGACTGACATACCATCTGAGGAAGATAGCGGTGGCTACTGAAACGCATTGTGGCATTAGAGAGCATCCATATAATAAAAGGTTTGTGCTTTTTAAATTAACCTGACCTGTCTTGTTGCCATAGCGCTCCACTAACACCGCAATTAATCTCCTTTGCACTTGGTTGCTGTTTCCCCCTACGGGGAGAGCTGCTCCTGGCCACCCTCGGTAATTGACAGGACCTGCCATGACGTCACCGCGGAACGCCCACAGTGATCACGTGGCTTGGTCACATGACCGCCGCCGGAAGATTCTCCTTAGCAGTGGTGGTTCACAAGCGTCTCCCCAACATATGTTCTCACCTGGAGGCTCAAACTTTAGTTGTGCGGGGGCTACAGCACAACTCCCCCAGGTGAGTAGCCTGAAAGCCTAATCTTTAATCCCCATGTTACCTCACGGGTCCTCACTATTGGCGCTCTGTGTCTTTTGTTATATGATTTATCCAGCTGGAGACCCTCCTCCAGGTTCCTGGATGATGTTGCGTCAACTCAAACGTTTTCTCACTTCCCTCCCACAGAATCTCATCTTGCGATATCTTTCATCCTTTGAAAAGCTCTGCTTGTCAGAGGCCTCTCCAGACTATACCATATCAGTATACCATAATATATTCCAGGACATTAGGACTAAAGGGGGCTCCATTCCTCCATCAGGGCATGGGAGGGAGAATTAGCGAGATCCTTTATGGAAGAGGAAAGTGCACCTACAAATCTTCTATCTGTTGTTGGTCACAGAAGAGGAATTGTAGGATTCTAGCTATAGCTAGGTACAGAACCCCTTCGATTTTGAGCTCCATATTTCCCGGTACCCCAGATCTTTGCTGGAGATTCTCTGGGAGGGGTGGCATGCATCTTCACAAATGGTGGACCTACCACACATTGTGCCTTTTGGTCTGCAATTTTCAACCTGATAACTCCATAGTCATGGTCCCGGTCACCCCCACACCTGAGCTGGCCTTATTCTTCTCGCTGAGCGACCTCCTGATAGATAAATACAAGAGAAAGCTGCTTGAATTTTTCCTGACTTTGGCTAGACGTGTGATCTCCAGATACTGGAAACAAACGGTTACACCCTCCTCAGCGGACTTCTTAGCCAAAATGAACGTATCTTTCAGAATGGAAGAATTACTTGTTCAAACCTTGGCTCTTCAGAGAAATTCTACAATATGTGGGCTCCATGGGTGGCGTTGAGAGCATCTTCAGAGTATAAATCTTGGGTAGCTGCTTTTTAAATCCCTTATCTTTTTCTATAAATCTCACTTTCCTCCCTCAACTTTCTCTTGCACTACTCTTCTTCTTGGCCCACTTAGGGCTCTGTGTCAGTTCTGAAAGTATATTAAATTGATTTATTATGGTGTTACCATTCAAGAGATAAACACTCGCGGGACCACAGATGCTGTCACTGTTGACCCTACACTAGTAACAATAGTTGTAGGCATTGGGCTAGATCATGTTCCTCATTTGATCCCACCTGTTATGTTGCTGACGACAAATAACAAATTGTGCTGTCTAATCTTAAGGATACCCGGTGTTTGACTTTGTATTTGACTTGAATTTTGTAATTGTCTTTGATTTGTATATGAGTCAATTTGTTTACCTGTTTCAATATTATTATTATTATTATATATTATTTATTTTATATAGCGCCATTAGGTTCCATAAAAATCTCAATAAAATCTGTTTTACCAAAAAAAATAATAAAAGCTTGGTTGACCACAGTTTTGTGCACTTCTGAAAAGGACAACCCGTAGCAGAGGCCATATGGAGTATCTCTGTTGCCTCATTGTTGTGAATAGATTCCTCTGGGGGTTTCATTTGAATCACGCCATTTAGAAATTTAGATGGAAAATCCTATCTAAGTGCTCAGCGTATTGCACGGGATACATGTGATCCAAAATGTAATGAAAATTCCGCCCAATAAAAGCTTCAACTCAATCCACCAAAAATTTAACAAGTCCCCACTCAGGTCCGCCATCTGTAAACGGAAATATAGGGGGCTTCTATATTACTAATCGGATAAAGACTCTGGAAAGGTGCTATGACTACCTCATCTTTGCTCCCAAATCTAAATGCCCCCATCTATTCTGAGCCACACAGTGCACCTAAACCATATATAGCGACTACATGTTTGACACATCTATAGTAAGAAAGCTTAAAGGGAACCTGACCTCTAAAAATGTGCCCCCAGCCTCTATAAATCTGTCCCTGCACCATGGTAATAGCCTTCTAGCCATCCCTTTGTGCTTGCAAATCGATATAGTAAAGTTTAGAAAAGTTGTTTAGATGCCTTATGATCTGCGGCTTCTCATTATTTGAGAAGCCGCAAAAGGCGTTCCTTTCTTGTCCTCCCCGCCGCCTGCTTGTTATTTATTCACACCCCTATGGACATGCTACAGAGCAGGGAGACAGTGCTCATCATGTAAGGGGCGGTAAAGCTGCTATGACGCTAATCGCGTCATATCCGGCTTTACCACTTCAGTACACCCATTAGGTAAACAGTGAACACACCTCGCGCATGCGCACTCAGCAGCGGAGGTCGGCAGTGCACCCTAATGGGTGTACTGACGTGGTAAAGCTGAATATGACGCAATTTGCGTCATATCGGCTTTACCGCCCCTTACATGACGAGCACTGTCTCCCTGCTCTGTAGCACGCCCATAGGGACGTGATTAAATAGCAAGCTGGCGGCGGGGAGGTCCACAAAGGCACGCCTTTTGCGGCTTCTCAAATAATGAAGGTATCATAAGGTATCAAAACAACTTTTCTAAACTTTACTATATCTATTTACAAGCACAAAGGGATGGCTAGAAAGCTATTACCATGGTGCAGGGACAGGTATATAGAGGCTGGAGGCACATTTTTAGAGGTCAGATTCCCTTTAATTTACATTTTCTCCAGAAGCATGAGTTTTGCACTGTGCCTCGAAAGTGGTTTTTGATCATAAATGGCGTACCCAGGAGAAATTGCATGACAAATTTTGTTGGTAATTTTCTACTATTACCCCATTTGAAATGTTAAACATTTGGGGCCAAAACAACATTTTAGTGGAAAAACTAAATTTTTATTTACTGAGCCCAATATTTTACAATTCTGTGAATTGCCTGAGGATTACAAATGCTCAGTAATCTCCTAGAAGAATGCCTTTAGAGGTGTAGTTTCCAAAATGGTGTTACTTTGTGGAGATTCTAGCTGTTTTTGCATGTCAGGTGCTCTTCAACTGTGATATGGCATTCACAATCTATTCCAAATAAAATTGTTCTCTTTCCCTTTTCAGCCATGTGGGGCCCCCAAACTGTTGTTTTCCATCACCTATGGGGTATCGATGTAAGGATTCTAAGCCTGAGCCATCCCTGCATGGTAACTGTATGTCAAGGTTTATAAAATCAGTCCAAACCTCAACTGTTCAGTCATGTTGTAAGATGCAAATTGTTTAAAGAATTACATTTTTTATTGCATCACTGTAGTGGTTCTTCAATTGTATGTCCCCTTCCCCTAGTGTTATATTCACCTTTCACCGTCTTCACCCTTTTCCAGTGGAGTTCCATTTGGTCTGTGGTGATAAGTAACCTTCTGGCAGCTCTAGTGTTTCATGGAGCATGCCAGAGGTCACTTTTCAATGCAACACGTTGAGAGCCTCATTCTGCCCTCATTCTGGCTCTCATAGACTTCAAATGAATGCTTTTGACATAACGTCTGAATTCTGGCCAGTCAGAAGTTACGGACACAAGGTGACTGGAGCAGCGCTCAAAAGGGATGAAACTCTGTAGCATGAGTAAAAGAAAAGGGGCAGGGGGAGACTTACATTTAAAGGAAAACTGTCAGGTCAAAAATCCATATGTAACTGCTATCATTTGCTAATTCCTCACACTAAACTCTCCCTTTTCATGTATTTCTTTTATTGATATCCCCTCCTATCTTCTGTAAACTTCAAATAAAGAGATTCATTTCATCTGTTACTCGCAGTGAATGATCCACTTAGTTCTCTGCTGTCCACTTCCCATGTATGAATATGCATGTCACATACTCACACCACTTTACTGCACAGGTGATCATTGGGGGAGGAGACTGTATTCTCCTCTCTGCTCTGTGTTTGCAGCATCACAAGAGGTCAAATACAACACAGAAACTGTCACAGCAGGATGCCTGCTTACAGAAACAGATGGAGTCTAGACAAGATAAGGCAGACCTGCAATCCATCTCTCCCTGTGATCTCAACAGAATAGATCTCCTAAAAGTGAAACCACAGTGCCCGGAGAGCAGAAGGAGGAGGGGGAGGGAGGAGAGAGCTGCTGAGAGGGAGTGCATAATTACATTACAGTTTATACAGCACAGGACTAAATCGTCTCTGCTTATAATGGGCAGGACTAATTCAGCAGCTCTCTGCAGGATCTGACAATGCTGATAACATGGAAACTACAAAGGGTAGAATAATGATTTTACATGGTTTTAAAAGGTCTGCCCAGGCACTATTCAAAGGTAATATTAGTATCATACTGAAAAATGACCTGACAGTGTCCCTTTAAGCACTGCTGAGAAAAGATGCTATAGGGGTGCTATAAATATTTTCATAGGGTTTAGAAAGATCTGTGAATGTGTTTGTATATCCTTATACATTAACCTTTGTACATGTTGAGCATGGTATACAAATTCAAACCTTCTTCTGGAACTTGTGGAATTATGACAATGCCATGGCTTCTCTCTGATCATCTTAACTGACCTCCAAAAACAACAAGAACTGGACTTCTGCCATATGTTTTTGTTTTTACACCTGGGACACATCTTTAATTTGTTTTTATTAAAAGTCAGAGGAGAAAATAATGTTGTTGTGAAGTATAAACCTTAGAGAAAGAAACAACAAAGGACATCTTACTCTAGAAGAATGCTTTAGGCTGTAGTAAAAATAAATATGAGCTGCTCAACCATTTGCACTGAAGTCAGTGGAATTCTATTGAACTGCTTGGAGAGCTCTCGGGATATTGGGGTCATGCAGGTTTGAACAATGCCATTAAAAATAGGCCAAATTTAAACAATGAACACAAATGAAAAATTGATTAATATATCAGTTAATAAATATTGTATATTATAATTGATTATATAAGTCATTGTTTTTTGTAACAAATCAAAATTAAATATGTTTTAACATTTTTTTTTATTTTTTTGCAGCCACTGGGGCCTACCATTTTCGTTTGCTGGGGCAAAGTGTCTGAGCATAATACTTACATACAAATTTTAAATCTATACTTGCCGGTTTAGTAATGGAGGTGTCTGATAGATGCCTACTCATTACCAATCCCAGGGATTGATGTCAGGTGCCAATAACCAGCTGACATAAACCCCATTAAACATTGCCACCACAATAGGGCAATTGGAAAGAGCTGGTAAAGCGCCAGAATTGGCACATCTAATGTTATGCATCAATTCTGGGCGCGGCTTCAGGCTGGAATATTTAGGCTTGGAAGGGCCAAATAATCATGGCCCTTCCCCACCCTGTGATAATACCAGTCCCAGCTGTCTTCTGTACCTTGGGTGGCTTTCAAAAAATGGTCTGAGCCCAAGCTATTTTTTTTTTCATTATTTAAACAAATAATTAAAAAAATAGCATGGATGTCCTCTATTATTAACAACCAGCTAAGGTAAAGCAGACTGCTAAAGGCTGCAGCCTGCAGCTATCTGCTTTACCTGCGCTGTTTATCAAAAATAGGTAGAGCACACGCGGGGTATTCTTTTAATCCTTACTGTTCACAACAGCATACAGCCACCTTTCGCATGCAATAAAGCTTGGTGATTGGCTGGGTACCCAGTGTCCGGTACGAACCCAAACTTTACAGTTCACTACTAACTATTATTTACCTTATGTCTACTTTATGCTGTCATCATTTTTATATGTCCATTTATTTTTTGAGATATTAGATTACTTATAAGATTTAGCAGCAATTTTTTTCACATTTTCAAGAGTATTTCAGAAACCTTTTTTGTTAGGGACAAATCAAGTTCTTTAACCTCTTCTCAAAATAAGATGTGCTAATATGTCACAAGTCCGCAAATGTCTAGTTTGTCACGTGTCTGCTAATCAGGGTCAGCTTCCGTTTATTACCAGCAGGTGATAGCTGTTTTAGTTAGCCATCATATGTCTTTAACTGCAGCAAATAAGGCACCCTCATGCCAGCCATGATACTACGCCTATGAAGACCAACTTGTGGTGGGACTTTATAGAAGACCATAACTTTTACTAGATACTGCAATCAGGGCCGGCCCTAGCCTGAATGGTGCCCTATGCAAAACTGCCCTTTGGTGCCCCCACCCTATTGAATTTTTACTTTGGTTGCCAGGACACAAACGCGTAGAGGAGGCCATTTTTTCATAGCCTAAGAAAATTGATTTCCTCACATGTATTGTACAATAAATGCCATTAAATTTGTGCTGAAGAATCTGCACCTCAAATCCACATTAATTTCACTACATGTGAGCTCATGCTAAGGGTAGAGTTACACTAAAGTGTGACTCGCACAAGTGCAATGTGAGAAAATCCTAACTGAGGAAAAAAATGGCAGCATGCTGCGAATGTCAGCGAGTCTTGGCTCACTCACACCCATATAAGTGTGTGTGAGTGTGTATGTGAGTGAGGAGCATCGCACTGCACTCAGATGTCATCACTTAAGGGGCCGTCACACGCGTCAATGTCGTCAGCGATATGATCGCTGGCGACATTGATGGCTGATCGCTGGTTAGCTGTCACACAGGCAGACTCACCAGCGATCAGTGGACCAGCGACATTGTGGAAATGATTTATGGTTAATCTCTTTTTATTAAATAAAGAAGAAGAAACAAGAAAAAACAAAACATTACAGGTTGTACAAATAAGTGTAAATCAAACCTACAAATGAGGGATACACAAAGGCGATCTGCTTCCCCATCATAAACCACAAAAAGGGGAACGAAAGACCCCTTTCTCAATCAAGGAACCTCAGCAATAAAGGGAGTTGGTAGTCTCTTGTAGGATATAGTAGTATCTAACTCTTTTTTGTCGAATTGAACAATAGTAAACAAGCAACTATTGATGTAACACGTAATATTTCCTAACTAATATCAAAGCATCAGTGAAAGTTTGGCCTCACTGTGTCATCAAGAAGTTCAGTCCCTCTTGAGAGAATATGTCTCCAACGGGGTTCCTCACGGTAACCTGTATGATGCTCTTATCAATAGTGCTAGAGCTTTTATAAAAGATTATACCAACAGGTAATCCCCAAAGCTAAGGCTATTGAATAACCTAGAGTAGGTAAAAGGAAGATTAAGAGAAGAAGAAAGAATAGAGATATTAGGGAAAAGAAATATAATCTGGATTAAATTAATCGGGGTCAGGGTATAAGGGAGCTGGGTCTAAAGAGGGGAGGGAAATAAGAGTCAAGGGGGACCTCGAGCCCGTGCCGACCATTTATTGTACCGTCTAATCAACCTCAGAGGGAATTCTCCCCAGATCGATCGAGTCTTGGTATAGGATCCATTCAGTCCAGGTCACTGAGAATTTGTCACGAGAGCCTGAAGCATCAGCCGCCAGTTCCTCCATTCTAATTAGGTCCATCATCTCCTTGAACCAGTCAAGTAATGAAGGTACCTGAGTCATTTTCCAGAATCTCGGAATTAGTGAACGTGCGGCTGAGACAAAGAAACGAAGTATATCCTTCTTGTTAAGCCCAATGGAGCCTGGGAAGATGGACAATATAGCTACTTCAGGACAGCACTTAACCTGTTTACCAGTTATTCGAGCGTAAGTGCCGAACACCTCAGACCAGAACCGCTGGATCTCATCACAACTCCACCAAATGTGGAGCATCGTCCCTGGTGCTTTCCCACAATGCCAACAACTGTCAGAAATTTCAGGGAATACACGGTGTAGGTCCACAGGGCATAAACACCATCTGGTGAGCAGTTTGTAACTCCTCTCTTGTGCGATACAGGCACTGGCTAATTTGTGTGTAAATAAGAAGCATTTCTGCCACTCGTTGACAGTGATATTCCTGTTTAATTCCATCTCCCAGGCCGTTGGAAGTGTAAGATGCCCTGATCTCGCAGGGAACCTAAGACCAGATATAAGGCCGAGATTTTGCGCTTCGGGGGGGAGTCCTGCTGGAACAATCTCTCCAGTGTATTAGGTGTCAATCTCACCCTGCACTCATGTCCAGACGAAAATAGGAATGATTTGTATTGGAGGAATTCAAACCATCTAAGAGGTCTAGTAGGCTCAATAGATTGGATCTCCCTTATTGAGGATAAATCTCCATTGGAAAGGGTCTGTCCCATTCAGGTGTCATTCACACTCTGCCAGC
Organism: Allobates femoralis; assembly: GCA_033576535.1. NCBI lineage: Eukaryota > Metazoa > Chordata > Amphibia > Anura > Aromobatidae > Allobates > Allobates femoralis. The sequence goes on from JARQOC010000005.1 coordinate 153,556,707, forward strand.
ACAGAAATCTTTGCCTTCCGAACCCAGGCAGAAATGTTGGACTGTAAAAAAGGGGGGCGAGAGGACTAAGTTTACCATCTGTAGACAGTGGTTTGATCACCGAATGCCACACTTGCATAGTGGTCTTGGTCATGTCGGAAAGGGGGGGTAACCCTTTTATGTCCTTGGGGGGGATCCAGAGTAGGTGTCTTAGCGGGATCTCCAGGCCATCCTGCTCCACCTCCACCTCCACCCATTTCTTGTTGGATGTACAATAGTGCCAGTCCATTACTCTGGCAAGGGAAGAGGCTAAAAAGTATCTCTGAATATTAGGCAACCCAACCCCTCCTCCAGATCTAGGCAAGGAAAGTATATTAATCCCCAATCTAGATTTTTTCCCATTCCAGGTAAATTTAATAATGAGGGATTGTAATTTAGCAAAAAACGTTCTGTCCGGGGGGATAGGCACTGTTTGAAAGATATACAGGATTCGAGGAAGAACATCCATTTTAATAACGTTCATTCTCCCGAACCAGGATAGCCTCAATTGATGATATGAAGAGAAAGCCTTCTCTATGCTAGATAGGAGGGGAAGATAGTTCAATTTAAACAATTGTCTAAGATCTTTTGGAATGTTAATTCCCAAGTATTTAATAGCTTCCTGCCTCCATTTGAATGGGAACTGTTTGGATAAGTGAGATACCAAATCGCTGGGTAGAGAGATGCTAAGAGCTTCTGTTTTAGAACAGTTGACCTTAAAGTTACTCAACTGCCCAAACTTTTCGAATTCCTTCAAGATGGAAGGAATTGAGATCAGAGGCTGTGAGACATAAAGGAGGAGATCGTCAGCAAACAGTGCCGTCTTATGATGATTATGGCCCAGCTCAATCCCATGAATGTCAATGTTGGCTCTGATTGCTGTGGCCAAATGCTCCATAACAATAATGTATAGCAGGGGTGATAATGGACATCCCTGCCTGGTCCCGTTTGCAATACTAAACGAGGAGGATAAGATCCCTCCAATTTTCACCCTAGCAGACAGGGAGGAGTATAGGGTCATGATTCTGTGTAAAAATCGAGGGCCCAGGCCAAGCTGAATCAGCGCCTCTTTCATAAACCCCCAGTGGACTCTGTCAAAGGCCTTTTCAGCATCTACAGAAATCAGACCCAGTTCGGCGTGGAAATTATTTAAATATCATTTCAACGATGTCTTGCTCCTGCTGCCAGGCTGCGGTAAGCTGGAGCAGGCTGGTATCCATGGTAAACTGCGGGTATCTAGGCAGTGCACGCTGCCTAGATACCCGATGTATACCTTGGTTACCAGCCTTCTCCGCTCACCGGTTTTTATACAAGGTACACAGTGGGTAACTAGGGTCCCTAGTTACCCGCTATGTACCTTGGATACCAGCCGGTGAGCGGAGAAGGCTGGTAACCAAGGTATACATCAGGTATGTAGGCATCACGCGCTGCCTAGATACCCGCAGTTTACCATGAATACCAGCTCCCAGCGCTTGCTGAGAGGTGGTGGGAGCTGGCTGATCGCGGCGTCTCCCGGTGTCACACGCAGCAATGCTGGGTGTCCACCGGGCGACCATCGCCAGGTTTTCGGTACTGTACGAAAACCTGGTGACCATCAACCAGCGATTTATCACTGGTTGATGCGCCCTGTCACACGCGTCAATATCGCTGCAACGTCACGTGCAGCAGCGATGTTGCACGCGATATTGACGCGTGTGACGGCCCCTTTACAGGAGTCTTCTGATCTTGTGCATAATGGATAGAATAAGCGGATCTCACCAGTGGTTCCGACGTCAGTCAGAAGAATAAGGCGCTGCTGCTTTTGTCTAGAGATGAGATAAATTCCTCTACACAGGGTAGACGTTCTGCCGTCTCTTGGCTGAGAGCGGAGCAGGTTGTGGCCACATTGGAGGGATCCGCATCTACTATACAAGTCCTGTGGATCTGCCATAAATTTACAGGATGGGAATACCATACAATGCACAGTGGAGCTGCGGCCTGTGATGAGGGCACTCAGGGGCAAAAAGGCCAAAATTAAGATAAGGCCGGTTTCACAGTAGCGTTCGAACTGCATGTGTCCGAACGCATAGTGTCAAACACATGGTGGAACGCAGATATCCAAATGCAAACGCAGCATGTTTTCTGTGTTTGCAGACAGAAATCATTGTAATTACAGTGGTCGGGATCAGGAGAGGGACAAAGGAACTTCAGGATACACACATAAGCTTCGACAGAATCTCATATTAGGCACATCCACTGCTGCGGAACATTATAGACACCTCAGTTGATGCATAACCTCCTACTGCAGCTACTGAAAGACATGCCTCAGCTGCAACAGAACTTCATAATTCACACTGAAGCTACTGCAGAACATCCCTCAGCTGCTGCAGAACCTCATAATGCAGAACCTGTTCCTCCCATTGTTTGCAATTCTGCAAGATGACCTGCTGAATCCCCCATATGTGTAATATGCGCTCTGTTAGGATTGTGCTTGCCAGTTCAAGTGATCGTCGTGTGATAGCTCACATGCAATTTGCAGACTTATGGTCATGTGGCCACTGATGTCTCCTCTAGCTTATTTTCATAGTTATAATTTACAGTTGAGAGGAGCAGGATGAGATGTCAGTTGTCACATGTCCACAAGTCTGCAAATCACATGTGAGCAAGCACAAGATGATCACTTGAGCTGGCAAGTGAAATCCTAACAGAGCGCATATTACACACCTTGGTGATTTGGCTGTTCAGAATTGCAAACATGTAAATTACAGGAATACAATGCATGCATACACATTACACCTACACATGGCAAGTGCAGGGTATATGTAGGATGTAAAATAAATAAATATATATATACTGCATATATTACACTCTACACATACCCTTTTCTTACTGTAGAGCCAGGGACCTGTGAGATGGCCACAGCTGCAAAGCACAGTGGAATTGCGTGGTAGATAGAGGAATAAATAGATATAGATAGATAGATAGATAGATAGATAGATAGATAGATAGATAGAATAGATAGATAGTGGCCCATATCCCTGCTCCCATGCGCTTCCAAACCTCTCGAAAAACATGTCCACACTGTACTCTCATCTCACCTCTCATCCAACTCTTTCTTTGACAACCTTCAATCTGGCTTCCGCCCCCACCGCTCCAATGAAGCTGCACTGACCAAAATTACTAATGACTTACTCACGGCCAACGTTAACAGACAGTTCTCCGTCCTCCTCCTTCTAGACCTATCCTCTGCATTCGACACAGTCTCCTATTACAGATCCTCTTTCCATTGGTATCACTTACCTGCTGACAGCATTTTCCTGTGCCTGTTGAAAAGCAGATGTCCTGGAGCTCTGTGTGTGGCTGCATCCAAGGTAAACTATGGGTTTCTATGGGGCCCGTTGCGAGGATGCGCTCGCCATTAACGGTGTCCGTTACGGCAGAAATTGCTACGTTTTTAGCGCTGCCTGGAAACATACACACACACACTGGCACACATACACACACACACACACACAAAGGCATACATCAGACACACTGGCACACACGCACACTACATTACTTCGCCTACATAGAGGCCTTTTCTCCTGTGACTCCTGGAGATGGTGGGTAAGGTATTTGTCAGCAGATTCTCTGGGGACCCTGCAGCGCCCCTCCCCCTCTTTCTGGTGAAGACGGGACACAGGACATGGAGCACAGAGGGAGGGGAGGGCGCCCAGAGCACAAGGATGTGCTCCCTACCTCTGAAACTTTCCTCTCCTGTTGCATCCTGTACAGTGCGGCAGGAGTAAAAAGTGAAAGTTAATGTCTCTCTGCGGCGCCCCCTGTGAAGTCTGGCAGCAGCGCCCTGTGCCGTCGCACAGTCGCACATATCTAGAGCCGGCCATGACTGCACTACTGTAGTGGTGTAGAATATAGTACCAGCGATCAGACAATTGCATAGTCAAGTTCACGAAAAGGATTACAACATGAAGTAAAAAATATATTGTATACATTATATATATGTGTATATATATGTATGTGTATACATATATATATATGTATATACTAGAAATAGGCCCGATGCTATTGCATCGGGAGGGCAGTCTTTGTGCCTGTGTCCCCTTGTGCGCTCTCTCCTGTCTGTGCTGTCTCTTTCCCTGTGCGCTCTGTCTTACTTGTGCCTTTCTCTCCATTCTGTGTGCTCTCAACCCCTGTGTGCGCTGTCTCTCCCTGTGTGTGCTGTCTCTCCCCATGACTCTGCTCCCCCTGTGCCTCTGCCTCCCCTCTGCATTCTGCCTCACTTGTGGCTTCTGCACCCCCTGTTCATTCTCCTCCCCTGTGCCCCTGCCTCCTCTGTGCCTTCTGGCTCCCGTGTACCTGCCTCCCATCACTGAGCCACCATACAATGCTCTCCACTGAGCCACTGTACCATGCTAACCACTTAAGCCACCATATACAGTGCTACCACTGAGCCACCGCACAGTGCTAACCACTGAGCCACTATACAGTCTAACCACTGAGCCACCACACAGTGCTAACACTGAGCCACGTCACAGTTCCAACCACTGAACCACGCACAGTTCTAACCACTGAACCACTGTACATTGCTAACCATGAGAGCCACTGTACAGTGGTAACTACTGAGCCACCATATACAGTGCTAACTCACTGAAACCCCATACAGTGCTAACCACTGAGCCACCGCACAGTGCTAACCACTGAGCCACTATACAGTTCCAACCACTGAACCACCGCACAGTTCTAACCACTGAACCACTGTACATTGCTAACCATAGAGCCACTGTACAGTGCTAACTACTGAGCCACCATATACAGTGCTAACCACTGAGCCACCATACAGTGCTAACCACTGAGCCACCGCACACAGTTCAAACCACTAAACCACCGTACAGTGCTAAGCATGGAGCCTCCGTACATTGCTAACCACTGAGCCACCATATACAGTGCTAACCCTGAGCTACAATACAAGTAACCACTGAGCTACTGTAGAGTGCAGACCACTGAGCCACCATACAGTGCTGACTACTGGCCAATGTACAGTGCTAACCACTGAGCCACCATATATAGTGCTAAGCACTGAGCCACCGCACAGTGCTAACCACTGAGCCACCACAGAGTTCTAACCACTGAGCTACCACACAGTTCTAACCACTGAACCAGCGCACAGTTCTAACCACAGAGCCACCGTACATTGCTAACCACTGAGCCACCATATACAGTGCTAACCACTGAGCCACATTATAACAGTTCTAACCACTGGAGCCACCGTACATTGCTAACCACTGAGCCACCATATACTGTGCTAACCACTGAGCCACCATACATGTATACGAGCACCATACAGTGCTAACCACTGAGCCACCATACAGTGCTAACCACTGAGCCACGTACAGTGCTACACTGAGCCACATACTACTAACCATTGAGCCACCATTCCGTGCTAACTACTGAGCCACCTAAACACTGAGCAACCATACAGTGCTAAACACTGAACCACAATACAGTGCTAACCACTGAGCCACCATACAGTGCTAACCACTGAGCCACCATACAGTGCTAACCACTGAGCCATCATAAAGTGCTAACCACTGAGACACCATACAGTGCTAACTACTGAGCCACCATACAGTGCTAACCACTGAGCCACCGTACAGTGCTAACCACTGAGCCACCGTACAGTGCTAACCACTGAGCCACCATACAGTGCTAACCATTGAGCTACCATTCCGTGCTAACTACTGAGCCACCTAAGCACTGAGCAACCATACAGTGCTAAACACTGAACCACAATACAGTGCTAACCACTGAGCCACCATACAGTGCTAACCACTGAGCCACATACAGTGCTAACCACTGAGCCACCATACAGTGCTAACCACTGAGCACCCCGCACAGTTCTAATCACTCAGCCACCATATAGTGCTAACCACTGAGCCCTGCACAGTGCTAACCACTGAGCCACCATACAGTGCTAACCACTGAGCCACCTAAATACTGAGCCACCATACAGTGCTAACCACTGAAGCGGCGCATGGCTTGGCGGAAGATTTGAATCCCGCACCGCTGATTGGCTGAGCGGCGTGGGATTCAAATCTCCCGTCTAGGCGCGAGCCACTTCGCTGATTGGTCGCAGTGATCCGCGACGACCAATCAGCGAAGCGTGTATTCATTCAGGCCCGATCGCTGATTGGTCACCGAGGAGTGCGGCGACCAATCAGCGAAGCGCAATTTAAATCACGCGCCAAGAGCACTGATTGGTTGCCACGGTCGGCGGTGACCAATCAGCGCTGTTGGCGCGTGATGCGCTTTGGCGGTGGATTTGAATCCCGGCCGCCATATCGGAACTTGGGTGGTGACCAATATGGTGGTGGGCGCACTTCAGTGATCAGTTAAAAACATTTAAAAAAACACATGAGGTGTGTATAAAGGTTTGTGATCTAGTGTCATGCAAATGTTGCAGCAGTATTAAGTGACAAGTAGAAATACAAAAAATACACTACAATTATAAAGTGCATAAGCATGTCCTATTAACAAAACCTCAGGACTTACATGTGAATGGGGAGTGTCCATGGAAGGAATACACAAAGAAAATAGAATAATTATAAGCAGATATAGAGGTATCAGCAGACAGATATGCAGCTGTATCTACACAATTCAGAGGGATATTGCACGCATCAGAATGTAGAAGGGAGAACAATAAGACTCCACAATATAATCCCCTTAATACCTGCCCAGAATATAATCAAATTTAGGCAAAAACCGATGACTACCATGTCAGGTGTAACGCGTAGGGTCCTGGGTCTGTCCTCTCTAAACTACAGTGCTGTGCAAATTAATTGGGACAAAGCATTTTTGTAAGTAAAATCGTAAGTTGGGGTTACCAGTCAGTGATTCAAACCAGTTTTAACTGTTTTGAACAGGTGTGAGTTGTACAACCTTGAGTAACAAAATGTGATTTGACTGGCTTTGGTCAGAAAATAACAGGTATCTGCCCCCTCAGCTTCAGTTGAGAGCTTGTTTCTGTGAGGAGTGGTCTTGTGTACTTTTTCTCTCAGTGTGATTCTCCTGTAAAAATGGATGTTACTTCACGGAAGAGGTCTAGAATTATTACTCTTAATGAACATACAAGTCTGACTGTAAGAGAAATCGCTTCCACCGTTGGTATTGGAAAATCTACCGTTTCAAGAATAATTCGCACACACAATGAAACTGGATCGTTTTCTCCAAAACAAAAAGGGAAATGTGGAAGAAAAAGGCAAACGACTCCAAGAACTGATAAAACACATCAGAAATAGTAAAACTAATGTAAGAAAAACAAGTAAAGACTTGCTTTGTCCCAATTAATTTGCACAAAACTGTATGTGGCCAGGATGTTGAGTATGCTAAGTGCCTAATACTGCAACTGACAAAGGCAACTGCAAGGGGCTACTTGTACTATGCATCTGTCTGTGTGAACCCTCCTTGGTTTTTGGCTAAGTTTCATATTTGTTTAAATACTCATCATGGAGCACAATATGCCTTATTCTTTTTTTTTTACTTGAGAAACTCTGTGTACAACAAGGTGCATATCACCACTGACACATGGATGAGCAAACATGCCAGTGGCGTTACATCTTGCACACTGGATACTGGGTGACTCTGGTGGCTTCGGGACCAGGCAGGGAAAAGGATACTCCCCTCTTCAAATTCCTAAGACTTTTGGGACAACTTCTGCCTGTACCTCTTCATCCACTGCTTCTGCCTCGTCTACTTCATTTAGGGCCTCCAGTTGCACTCTCGACCTCTCCCTTAATGTTGCAAAAGTTCAGACAGCATCCCCTCACCCCTGTACTGCGCTGCTAGAAATCACTGCCATCAGGCAGTGTTTAAATTAAAATCCTCTGTAGATGTGAGTCACACAGCTGAATAGTTGTGAGCAGATATGTAGGCCAAGTTTCAGCAATGGCTGTTTCCACTAAACATGGATGTAGGGAAGGCCGTGTGCGATAACGGTGCAAACCTGGTGGTTGTCCTATGCTGGAGCAAACTTACACACGTGCCTTGCATGGCTCACATCCTCAACCTGATTGTTCAGCAATTTCTATGCTACTATCCTGGCCTAGATGAGCTGCTGCACAAGGCACGGTTGCTGTGTACTTACTTCTGGCGTTTCACCACATAGCTCATCTACTAGCACTACTAAAGACGTCTTTTGGACAACCGGTTAACTGTTTGATTTGTGATGTGCCAACATGGTAGAATTCCAGTCTGCACATGTTGCAGTGACTGTAGCAGCAGTGTCAAGCCTTGGTGCAGTATGTAATGGTGTATACAATGACTGAAAGCAAGCTGATTGTGGTGCAAATAACACTTTCAGAGTGGGCACAGATCAAGGACTTCTGCACTCTTCTGCACAATTTCGAAATGGCTACTAAGATGGTTAGCGCTGACGATGCCATCATCAGCATCACTAGTACAGTTATCTACATGCTGAAGCAAACTCTAAAAAGTCTGCACAATGAGGTGGTACCAGAGGAAGAGGAGGAAGAAGAAGAGGAAGATGCAGAAAGGATATCAAAATCTCAAAGGTCCGGACTCTCGTCACATAGCCAAGTGGCCTGGCAAGGTGGAGTAGATCGACAGAGAGGGCTTATGGTACCAAACTGGTAGTGAAGGTGCAGGAGCTGATGAACAAGTAGAAGAGGATGAGCATGAAGAGGTGATCGGCATAGAACCCTTAGGAGATGAGGAAGAAATTATTCCCCTGGTGGCGGTTCTATGCCAGGGCAAACTTACAGAAGTGCCTTGCATGGCTCACATCCTCAACCTGATTGTCCAGCAATTCCTATGCCACTATCCTGATCTGCATGAGCTGCTGTATGGTCAATGTGTACCTACTTCCACCATTTCACCATGTGGCCCATCTACTAGCATCGCTACAGAGATCTTTCAGACAATAGGTTAACTGTTTGATATGCAATGTGCCGACACAGAAGTCCAATCTGCACATGTTGCAGTGACTGTGGCAGCAATGACAAGCCTTGGCGCAGTATGTAATGGTAGGTAGAATGATTAAAAGCTAGCCGAATGCGGTCAAAATGACGCTTGCAGAGTGGGCAAAGATCAAGAACCATTGCACCCTTCTGCACAGTTTCGAAATGGCTACTAAGATGATGAGCACTGATGATCAGCATCACTCTTCCAGTTATCTACATGCTGAAGCACACTTTGAAAAGTCTGCGGGATGAGATGGTACCAGAGGAAGAGGAGGAGAAAGAGGAGGATGCAGAAAGGATATCAATAGCTCAACGGTCCGGACTCTTGTCACACAGCCACGTGGCATGGCAGGGTAGAGTCGAGTGACAGAAGGGGGCTCATGGTACCAGACAAACTGATAGTGAAGGTGGAGGAACAAATGGAGGAGGACGAGGATGAAGAGGTGATTGGCACAGAATAGTCTGGAGATGAGGAAGAAATTATTTTCCTTTCTGTTGTCCGAGGTTGGCGGAAGAGGATGAAGGAAGGAAGTTCGATTTTTACCCCACCATCAACACAACAAGGACTTGGGCCTCATGGATAAGTCAGGTAGAATTCAAATTAGCAATGACTACTGGGTTGCCACACTGTTGGATCCAACGATCAAGTGTAAATTTATCCGGATACTTCCCACCTTGAACAGGGACATGTGCATACCGGAGTATCAAAAAAAGCTAGTAGACAATCTTAGGACTGGTTTTCCCCAACACTGCAGTGAGGGACACAGTACGCACCATCGATATACACTTCCAACCCTGGGGACCTTGAGTAGTCAGCTTAGAAACATTACCAGCAGGTTAATTGTCAGAAGCAATTTCTGGGATTGATGAATTTTTTAAACAAGCCCATCCCTGGCAGAACTGAGTACAAGTCTGACACATAGTGAATGAATTGAGAGAATGGTGCTAATCGGTCAATTGATGCCACTTTGGTGGTATCTGGCTCTAATTTTTTGAAATGTGGAGACTGTTATTAGGGTGTCTTCGTTGTCTGTTTTCAGAATTTAGCAGGGTTTTCTGAACACCATGCCTACACCTGTCACTCATACTCCTGTTCCTGATCAATGTTGAAGCTTGAAATACTGGGCCAGGTCTTGTACCATGCATCCATAATGCACAATGATGATAACTTTAACTCTGGGGAATAGATGGCACTTTTACTGGTGGCTGTCTCTAATTTGTACTGTTTTGGCAGCTTTTGTGCTCCTTTTAAGGTGGTTTCTAGACCCATGATATTGCCTCCCAATGATTTCAATGAGGTTTGGAAGTTTGGTGAACTGTTCGGCGAACATATGCCTGTTCGGCGAACTGATACAAACCTGAACTTCAAATTTTCGTTCATCTCTTATCAAGACTCCAAATGGTATACATAAAAACGGCTCAGAACTCCAAAAATAAGCCCTTACATAGCTTAATTAGGTCTGAAAGGATGGCGAAACATGCAAAAACATTTTGTAGGAGTCTCCAATTTTTTTATTACTAACATTACTAAATGAAAAAACATATGTTAGTTGGGTATCACCGTATTTGTATTGACCTGGAGTATCATGTTTGCAAGCCATTTTTATTATAGAATATACGCTATAAAAACAACACCAGAAAAGACACTGCAGAATTGTGTTTTTTGTTGCAATTTCACAGCCCTTGAAATTTCTTTCTGATTTTCCAGTTAATTAAATCATGAATTAAAAAAATAGCAATCAAAACCACAACTTGTCCCTCAAAAAACAAGCCCGCAAAAGGCTATGTGAATGGGAAATAAATTAAAAAATCCCCTTCGGGAAAGGGTAATAATGGGCCCTAAATAATAGAAACCCACCACAAATTTTAAAAAATTCCCCTCTTGTAAGTTTTAAAATTAATTTCAAGATGTGTCTTAACCATACAATTGTTTAGCAGGATTACCTGAATTTATCTTTTTAGGCTGGTCTTTCTGGCTCCTGCTCACTAGTAAGTATACACACTAGTCAGGTTTTTTAATACAACAGTTAGGACCGCGTCAGAGATGGGTACACTTTGAAGTTAGTGACGTGGCTTGATATAACTTTTTTTGCGCAAAAAAACGGATAGACTAAGTACCCTGTATTTGTTATACTATTTTTTATACTGCACTTGCATTTAATACTTTTACTGCAGTGTACTGTTGTTTTTGGTCGCATTTAGCTTTTTGTTTACAATTATGTTGGCGGTGTGAACAGGCTCCTACAGACCTGTTCTTTGTGTGCAGGACTCATCTGTTTTCCAATATATAAGTATGTATTACACAGTTGTTAGCAATATCCCATATCTGGCCTTCATGTATAATTTGACAAATAGTTAAGCCTTAGAAATGAAAGAGCATCTTGTGGATTTTGGACCCTTCCTGGTTTAAGAAACACCCTACTTGTGGTCCTATTCTTTTGAGTAGACATACTACAAGGCTCCGGAGTGAATGAGCATCATGGGCACTAGAGGACTAATTTGATGATTTACAAAACACTGGTTGACAATTTTAGATATTTTAGGATGACAAAATAAAAACATAGGAGCGACTCCACTTTGAAAAATACATTCCTCCAGGCATTTACCAAGGAGGGAACATTTTCGCACCACGTGTTATATTGAAATTACAATGGAATGGATATTGCGGAGTGAAAACTGCAATTATTACATAGATATCAATCTTTTGTGTCCAGTTTGTGCCACTCTAAAGGGATAACTCTAAGTTTATTATGCCGTTTTCTTGGTTTTATAAATACTCTACAAGTCGCCCTAATCATTTGATTGGACGTTCAACATGGCTCATGAATGGAGAAGGAACCATACGCTTTTGGTGCCTAATTTGGATTTACAGTAAGCATTGGCAACAATTGTTGATCTCATTTTGGGATCTACTCTTCAAGGCAGTTATCAAATGGTGTAGTGATCCTTTCTTAACCCAATATTGCATCCCAAAAATTAATTCTGGCATAAAGTAAAAAAGGAATTTTCAGTTTTTGTCCCATAAGGTTTATTTTTTGGTTTCATTGACCCTGTGAAATAAGTGACATCCAAACTGTATTCTGTGGGTACTATTACAGCAATCCTAAATATATATGTATTTTTTTAATTTAAGCTTACTACACTTTCACAATCAAAACACTTTTTACCCTCTTTATGTACCCTGCCATATATGTACATTGTAGTGATGTGTTATTTACCGCACCATGCCATTCATGTATGGTACAAACACAGAATGAGCACAGGAGCTGTGCTGATGCCATCCACAGCAGGAACCAGTTATTACATGCTCCCACTTCAACAACTAGGATTGCAGCTACAGTCATGGCCAAAAGTATTGACACCCCTGCAACTCTGTCAGATAATACTAATACGAAATATTAGTAATAATACGAAAGAATTTGTGATTGCAATCATTTTCAGGAAGAAACTGAGTATTATCTGACAGAACTGCAGGGGTGTCAATACTTTTGGCCATGACTGTATGTTCCACATTCATGCATGCCACATTTACTACTGACTACACTTTTAAGGAGTTTGACAGGACGGGCAGCTATGTTGCCAAGGTTGCCATGTCATTCAGAGGCCTAGCATTGGTCTTTTTATCTACCAAAAAAAAACAGTTTATGAGGTCCTGTTAGTGAAGGGACCTGTATGGCTACCTGTCAGTGAAACACTGACAGGCTGGGATATATACACCGCTACATACAATTAGGTCCAAAAAAATCTGGAAAGTGACCTTATCTCTGCGATATGGTGTTTGCATGCAACTATTTTTTATTTAAAATGAAACAATGTTTAGGCAATGCAACCATTTTTTACAAAGACTCCTCATTTCAGTAGCTCAAAAGTAATTGGACAACTTAACTTTCCTATAATTAAAATGCTAATTTTTAATTCTTTGTAAAGAATACTTTGCAGACTGCTTGAAGTAGGGAAGCCATGGATGTCACCAAACACTGGGTTTCCCCCTTTGTGATCCTTTGCTGGCCTTTGCAGTTGACTGCAGTTTGTTTTTCTGCCTTAAGGGGTCTTCTATTCTAATGGATGGTAAAAATATATTTTTATTTTTAATTCTATTATTCAAGTATTTAGTGTGGAGAACATTTAGCTTGATTCACAATGTTAAAAAAATTGTAACATCTTAAGGGGGTGTCACACGCGTCAATATCGCCTGCACGATATCGGCTGCACGTGACGTTGCAGCGATATTGACGCGTGTGACATACTGCATCAACCAGCGATAAATCGCTGGTTGATGATCGCCAGGTTTCAGAACCAGCTCTGAAACCTGGCGATTGTCGCCCGGTGGACACGCAGCATCGCTGCGTGTGACACCGGGAGTAGCGATATTCCAGCTCCCAGCGCCTGTCACAAGCGCTGGGAGCTGGTATCCAAGGTACACTGCGGGTCTCTAGGCAGCGCGCGCTGCCTAGATACCCGACGTGTACCTTAGTTACCAGCCTCCTCCGCTCACCCGGTGAGCGGAGGAGGCTGGTAACTAAGGTACACGTCGGGTATCTAGGCAGCGCGCGCTGCCTAGTTACCCGCAGTGTACCTTGGAGACCAGGCTGCTCCCGCTTCCAGCAGGCTGGCAGCGGGAGCAGGACATCGTGGAAACGATATTTAAATCGTTTCCATGATGTCACTGGTCAATTGATCGCTGGTGAGTCTGTCTGTGTGACAGCTCACCAGCGATCAGCCGTCAATGTCGTCAGCGATCAGATCGCTGACGACATTGACGCGTGTGACACCCCCTTTATAGCGTGCAATCTCAACCTTCCATCACGATAAACCACCTCTTACTGTGAAGGTATTGTAGGTAATGAATCCAATTTACGAAGAGCTGTCAGCGGCTGAGTTGCTGGAATGGTGTGTCAACTCTTTAGGACTGGAATAATTGATTGACCATAAGTGAATGTCTCTGAGTAACTGCGATGAAACACTTTAAATTAATTTTTCTTTAAACCACTTTTTTCAAATCGGTGGCCATGATATCTCCAGAACCAATTGGTCAATTGAGCTGGGCTTCTGCACACAAATTCAGTATACAAGTGCCTATCTCCTGTATCAGAATCAAGATTAAATCTTTTTATCTATTTATTTTTTTGACAGGCCTCCAAATGTGCCAAAAATTGAGACGCCATTTTTTTAATTCTCTTTTTTTTTAATTCTGCTACCTGAGATAGTAACAATAATATTAATAAGAATCTGTTCCTTTTTTTTTTTTTAGTTCATGGCCACCATTCTCAGTATTGTTTTCCTGGGACACTTCACTACAATTTTTATAGAACTTATTTATACTCTTATCATTATATAAACATTTGTAAGCATACCTCAAACATATTAATATATTGTGAAAAACTCTATTCCAAAAATCCTTATACTTTTTCCACAAAAAAAATAGCAAAAATAGCATAAAAATCAGGCATCTAGACTAGAAAATCCCCTTCATGTTACAATTTTCACCACTCATGTTGTCCTAGGGTTGCAGAGAATGGACTGTTCAGCCCACCCTAATAGTGATCAGTATCATTAATGACAGCTCAGCCCCCAATCAGAGACAGAGGTGTGCTGGGCTGTCAGATAGTGAGTGACAGCCTTGCCACCACGCAACCTGGCCAGGTCTGCTAGGTTTCCTCATTCAGTCACCTGTTCAGGGTGATTACCTGGCTATATAGCTGGCTGACAATGTCAGACCCTTGCCCGTCATAGCTTTGCTCTGTTGTGTGTGTACTTAGTACTTAGTATTGTGATATTCTCATCCTAGTTGCCTGACATCAGACTTTGCCTTTTGACTATTCATTTGTATTGCTCCTTTGCCTTTGACATATTCTGGCCTTTGCTGCCTAACCTTGGACATTGCTGTCTGACTATTCTTTTGCCATACCCTTTTGCCTTTGAAATGCTCTTCTGGTATTTGATCCCGGACTCCTTGACTCTCTTGACTCCCACAACTTATTCATGAGAAATGACTCAGCGTCACACTTAAGTTCTGTTATAAGCATATGAAATATATGCTCGATAGGATTAAGATCTGACGACTCGGCCAATAAAGAATATTCCACTTTTTTGCCTTTAAAAATGCCTAGGTTGCTTTTGCTGTATATTTTGGCTCATTGTCTATCTGTATTTGCGAATTATCGTAGAATCAAACTTGCTGCATTTGGCTAAATCGGATCAAAAATTATATAGTCCTGTACACTTAAGAACTCATCCAACTGCTTGTGTCTTCATTCACATTATCAATAAACAATAGTGACTAAATGACATTGGAAGCCAGGCATGCCCATGCTATTGCAGGGCAGTGGTCAGTACCCAGACGCACCTGTCCTAAAGACACCAACCAATTGTGTCCTGCATCATTGTAATATTGTGAGGTAATGTATTGTGTTCATGTATAAAGGATGAGCCTTTGGTTGTCAATTTAAGATTCCCTGATGTTATTGGACATTATTAATACATGTTATACAGAACGTTTGTTTAAAGTGTAAATTGATTTCAATGGTTTCAGTAATTACAATACCAAAATGATGTCCTTTAACTACAGTCTTCATCCAATGTCAGTGACTTGTGTAAGCATAATAAGGTTATATGTGCACACTGAATATTTGGTGCAGAAGTTTCTGCACCAAATCTGCATCTTCTGTCAAAAAAACACACCCAAAAGCTGATGTGTATTTTGCCACTTTTTTAGTGCAGTTTTTTGCCATGTTTATTTCGTAATGAAGTCAATGGGTGGAAGGGCTGAAAAATGCAGGCAAAGATGTATCCAAGAATTGACAGGCTGCATATTTTTCTGCACCCAAATCTGCAAGGAAAAAATAAGCAAAGTGTGCACAACACTTCAGATTCTCATTGACTTTGTTGGCATAATGATAGGCATGCAGATTTGTGACAAAACTGCACCAAATCTGCACCAAAAAAACGCACTGTGTGCACATAGCAAACATCTGAATCATTTATATGTTACGTACCACCATACTGTTATTGCGTTTTCAGATGTGTCAGGTTATCCTTATGGTAACAAACTGTTAAACGTGTATACATCTGTGATATGCTAAATTTAGGATAAAAAAGGCTGAACATAGTAATTTATGTGTGTTTTCTCTTTAAAATAAACTGAGGGATTAACAGTCCAGAGCAGCATGGATGTCCATTAGTGATTAGGTTAATTGGATTAACAACCAAGTCATCACATAAATTGTACTGTAGGACATTGGGCGCTGAAGATCAGTGAAGAGGACATCTGCTTCGCTAAAGAACAGAAGGTTTTGAATCCCTTATGTTTACAGTATTGATTTTTCTATGGAATGACTGGTGTAGAGATAATATTTCAGATAAACGTTTGTTGATATCCTAGTCAATGATAAAATAATATTACAGAACCATGATAAGGAGGAATCTGGCTAATTCGCTTTAAATGTTGTATGCTGTTAAATGGTCCTATGTCTTCTAATATATCCTACCCCTTCCTAATACTTTTATTATCTTAATATAAGAAGTTAAGAAGACCAGAGAAGAATCAGGTACTGATTTTTTTGCAGTTCCAAGAATTGTATTCCTTACTTTTTTTCCTTTATTTTTTCTTTTACTGAGTTTCTGCTCTATCCATTCTTGCTGTGTATGGCTCTTGATAAGTTGATATGGATGCCAAATGTAGCTACACTGTGCAATGGGCCTTATGAATGCTAGAAAGGTGCTTTCTGCTACCATAGAAGCCCATTATTATTATTATTAGTATTATTATTAAATAATTTATATAGCACCATTAGATTCCATGGCGCTTTACATTGTAAGGGCAGACGAGGACAAGAACGTAAAATGACGACAATTGAATCATACAGGTACAGAAGGCCAAAGGATCCTGTCCATGAGGGCTCAGTCTATAGGGCTATTATATTGAAATATTGAAATTAATAATGCATTTTTAATGGTATGTGTTTAAATTAATGTATATACATATACTGTATATACACCTAACTATATATGTATGCATATATATATGTATATACAATTCTCATGATTTATATATAATGAAGATTGTCATTCAATGAATAGGACTTATATGCATATTTCAATAAATAAAATGCAAATTTTACTGAAACTTCTCTGAAAAATTGCACATCAATCTGATCATCTCCTGCTTTTTAACATCCTGACTGCAGATCAGATGTTTTTCCATATGATATGTTCCCTGTAAGTTTATAGTAATCTGTGGTTAGTTCTACAAGATGTGGTTTTCACGGATAGGTCTTGTATCTGATATAGTGTGTGGCACTATCCACATGTTCCAGATTTAGTGTGGACTATTCAGTGTGTGGAAAATCAGAGACATACCAGATTTTGATCTTATTGTAGGATCAAAATTGGCAATTAAATAATCCAAGTGCGGTCCGATTTTCACAGACTGTCATAATTGGGAAGATAAAGTTCTTTTTCCACATACAAGAAAAATAGATAACTTTCAGAATCACTCTCTTATCAAAGTCTGATCAAAATTATGGGTCTGTTTTTCTCATACGTGGAAAAAGACAGACCTGTGAATGAGACCTAACTCTGAAGATAGTTCTTAAAGGCATTGTCTAGACAGTGGATATGGAAAGTATTAAATTTAAATTTTTCACGCTTTGTTTCATTGCAGCCATTTAGTAAATTTAATAAAGGTAATTTTTTTTCTCATTAACGTAAACTCTGCACCCCATCTTGACTGAAAAAAAACAGAAATGTAGATATGTTTGCAAATTTATTAAAAAAGAAAAACTGAAATATCACATGGTCATAAGTATTCAGACCCTTTACTCACACACTCATATTTAAGTCACATTCTGTCCATTTCATTGTGATCCTCCTTGAGATGGTTCTACTCCTTCATTGGATCCAGCTTTGTTTAATTGAACTGATAGGACTTGATTTGGAAAGGCGCACACCTGTCTATATAAGGCCTCACCACTTACAGTGCATGTCAGACCAAATGAGAATCATGAGGTCAAATGAACTGCCCAAGGAGCTCAGAGACAGAATTGTGGCAAGGCACAGATCTGACCAAGGTAACAAAAGAATTTCTGCAGTACTCAAGGTTCCTAAGATCACAGTGGCCTTCATAATCCTTAAATGCAAGAGGTTTGGGACCACCAGAAGTCTTCCTAGATCTGGCTGTACAGCCAAACTGAGCAATCGTGGGAGAATAGCCTTGGTGAGGAGGTAGAGAAGAACCCCAAGATCACTGTGGCTGAGCTCCAGAGATGCAGTAGGGAGATGGGAGAAAGTTCCTCAAAGTTAACTATCACTGCAGCCCTCCACCAGTCGAGCCTTTATGGCAGAGTGCCCGATGGAACCTCTCCTCAGTGCAAGACATATGAAAGCCCACATAAAGTTTGCAAAAAAAAAAAAAACACATGAAGGACTCCCAGACTATGAGAAATAAGATTCTCTGGTCTGATGAGATGAAGATAGAACTTTTTGGTGATAATTCTAAGTGGTATGTGTGGAGAAAACCAGGCATTGCTCATCACCTGCCCAATACAATCCCAGCGTGAAACATGGTGGTGGCAACATCATGCTATGGGGGTGTTTTTCAGGTGCAGGGACAGACGACTGGTTGTAATTGAAGGAAAGATGAATGTGATCAAGTACACAGATATCCTGAATGAAAATCTCTTCCACAGTGCTCTGGACCTCAGACTTGGCCAAAGGTTTACCTTCCTACAAGACAATGACCCTAAGCACACAGCTAAAATAACAAGGGAGTGGCTTCAGAACAACTCTGTGACCGTTCTTGACTGGCCAGCCAGAGCCCTGACCTAAACCCAATTGAGCATCTCTGGAGAGACCTGAAAATGGCTGTCCACCAACGTTCACCATCCAACCTGACAGAACTGGAGAGGATCTGCAAGGAAGAATGGCAGAGAATCCCCAAATCCAGGTGTGAAAAACTTGTTGCATCATTCCCAAGAAGACTCATGGCTGTACTAGCTCAAAAGGGTGCTTCTACTCAATACTGAGCAAAGGGTCTGAATACTTATAAACAATGCATGTGATATTTCAGTTTTTCTTTTTTAATACATTTGCAAACATTTCTACATTTCTGTTTTTTTTTCAGTCAAGATGGGGTGCAGAGTGCACATTAATGAAAAAAAAATGAAGTTTTTTGCATTTACCAAATGGCTCCAATGAAACAAAGAGTGAAAAATGTAAAGGGGTCTGAATACTTTCCATATCCACTGTATACCTGTGATCATTGCCCTACTGCAGGATAAATTTGTAGGCAATCACTTGTCTCCCTGGTGTCATTGCATGATGGATAGGTATCAGCATTTTACTTTATCATAATTGTGTTTTATTATTTTTGTTAACATTATAATGTAGAAATGAATGATTTATAGCAATAGTCAGCAAGTATAAATGTGCCCTTCATATAGTATATACAGGTTTAGTGCCAAGCGTGAGCTCTTATATGCTCTTGTATAGTGAGGGGCCAGTGGCAGAGATTTTACAGTCACTCAGTGGTTCATTGATCATTTTGATCCCTCAAAATCTTTATTGAACACAATCTATTCAAGCGCATAATAATAAGCATATACAGTTAGGTCCAGAAATGTTTGGATAGTGGCCAAATCATTGTGATTTGTGATGCCAATATTTTTTTATTTAAAGTTAATAACTGAAATTCTACTGAAGTGTAGACTTTCAGGTTTAAGTAATGGGCAGAACAAAAATATCCTGTGAAACATTTAGGAATAGCAACCATTTTTCTTCAAATCCTCCTCATTTCAGGGTGTCAAAAGTAATTGGACAAATTTACTTTACCGTAAATAAAATTATAATTTTTAATACTAGGTAGAGAATCCTTTGCATTCAATGACTTTTACAAATCTTGAAGCCATGGACATTACCAAACACTGGGTTTCCTCTGTTGTAATATTTTGCCAGGCCTTTACTGCAGTTAACTTCAGTTATTGCATGTTTGTGGGTTTTTCTGCCTCAATAGCTGGTGGTCTGAAATCCAAATTGAATTTTCATCCTAAATCCCAATCTATTTAATGCAATAATCTAACCTATTTTCTAATATATTTGAATTAGAAATTTCCTATTTACCGTATATACTCGTGTATAAGCTGACCCATGTATAAGCCAACCCCCTACTTTTGCCCCCAAAACCTGGGAAAACCTATTGACTCGTGTATAAGCCGAGGGTGGACCCCGGCACAGGTATACAGCCCCCAGCAGTGTGTTATACAGGCCCCCCAGTGGTATAAAGGCCTTCCCAGTGGTAGTATACAGCAGCCTCCACAGTGGTAGTATACAGCAGCCTCCCCAGTGGTATATATAGGCCCCAGCAGTATATACAGCAGCCCCAGTGGTATACAGCAGCCTCCCCAGTGGTATTACAGCCCAGCAGTTTTACAGCAGCCTCCCAGTGTATATACAGGCCCCAGCAGTATATACAGCAGCCCAGTGTATACATCAGCCTCCCCAGTGGTATATACAGGCCCCAGCATATTACAGCAGCCTCCCAGTGGTATATACAGGCCGCAGCAGTATATACAGCACTCAGTGGTATACAGCAGCCTACCCAGGGTATATACAGGCCCCAGCAGTATTACAGCAGCCTCCCCAGTGGTATATACAGCCCCAGCAGTATATACAGCAGCCCCAGTGGTATACAGCAGCCTCCCAGTGGTATATACAGGCCCAGCAGTATACAGCAGCCTCCCCAGTGGTATATACAGACCCCAGCAGTATATACAGCAGCCCCATGGTATACAGCAGCCTCCCCAGTGGTATATACAGGCCCCAGCAGTATTACAGCAGCCTCCAGTGGTATATACAGGCCCCAGCAGTATATACAGCAGCCCCAGTGGTATACAGGCCCCCCAGTGGTATACAGGCCCCCCTAGTGGTATACAGGCCCCCCAGTGGTATACAGGCCCCCCTAGTGGTATACAGACCCCCCCAGTTGTATACAGGCCCCCCCCCAGTTGTATACAGGCCCCCCCAGTGGTATACAGGCCCCCGGTTGCTGCCGCACACCTGTAAAAGAATAGCTTTCATACTTACCCTCCTCGCTGTCATCGCGCGTCCTCGTCTCCTTCCTGCTTCTACCCGGCGTCATGTGACCGCGCAGAAACAATGACGTCATTGTGGCTGCAATGGCTGGCCAGGTAGAAGCGGCAAGGAGACCGGAGGAGCGCAGTAACAGCGAGGAGGGTAAGTATGAAAGCTATTCTTTTACAGGTGTGCGGCAGCAACCGGGGGCCTGTATACCACTGGGGGTGAAACGGGGGGGGGGGCATGTATATACCAGCGGGGGCCTGTATATACCACTGGGGGGGAGCGGGGGCCAGTATATACCACTGGGGGAGGAGCGGGGGCCTGTATATGCCACTGGGAGAGCGCAATGTAATATGCACTGCTCCCCCTGCCGCTGATGGACAGGGGGATACAGTGCATATTGCATTGCACTAATGAGCGGCCCCAGTTGACCGGGCGCTCATAATACAGCCTCCCCCTGCCTCCTCCAGCCCCTGGACACCGCCCCCCCACACTCAGCTGTATAGTGACTCGTGTATAAGCCGAGGGGGGCACTTTTCAGCACAATTTTTGTGCTGAAAAACTCGGCTTATACACGAGTATATACGGTACTTTTGTTTTTTTCCTGCTATCTTTTTTGATGATGCTTTGTTTGAGAATCCCAGTGCATTGTGGATACCCAAACAAAGTGTCATCAGGGGGCAGAGGTTTCGGTCACTACCATAGCCTTTGCCCCCTTCCTAAAACACAGCTTGATTCCCGTTTCAGGGGTATGGGTGGTTCATGTGCAATATGCACTGTGCAATGTGAACAATGACAGCATGATCTCTCACAGACTCAGATCAGCCGTAACGGGCTGGCAACAGAGAGGAGCACTCTGAACTGGTGATCTCCTTGTCAGTCTGAATTGTCATCCAGCCCTGGCCAGTTGAAGACAACGGTAACATGCGGCCCACACAGGCTTATAACCCACACGACACAAGTCCACACACCCGGCTAAGCCACAACTTTTATGTACGGTCCTGGAATGTCTGGAGTCAATCTATTGCCCACTACTACTGCCCCACACCACTCTACACATAACTACTGTTTCTGTTATTTACCCTGGACTAATGTGACCAGAGTTTGACTGCTGTATTTGTTTCTGACTCTGCTCCCTGGTTATGATCCTGGCTATCCTCTTACCATGTCCTTTACTACTGGCTTTGTACTTACTCTCTGGCTTTGACAAAGCTTCATGATAATTCTACTGCCAACTCACTTCACTTACCAGCAGCTATTGTGTTAAGAAAACCCAAAGTGCTTAACAGTAGAGATCAAATCCCTTTATAAGGATGCCAAGCTGAAGGACCTAAATGTTTTCTAGGACCTCCAAAGTAGTGCAGCCTATGCCAAACTGTGGAATTACCATTATGCCACAAACAAAATCAAAACGCTTATCAGCTATGACATGAAACAAAGACATTATATATTTGACTGCTTTGCTGCAGAGTATTATTTTGTGTAATTAAAGCTCTTTTTTTTGTCTGACAATATACAGTATAGCTCACAGTATGTCATTCATAATATACAGTAAATAAAAAAGTAGAAGTTGGAGAATGCTTTGAGAATATAGAATTATAATTCTATTTGATTCTACAGGGGAAATATGAAATACCTATTTGTACTGATGATATATCTACTGTCTTTAAAACACCAGCAAAGTGCACCAACATCAACAGAATTGGAGGACAAGTCTCTGAGTAAGAAAATTAAAGGTAATAACTTTGTTCTAGGTCCACAGATATCAGTATGTAGGTTTAAATATCTTTTAATAGTTGACCAGCAAATTATATCAGATATAACAGTCATTCAGGCCTCCACATCATTTTCCCAGTGCTCCTCCTCCTGTCCACCAATACAGAGTACAGTTAGCGGGCAATACGCCTCTAAACATGCAAACTTCCATTAAAGGACAGATCAGATTTTATAAGCTGTAGGACATTGAAACATAAATATTACTGAAATTCATATTGAAAAAAGGCAGAACACAAATGAGCTTTTTTTTGTAACTATATTGCACTTTATCTTTTTATATGTAGCACTTTCCAAAGTTGGTGAGGAGTATGTTGTACAAGAGATACGGAAAGCCTTAGCGGGTGTAAAACAAATGAAGAAGATTATGGAAAGAAATGAGGAGAAACATGAAAATATTCTGAAATCTCTCAAGAAAACTGAAGATGAAAATGAGGTAAAGAACTTGATATAAGTTATATAAAAAAAAATCTTTACACTTGTGCTCCAAAAAAACCTGCTAAATCTGCATCATTATTTCATTATTAAAAGTCCACACTTTGGGGTAAATGATCAAAAACTATTTAATAGAAAAACTGGCCTACTTGCCCATAGCAACCAATCAAAGCTCAGCTTTCACTTCTCACACAGCTCTGGTGAAATGAAAGCTGCACTCTGATTAGTTGCATTGGGTAAATAAGCCAATTTTGCTATTAGACAGTTTTTAAATTATCCAATGTGTTGGAAGAAGCTTAAATTGGAAGAGAAATCCCGTGCCTTGACTCTGCTAGATAAGGGGGATTCAGTGATTGCTGTAGCGAGAAATCCGGGCTTGTTGGAGAGGCAAATTATCAACTTAAACAGTGGGCAGCAGCGTTGCCTCCAAGAATGGCATCGGAGAGGTAGTCAGGCTCTGGTGCACCTAAGAAGACTTCACTCAAGTACTACCGTAATAAGCATTTGAAGCGTGAAGTGATATCAAATTCTATTATAACCACCATTGAACTAAAAAACAAGCACCCTACTCTCATCCAGAATGTCGCAACTAGGACAATGCATCACTGCTTGCAGAACGACCTGGGTCTACCAAGTCATGCTGCAAAGAAGCCTCTGTTCACAACAGCAATTAAGTAGAAAAGGCATGCCTTGTGTAAAAAATATCAAGACTGGACATCTGAAAAGTGGAAGAAAGTGATGAGAACACCTTCAGGTTGGTCAGTGGAAGCTCAAAGACTGTTTGTCGTCCAAGTACAGCTTCATGGTATGCCCTGAAATATACAATTAAGACTAATAAACCTCGTGACAGTGGGATGGTGTAGGGATTATTCGGTGGAAGCATTGGCAGGGCAGGTTGGTACCTCCTTCCCAAGAATGTAAATATGAAAACAAGTTGTTATATAGTAGAAACTTGATTCCAGCTCACCCAGTTGCTCTATGGTCATCCACCTGGGGTTCAGACACCAGCCTAGCCCTGGCCTCACATCAAGGATAATAGAAAAAATTGGAATCTGGCTCAACAGGACTTGATTTTCCTTTTCTTTTTCAAAAGAAAATATAGTGCATACAAAAGAAAAATTGACATGGTCGACATTGACCTAGTCACTGGGTCATGTTGACCATGTAAATTTTTCTTTTGTATGCACTATATTTTGTTTTGAAAAAGAAAAGGAAAATCCAGTCCTGATGAGCCAGATTTCAATTTTTTCCATTAGCCAAGTTGTTATATGTTTTGGAAAAACATTTGCTTAATTTTTGGGTCATACATCAGTGTGATTACTTTACGCATGATGGGGCCCCTGTCGAGAAAGCCAAGGCCGTGGCAAAGTTTCTCAATTACTATCACATTAGCATTTTAGAGTGGCCAAGTAATTTCTCAGACCTTAACCCCACAAAAAATGCCTTGAATTTAATATAAACAAGGTTCAAGAGACATGACTAGGCAACATCAACGATCTAAAGGAGGCGCTGAAGACATTGTGGGTAACCATGGACTCCATGTACTTCCTCAGCCTGGCTTAATCCAGGCTGAAGCTACTGCAGATAGTGATAAAATGTAAGGGTGACATAACAAAATACTAATTGTAATGAAATATTCCCAATATAACACTTGCATGTTAAGATTTTGTTGTTTTGTTGAACTTGTAAAGATTTTTATTGCTTTCACTGTATATATTGTGAGGAAGCAAAATGGATAATTGTTGAAGGTAGTTAAAATTCCTGCTAGAGTACCCTGTCAGAGTATGTGCATAAAACAACACAAAAGTGCCCCATAAAGAACTTAATGTACAGCAATTTAAAAATGACATTGTTGTGCATGTCCCTTCGTGTCCCGATTTTTAATTTGCTTCAGGCTGTGGAAACCCTAAAGTGGAAAAAAGAAGCAATATGCTTCATTCTTAGCATCAGCTGCCAGCACTCTATACTTGTAAATGTAGAGTGAAAGATGATGGCAGTTGGGCCACTGCAAGTGTGGCGCTGCAGGCGGCGGCGGTGAATCAGGCACACACACACACAATAGTCTCTGTTTCAGTACCTTTTTACTGATGTCGGGTAGCAGGTACGGTCCAGGAGGTTAACCAGGTGGCCGATGCAGTTTGGGACGTCCACCTTGGAGAGTTGTGAGGTCTCCTCTGCCAGTGTGTGCGATGGTTGGGGTGAGATCTGCCTGAATCTTGATCTGCCGCTCTTTCTCCTCAGGAGTCTGCTCCAAAAGCTGAAATTAAGGACCTTTTCTTGGGATCCTTGTCTTCTCTAGGGCCCTGATCCTTCAACCGGTCTAGCTCAAGCCTTTACTTTCTCCTGAGCTCAAGGGGACTAAATCCTCCAGGTTTGTCTGGGATTTCTCTGCTACAAATGGAAATATAGCAGGTACGGACTCCAGTGTCCGGGTTGACTTTAAAGGTAACCAGCTATGTTCCCTTCTTCTTTTCTTCCTAACTCTCCCACTGGCCTCCGTCACTCTCCCTTGGGCGCTGCACAGCTCGGATCGGTCTGTCCTGGTTTTGGGCCTGGCTTAGTACCAGCAACCATCTCCTGCTAGTACCTTTTTCTGTACTTGTCAACTGCCACTTCTGTACTGACTTTACTGACTGACCTACTCTTCTCAACTGAACTGACTCCTCACCCAGACCTGGATCTTTATAGGGGATCTTGCCTAAGGCAGCAAGTAGAGCTCCCCCTTTAAGCCTGGGGTGGAAGATGTTGTGCGCTGTGTGTGCCAAGGTGTACATCCTTCCCTGCATCGGTGGGTCCTGTGGCAATCCCTGCAGGGGTGTCACACAAGAACAATGGCATTGCTGCTTAAGGGAAATGATTGATAGCAGATTCCTAAAGCCATTTCAATGCTAGTTCATAGTGGTGTCATGATAGGTGATCCGAAATTAAAATGGGACTAATTAATTTTTTTCTTTAATAAAATCCATAAAGTGTAGCCAAGGTGATCAGCTAATCATCCTCTAGCTGATTTTGATTAAGAACCCCTTATCTGGCTAGAGATTTCCACATAGAGGCCACAAGAGGGGAAATTATATAGGGGCTGCAAGAGGGTTGAAAATTAGGAATGGGCGAATTACTCGCTACTATTCGGGACTCACCCGAATAGTAGCGGACTCGGGGGACTCGCTACTCGCCGAGTTTCCTTAGGTATTA
This sequence comes from Allobates femoralis, assembly GCA_033576535.1. Taxonomy (NCBI): domain Eukaryota; kingdom Metazoa; phylum Chordata; class Amphibia; order Anura; family Aromobatidae; genus Allobates; species Allobates femoralis. Next base: position 153,583,151 of record JARQOC010000005.1, read on the forward strand.
CTCGGGGGTAGCGAGTCCCTGTAGTTTTGCAGTGTATCTATACAGATACACTACAAAAGTACCCTAAAAATTAATCTAAGGGGTTAAAAACAATAAACATTAATACTCACCTCCTGTACTCCTGTACCTTATGTACCGGGACCAGTACCGAAGACCTCCGGCTGTTACAGGACCTCCGAGACCACCGGGAGAAGATGGGGAAAAGGACCTTGCAGTTCAGCCAATCAGCATGCGGCTAGCGGTCACATGGGTTTGTCATGTGGCCGCAGTGCAGCCACGTCACAACCCATGTGACCGCTAGCCGCATGCTGATTGGCTGAACTGCAAGGTCCTTTTCCCCATCTTCTCCCGGTGGTCTCGGAGGTCCTGTAACAGCCGGAGGTCTTCGGTACCGGTCCCGGTACATAAGGTACAGGAGTACAGGAGGTGAGTATTAATGTTTATTGTTTTTAACCCCTTAGATTAACTTTTAGGGTATCTTTGTAGTGTATCTGTACAGATACACTGCAAAAGTACAGGTTACTATTCGGACTCGCTGGACTCGCAACGAGTTCCGAGTCTCGGACCCGGACTCGTTAGAGTCCAGCGATTCCGAGTATTTCAGGATTCGCCCATCCCTATTGAAAATCTCCATGCCCTTACAAAAATAATGAGCTTATGCTAACCAAATCCCACTGTTACATAATGACCTGTCCAGGACCGATATAGCTTTTGCTGGTTGCTTTCAGTTACTGTTAACTTATGTAACTGATATAGCCATTGCAACAAAGTTAGCTAATAAATGCCAATATTGTGTCATGTAATCCGGTTATACGGGTGGTGTGTTGTCAGTACCATGCTGATGACTGTGAGTGAATTAGAAACAATGAGTAGACTGGTGCTTGAGTTTTAGGGACTAATACATGATAGCTGTATGAATTGGCGCCCGGAGTGTACAAATTCTCAACTATTCTATAGCAGTGTATTGCTGGCAGAGAAAGGGTACAAAATGAGAGTTTGTGCCAAGCACTGACAATGTGTGCTCTATTGTGAGTGACGCATACACTGTACCACAGTAAAAGTGGAGAGACTGCCATCAGGCTATATACTATAAAGTTAAAAAGACCAAACAAAAAAGGGCCAGAGTACATGTGGGGTAAACAACTAGAAAACAACCAAAGAGATGCCAAAAAACGGGATTAAACTACCCGCACTAAAAGAATAATGTCAGACATATTTATTTCAAAAGGTAACACATTTTATTAAAGACATAAAAAAAACATACAAAAGGGATATCACAGCCACATATTGCCAGGGACACTGGTGAGTACGATAGAAAATGACTATCAAATTCTTATGGTAGTGTTACACACAAGGATATCGTTAATGATATCCTTAGAAAAGTCACGTGACTGAAATCGTTCGAACGATATGTAATTATTGTTTGTGCATTGTCAGACACAAGGATATCGTTAACGAAGTTCATTCTGGCAGCGCGCCAGAATCGTAGGGAAAATTGTCAATCCGAGGCTGAAGAATGGCGTTAACAATAATGTGCCAGTGCTGTGACTGCAGCACTCTCACATTATTGTTTGTATAATTCATTAAGAAAGTTTTTAATTAAATTTCCGTGCCTGATTTTACATGTAAAGCCACTCCTGCAGCTCTGTGCTACATGTCGGCACAGTGCTGCAGGAGCGGGTATGAAGCCAGTGTAGTAGGGGTTCCATTAATAAGTATAGCCAGCGCACCGGAGTTGCAATGTGCGCTGGCCTGCTTTTTATGAATGAATGTAGCAGAGCTGACAGTGTGCGGCTTCTGATAACTGAATGGTCTAACCCCTGCGCTGCCAAAGTAATGGGCTACATGGCTCCAGGGGAGTGTGGGTACTCTCTGAGGCCATGTGGCACAATATTATTAACCGCTTAAATACCGGGTTCATAGCCGCTCATGCAGCTCTGTGCTGACATGTAGCACAGAGCTGCAGAACGGCTTTACATGTACAATCACTACCGTAAAATGTATTTATTACAGGTTTTTACTAAAATGACAGCAGAAGGAATAGAAGTCTTTTGATCGATATCGTTCAAAAGGTTTCACACTGAACGATGTGGCACATCGTTCGGACGTTAATTGGACGACGACGATAGATTTGAGGTCAGGATCTGAAATCTAGATGAACGATCAATGATCTTTTCATCCTATATCGTTCGTTACACGCAAGGAGCACAAACAACTGTTTCAACGTCTCAAACCATGCGTTCAACGATATGGTTAAAGATATCCTTGTGTGGGCACTTTTATGAAACTTAATCTCCTCTTTTAATTTATAAATATTCACATTTGAAAATGGATTTTGAACAAAACAATTCAGATGCAGTTTAAGTTCAGACTTTAAGCTTTAATTCAGTGAGTTCAACAAAACGATTTGTGATATGGCGGCTAGCCATGGTGTGAATGGCCGATATACGTCACACAGGCGGAGGTCTGATGCAATGTAAATGTTTCACTGGGTCTTGCAGCAGTAGATAAGAGTTGATGCAAGTATGTGTGTGCATGGGTTAACCACATACCTCACAGGGGGTGTGCTGCTGCTGATATCATGTGACTCTCCCTGGTCATAGGATGCAATGTCAGCCCAGGTCCTAGAGGCTGAGAAAGCATGCTGCTGACTTCCTGTTTGAGCACATGGTGTGGCTGCAGAGTGCTCTGAGGCTGGAAAACTATTGTCCTGCTGGGATCCTGGACTAACAGGAGACAATGTATGGAGCAGCCAGTCACCTGGAAAAAGTAACCTCAAGGCAGAGAGGTTGTTACGGACTGTGGTCAGTGTCTGGACAGTACAATACCTTCACAGTGTTACTGCAACAGTGGAGGTACTGAATACCTGCGGTGTACTCCACTATAATAATAATAACAATAATCATTATTTATATAGCGCCAATATTCCACAGCTTCACAATACAGAGGTTCATGGTTAAAAATCATAAGAACAGTTATCAGAAAGTACAATACAATACAATACACTGTGTGCAGAATTATTAGGCATGTTGTATTATAGAGGATTATTTTTATATTATTGATCAACAACTAAGTTCTCAAACCAAATACTCATAAATATCAAAGCTTAATATTTGGAAGTTGGAGTGGGTTTTTAGATTTGGCTATCTTAGGAGGATATCTGTTTGTGCAGGTAACTATTATGGCCACTTTACATGCAGCATCAGGTAGATATAAAACGGCAGGTGTCGGAAACAATTGTACCTTTTACCTTCAAAACACCTTGCAGATACCTGATTTACACACAGCCACTTCAAGGTGTTTTGAAGGTAAAAGGTACAATTGTCTCCGACACCTGCCGTTCTCTATCTACCTGTTGCCGCGTGTAAAGTGGCCATTACTGTGCACAATTATTAGGCAACTTAATAAAAACCAAATATATTCCCATCTCACTTGTTTATTTTCACCAGGTAAACAATATAACTGCACAAAATTTAGAACTAAACATTTTTTAAATGCAAAAACAAAACCCCAAAAAAATTAGTGACCAATATAGCCACCTTTCTTTATGATGACACTCAACAGCCTTTCATCCATAGATTCTCTCAGTTGCATGATCTGTTTACAATCAACATTGCGTGCAGCAGCCACTACAGCCTCACAGACACTGTTCCGAGAGGTGTACTGTCTTCCCTCCCTGTAGATTTCACATTTTAGGAGGGACCACAGGTTCTCTATGGGGTTCAGATCAGGTGAACAAGGGGGCCATGTCATTATTTATTCTTCTTTTAGACCTTTACTGGCCAGCCACGTGTGGAGTAGTTGGATGCATGTGATGGAGCATTGTCCTGCATGAAAATCATGTTTTTCTTAAACGATACCAACTTCTTCCTGTACCACTGCTTGAAGAGGTTGTCTTCCAGAAACTGGCAGTAGGTCTGGAGTGGAGCTTCACTCCATCCTCAACCAAAAAGGTCCCACAAGTTCATCTTTATGATACCAGCCCATACCAGTGCCCCACCTCCACCTTGCTGGCGTCTGAGTCAGAGAAGAGCTCTCTGCCCTTTACTGATCCAGCCTCTGGCCCATCCATCTGGGCCATCAAGAGTCACTCTCATTTCATCAGTCCATAAAACCTTTGAAAAATCAGTCTTAAGATATTTCTTGGCCCAGTCTTGACATTTTATCTCATATTTCTTGTTCAAAAGTGGTCGTTTTTCAGCCTTTCTTACCTTGGCCATGTCCCTGAGTATCGCACACCTTGTGCTTTTTGATACTCCAGTAACGCTGCAGCTCAGAAATATGGCAAAACTAGTGGCAAATGTCATCTTGGCAGCTTCACGCTTGATTTTCCTCAATTCATGGGCAGTTATTTTGAGCCTTTTTTCCCAACACGCTTCGATCTTGTTGGCTATTTGCCATGAAACGTTTGATTTTTCGGTGATCACGCTTTAAAAGTTTGGCAATTTCTAGACTGCTGCATCCCTCTGCAAGACATCTCACAATTTTGGACTTTTCCGAGCCCGTCAAATCTCTCTTCTGACCCATTTTGCCAAAGGAAAGGAAGTTGCCTAATAATTAAGCACACCTTATATGGGGTGTTGATATCATTAGACCACACCCCTCCTCATTACAGAGATGCACATCATCTGATTTACTTAATTGGTAGTTAGCTCTCAAGCCTATACAGCTTGGAGTAGGACAACATGTATAAAAAGTATCATGTGATCAAATACTCATTTGACTAATAATTCTGCACACAGTGTACAATATAATACAATACAATACAATACAATACAAAGCATAATACAGTACAATAATTAGAGCAAAATAATGACAGCCCTGCTCATAAGAGCTTACAGTCTAACAATGAGGTGGGGGTGACACAAAGTACAGGTGCTTATTTACAATGATGGTATAGTCAACTTGAAGAGATGGGGAACAGCTAGGAGCAGTATAAGTGGCCACCAACCATTATTTGTGATGGATTTGAGACTGGTGGAGTGAATAGGCTATGTCTAGATGACATTGACTAGGGATCATGATAGGCCGCCCTAAAAAGATGTGTTTTTAGAGATCGCCTGAAACTATGCAAGTTGTGGATAAACCTAATTTCTTGGGGTACAGCATTCCAGAGAATTGGTGCAGTTCGGAAGAAGTCTTGGAGCCAGGAGTAGGAGGTTCGGATAAATGCAGAAATTAGTCTAAATTCACAGAACAGGTGGGGTGATAGACAAAGATGAGGGAGGAGATGTAAGGAGGTGCTGCACTGTGAAGAGCTTTGTGGGTGAGAACAAGCAGTTTGAATTGCATCCTATAGTGTATAGGCAGCCAGTGCAATGACTGGCATAGAGGAGAAGCGTCCGAGTATCGGTTAGCTAGATAAGTGATCCTGGCTGCTGCATTAAGGATGGACTGGAGAAGGGAGAGTCTAGTGCGGGGGAGGCCAATTAAAAGAGAATTACAATAGTCAAAGCGGGAGTGAATCAGGGCCACAGTGAGGGTTTTTGATGTTTCCAAGGTGAGAAAGGGGCAAATTCTAGAGATGTTCTTCACGTGCAAGTGGCAAGAGCGGCGAGAGATTGTATATATGGGGTGAAGGAAATATCAGAGTTAAATATAACACCCAGACAAGAAGCCTGCAGCCTAGGTGTTATCGTGGTGCCGCACACTGAGAGAGAGATGTCATATTTAGGGAGGTTAGTGGAGGGCGGGAGCAGAAGAAGTTCAGTTTTGGAAAGGTTGAGTTTCAGATAGAGAATGGACATGATATTGGAAACTGCAGTTAGACAGTCATTGGTGTTCTTTATTAGGGCAGTAGTAAGGTCAGGGGAAGAAGTGTATAGTTGTGTGTCATCAGCATAAAGATGGTACTAAAAGCCAAATCTACTGATGGCCTGTCTAATCGGGGCTGTGTAGAGAGAGAAGAGGAGAGGGCCAAGGACTGAACCCTGATGGACCCCAATAGTGAGAGGAAGGGGAGAGGAAGTGGAGCCAGCAAATGATACACTGAAAGAGCGGTCAGAAAGATAGGAAGAGAACCAGGAGAGAGATGTGTCCTTGATGCTGATGGAGTGTAGCATAATGAGTAGGAGATGGTGGTCAACAGTGTCAAAGGCTGCAGAGAGATCAAGAAAAATAAGCAGAGAGTGGTCACCATTATGTTTTTCTGTCAGAAGATTGTTGGTCACTTTGGTGAGAGCAATTTCTGTAGAATGCAGGGGGTGGAAACCAGGCTGTAATGGGTCTAGAGGATAGTGAGTGGAGAGGTAATAAGTGAGGCAGGAGTAAAACAGATGCTCCAGGAGTTTAGAAACGAAGGGGAGATGGGAGACTGGTCTGAGATGAACTGAGTATCGTTATTATAATGCCAAAGGTCGGCACTTGTTTAAATTGCATAATTTGGTTTATTCATGTAATAAACCGGAATTGGATTTATTTAAAGGAAAACTGTCAGGTCAAAAATCCACATGTAACTGATATAATTTTTTAATTCCTCCCTCTAATCTCTCTCTATTTATAATAATAATAATAATAATAAAGCTTTATTTATATAGCGCCAACATATTCCGCAGTGCTTTACAATGTATATTCCCTTCCTATCTTCTATAAACTTCAAATAAAGAGAATAATTCCATCTGTCACAAGCAGTGAATGATCCACTTAGTTCTCTGCTGTCCATGCCCCTTGCATGAATATGCATGTAACATCACAGCACAGGAGCTCAGTGGGGGGACTATATTCTCCTCTCTGCTCTCTGTGTGCAGCATCACAAGAGGTGAACTACAACACAGAAACTGTCACAGCACAGCATGGCATCTGCTTTATAGAAACAAATGGAGTCTAGAGAAGGCAGACCTGCAGTAGCTCTCTCCCTCAGTGGTGATATCAGCTGAACAGAAGGTACTGAAATCTGACACTGCACTGTTAGCATAGGGAGGAAGGAGAAGAGCGCTGCAGAGAAGGCGTGCATAATTACATGACAGTTTATACAACACAGGACTAATCTTGTCTGCTTATAATGGGACTAATGCAGCAGCTCTCTGCAGGATCTGACAATGCTGATAACATGGAAACTACAAACGGTACAATAATGATTTTACTTTTTTTTAAAAGGTCTGCCCAGGCACTATTCAAGGGTAATATTAGTACCATACTGAAAAATGACCTGACAGTGTCCCTTTAAATGAAGAAACTGTTGCTGTGTTTGGATATCGCTGCCAAGTGAGTTTACCCCAACTTAGTGCTCTCTACATCACAGATTGCATAAAAATGTTAGGAATGAAAGTATTTTTTAAATTCAATCCCTTCATTTCAGGGGCTCAAAAGTAATTGGACAAATTAAATAATAGCAAACAAAATGTTAATTTTTAATACGTGGTTGAAAATCTCTTGTTGGCAATGACTGCCTGAAGTCTTGAACTTATGGACATCATCAGACGCTGTGTTTCCTAATTTTTAATGCTCTGTCGGCCTTTACTGCTGTGGTTTTTAGTTGCTATTTGTTTGTGGCCCTTCTGTCTGAAGTTGAGTCTTTATCAAATGAAATGCGGCACTATTGGGGTGAGATCAAAATAAAAAGCAAAAAATAAGAAAGAACCTTCTTGCAAGAGCTTACAATCTACAATAAGGTGCGGGTGACACAAAGTACAGGGGCTTATTTACAATCATGGTCCAGCCATTTTGAGAAAGTGTGGAATACATGAGAGCGGAGTAAGTGGCCACCAGCCAGAGTGTGTAGAGCTTTTGGGTCTGATAGAGTTTGACAGTTATGTTCAGGGAAGTAGAGGATAACCTATGTCTGAATAACGTCGATTAGGGAGAATGATAGTCCGCCCTAAAGAGATGTGTTTTTAGGGAGAACCTGATGCTAAGTAGGTTGTGGGTAGTCCTAATTTCTTGGGGTAGAGCATTTCAGAGAATTGGTGCAGCTCGGGAAAAGTCTTGGAGCCAGGAATGGGAGGTTCGGATTAGTGCAGATGTTAGTCTAAAGTCTCTCCCAGAGCAAAGAGAACGGGTGGGTTGATAGACAGAGATGAGGGTAGAGAGGTAGGGAAGTGCTGCAGCATGAAGAGCTTTTTGGGTGAGAACAAGCACTTTGAATTGAATCCTATAATGTGCAGGCAGCCAGTGCAATGACTGGCACAGAGTGGAAGCATCCGAGTAATGGTTAGCCAGATAGGTGACCCTGGCTGCTGCATTAAGCATAGATTGGAGAGGAGAAAGCCTATTGAGGGGGCAGCCATTTAATAGAGAGTTGCAATAATCAAGACGGGAGTGGATCTATATTATAAAAAAACCAACCAGTTTGGCTACAAAGATTATTATTATTATTATTTGGCTCAGTATATGTCACTCTGGGTGTAGGGAGACACCCAGCGCTGGACGACGACAGCAGCAGGGACTCCTTTCCCCCTCCCCTAAGGGCAAAAAGGAGGGATGGTGACCCCTAGAACAACTAGCTCTGACACCTGGCTCCCCTAACGTCCCTATACAGTTTCCGCAACTGTCGCCACCAGGATACCTATTCCCTGACTGTCCCTGGACTACCACTACACAGGGCTCAGAGTGGGTGAACACTAGTCAACCCGGCTAGCAACTAGAGAAACACACAAGGGAAACATACAAAGTGGGAAGAGATACACTTAGCTTTAGCAGATCCAAGCAGCAAACCAGCAGGCTCCAGGAAACACTGCTTTGATCCAAGAATTAATCATGAACACCCTAGGCTATCACCAGCAGTGCATCCTGGGAGTCAAGGAAAATATATAGGCAGCTCCAAGGTAAGGAATCAGCTGGGTCCTAGTGACCCCCAGCTTTAACTAAAAGGGAAATGCCTCTTAAAGCGACAGAGACATTTTTTCTTTAGTTTGTGGACTGTTTAGCCAAACGCTGGGACCTTCTGCGAGTTACCTCAATCTCATCCGTGCCTCCTGACACACACTGAGAACAGCAGAATTCATCCTCCTGCTTCTGTCCCGTGTCCCATCATCAATAAACACTAGGAACCCAGTGCCACTGGCAGCCATGCATGCCCAAGATATCACACTGCCTCCGCCATCTTTAACTGATGATATGGTATGCGTTGGATCATGAGCTGTACAATGCCTTCACCATACTTTTTTCTTTCCAACATTCTGGTAGAGGTTGATATTGGTTTCATCTCTCCAAAGACTGATCTTCCAGAACTGTGCAGGTTTTTTAAGATTTCTTTTTTTTTTAGCAAAGCTCAATCTAGCCTTCTTATTCTTGAGACTTCTGAGTGGCTTGCACTGTGCAGTGAACCCTCTGTATTTACTTTCATGCCGTCTTCTCTTTATGGTAGATTTGAATATTGATATGCCTACAAACTGGAGGGTGTTGTTCACTTGGTTGGCTGTTGTGAAGGTGTTTATCTTCACCGTTGTAATTATTCTGCAATAACTCACCACTGTTGTTTTGCGTTAGGCATCCAGGTCTTTTTGCATTGTTAAGGTCAGCAGTTTCTTTCTTTCTTTCTTTTTTTCTTTCTTTCTTTCTTTCTTTTCTTCTCTTTCTTTCTTTCTTTCTTTCTTTCTTTCTTTCTTTCTTTCTTTCTTTCTTCTCTTTCTCTCTCTCTTTCTTCTCTCTTCTTCTTCTTCTCTTTCTCTCTCTCTTTCTTTCTCTCTTTCTTTCCACTCTTAATATTGCAGCAATTTCTCGAGTGGATTCTTTCTGTTTTCGCAGATGAAGGATGGTGTTGTTTCACCTGTATGGAGAGCTCATTTGACCACATGTTTACTTCTCAGCAAAATGTTCAAAATGCAAGCACCGCAAATCAACTTCAAACCTTTTATGTGCTTAATTGACAATGAAATAATGAAGGAATGGCCCACACCTGCCCATGAAACATTCTTTGAGTTAATTGTCCAATTACTTTTGGTCTCTTTAAAAACAGGGTGGCACATGTAAAGGAGCTGGAACTCCTAAGGCCGGCTTCAGACTGCGTGTCTGATCCGATCCGTAGCTGTCCGCTTGAGGCAGACAGCCGCGGACCGGATCAGCACACAGGACGGGGGCTATTATGCCCTCCGATCCTGTGTGCAGCCGCACGCAGCTCCCGATGCTATTAGGTGAGGACCGCGGGCGCCGCGGTCCTGACCTGTCAGCTGGTTCAGCTGCGTGCGGCTGCACACAGGATCGGAGGGCATAATAGCCCCCCGTCCTGTGTGCTGATCCGGTCCGCGGCTGTCTGCCTCAAGCGGACAGCTACGGATCGGATCAGACACGCAGTCTGAAGCCGGCCTTAGGCTGGTTTCACATTGCATATTTTTTCCGCCTGTGGGTTCCTACTTTTTGTAGGATCCCACGGACAGGAACAGACACCACAGGGGTGACCTATTTCTGTGTCCGGGTCTGTGATTATCTTGGATCCCGACACAGAATGAACTGTGCGGGGTAATTTCACTTCCGCAATGTATATATACATTGCGGAAGTGAAATGTAAGTGAAAGCAGGGCTTAAAAATAAAAAAAATCGATTCTCAGCTGTCCTGCGATCCCTTGATGTGCGGCATCTAGCTCCAGATGCTGAATGGACCTCGCTGGGCAGGGCTTCCCGCGCAGCGTCATCAGTCACATGACCGGTTACTGCGGTAACTGGTCATGTGACTGTGACGTCATGCCAGATCCTGTACATCCAGAGATACCGACAGCTGTGGATCGCAGGACAGGTGAGAATCGATTTTCCTTTATATTTTTACCCTTGCTTTCACTTAAATTTCACTTCTGCAATGAATATATACATTGCGGAAGTGAAATTAGATGGTTGAGAGCGATTTTAATGTACTGAGCATGCTCAGTACACTGAAATCGGGTCAGAGAAACCATCCAATATTTTTCTCGGACCTGTGCTCCATAGGCCCCCATGTTATGGGACATGGATCATGTCGGATCCGATTTAGTCCGATTTTATCTGCTGTGCCCAAAACCTAAGGCTGGTTTCACACTGCGTATTTTTTCCCATTTTGGGTACAGTAAAAAATCGGAAAGAATCGGATCCTACTAAAATTGAATGGCAATAAGGCCAAATCCAATGTGATCCGTGGACCATAGGATAACATGGGGACCAAATCGGATCTGTTCCTGTCCGTGGGGTCCTACAAAATGTAGAATCCCACGGACAGGAAAAAATACGCAGTGTGAAACCAGCCTTAGGTTTTGGGCACAGCGGATCAAATCGGACCGAATCGGATCCGACATGATCCGTGGCCTGTAATATGAGGGCCTCTGGAGCACAGGTCCGAGAAAGCATCAGATGGTTTCTCGGACCCGATTTTAGTCGCAGGACAGGCGAGGATCAATTTTTTTTATTTTTAACCCCTGCTTTCACTTAAATTTCACTTCCGCAATGTATGTATACATTGTGGAAGGGAAATTAACCCGCACAGATCATTCTGTGTCCGGATCCGTGATAATCACGGACCCGAACACAGATATAGGTCACCCCCTGTGGTGTCCGTTCCTGTCCGTGGGTCCTACAAAAAGTAGGATCCCACGGACAGGAAAAAATATGCAATGTGAACCCAACTTAAGTACAAGTCTGCCATTGTTGTATATACCAACTGTCTACAATTTTTGTTGTCAAGTCATTGGCCATTGTAAGATTATTACCTCCAAGTTAATTTCCTGAAGTGAGACTCTAAACATTAAGTGTATGGCATTTTTACGAGTAAAGCAGTGATTGAGCTGTCAGCAATATTGCTTACAAAAGCTTCAGCAAAAAACCTAAATGTGGGCACCCTTTGGCCAAAATGGCAGGAAAAAAAAAAGTAAATTTTCTTAAATAGAAAAGCCACAGAACCATTGTATGTGTGTATCTGATTTAAGTCAGAGTTTTCAGCTCAACATTCCTAAACATTACTGTTTTCAGACAATCAGTTAGTTCATTGTCAAGAGCATAATGAGAAGCGTGATCAGCAGGATTACAAGTAATTACACATTCAGACAATCTGCTTATCAGGGGTCTAATTTAAGAAAACCACTATCTACTTTTCTGTTGAAATGTTCCATTCAGTACGTTATGTACACTCAGAAAGTGATGATACTATTTAGATTTTAGGTTATTTGTATGTAAATGTCAGAGAAAATGGAATGTTTATTCACTAGCTGACATTATGATCATGAGTGTTCTACCAAGCGGCTCATGAGTGTTTCAGCATGGGTTTCTTGGAACAGATTCATTTGAAATAGGTAACACAGTTGACTGCTTTAAACTCTCACAGTTTGATTCCACTTCCAGTGTAGACGAGTAAAGTAAACAAGCATTATATCACAAGATTTCCACTGGAATGTATTTTTAAATGAAACATAAGCTTAACTATATTGTCCTATGATCAACTTCACTTTTTATGTTTCCTGCACAACTGCTGACTAAAGAGGTCAGCCTGGAATTAAACATGGCCCCTTGTGTAGCTCTCTGGTGGCCCCAATTGTAAGGAATGAGAAATATGTGCACATTCCAGTTGGCTCACATTTCATATTGATGGCTCATAATAGTTAAGACAAAAAGTCACCAAAGACACTTTTGTTCCTTAACGACCACCAATTCTGCTTTTAACGACAGTCATTCAGAGGTCCATTAATCCTCAGTGCTGCTTTTTAATGACGCTGAGAAAAAAAGTGAAGAGCACCCCCTCACAGGTGAAGTTCCTGCAGGTAACAGCAATATATGACAGCAAACACCTGTGGGTATCGGCCCCAACTGGCTTTAGAACCAATCGGGGAAGATTAATCAATCAAGACAGTGGATATCTAAAATGTTATAAGGGGGTTAAAGACCCACTTTGACAGGACAAGTTTCCCTCCCCTTCCCATCGTGATCATAATTAAGGGTGTCAATCGTTGCTTTGGTACCCTAATGTCATCTTATTACACCAGGGTACGGTGGCCTGTTAGATCCTGCTATGAGCAGGCTCTAACAAGCACAGCCAGTAATTCACTAAGGCTGGCTTCACATAGCGTTTTTGGGCTGTCCGTGGGGATCCGTGTGTTGTCAGGATCCCCACGGACAGCCATGGATCCACACGGATCCCTGCAATCGGATGGCAAATAGCCATCCGATCCGATCGGACGCAGGATCCGCGTGGATCCTGTTCTCCCTGCCTGTCCCTGCTTCTTCTCTATCTGTCCCTGTTACTCCCTGTCTCTCTCTGCCTGTCCCTCCTCTATCTCTGCTATCCCTCTCCTCTATCCTCCCCCCTGTCCTCTCCCCTCCGGTATGTGAAAAAAAAAAAAATCCTCCCAGAGGATACTTTACCTTTCGGCGGCTCCATGCGAAAGTCTCCTTCTGGTGGCTGCAAGGACCTCTCGTGATGTCACAGAGCCGGTCACTTGACATGTCAGGTGACCGGCTGTGTGACATCACCACAGGCCCTTCAGCCACCAGATGGTGACTGTCACATCATACCGGCAGTCGGCGGAAGGTAAAGTATCCTCTGGGAGGATTGTTTTATTGTTCACATACCGGAGGGGAAAGAAGAGGGGGGGATAGAGGAGAGCAGAGATAGAAGAGGGACAGGCAGGGAGAGACAGAGAGTGACAGGGACAGACAGGGTTATGTACTGAGCACTGCCTCTGGGCATGCTCAGTACATAATCATGGAGCCGACATCGGATCCGATGTAGCCCTATGGACTATCACGGATTCATCACGGATCCGTGGTGTCCGATTTTAGTCACGGACACCAAAATCGCAGCAGGCTATGATTTTGGATCCGTCACTAACTTGGAAGGCTACGGATTGTGCTTAAATCGGATGGCAAAAGGGACACATCCGAGCACAATCTGAGCCCATAGGGATACATGGGAAGCCAAATCGCATCCGAGTCTATCCAATTTAACACGGATAGACTCGGATGCCTCAAAAACGCAGTGTGAAGCCGGCCTAACAGGTCTCAGCACTGCAAAACATGATTTCTGCAATGGATGAGACCAGGGAGCAAAGGAAAAAATATTTGTTTCCCACAGTGGGACTAAGTAAAAAAATAAAAAAGTGATAGAAAATATGTAAGAAAACACAAAAAAAAAGAGAACAAAAATTATGAAAACCTGTTTCTCCATTAAAAATGCTGAGTTTACGTTAAAACAAAAATAAACAAAAACATATATATAATTTGCATTGCGGTGTCCAGAACTACCTAATTTATAAAACTGACACAAAAAAGTGATTAACAAGGGATAAAAAAGTCATATGTAAAAAAAATAAAAAAAATAGTACAAATGAAAACAGCAAACCATTCTGCTAAAAACAATACCACCAGATGCCAAAACGGTCTCCATCTGACTCATTATTATGAGTGGTTCTGTCTGAATAACAATTTTGTGGGCTTTACACGAAAACTCCAATTTAAGTGCTCAGTGTAGAACGTAAGATTGTCTACCCAGCCTTATACTGGAAGCAATCAAAAAATGTTATGTACCCCAAAATGATACCAATAGAACCCTAACTTATCCGGCACAAAACCAACCTCCACTCAGATCTGTTATCTGTCACTGGATATATCGGTGGTTCAAATGTTATTGCTAGAACCAAGACTCTGAAAAGTGACATAGTTCCTACCCCCTCAAATAAAATCCATTGCAATTTGCGGCCCCCAAATTCAAATGACTCCCTCCTTCTAAACCCCACTGTTCCTAAATCAGAGTAAGCAGCCCCCTGTGTGGCATAATCGTAGTGGGAACAGCCCAATTACCAATTTATGGGGTGCGTGTCGCCAGGACCACAAGCTGGGCACAATGTATGGGTAGTAGGTTGGCATATTTGCAATTGTCCAGAAAAGAAGCATGGCGTGGATGTTACAGAATAGTCACTGCAGCCATAGATAAATTAATTGCGAGGTGCAATTTCTACAATGAGGGTTTTTTCTCCTGTTCTGGCACCTTGGGGGCTCTTAAAATGTTGCCCGCAAACTATTCTAGCAACATCTGTGCTTCAAAAGCCAAATAGCGCTCCTTCCTGCTCAGCTATGATGTGTGGCCAAACAGTAGTTTCTGGCAAGAGAAAGGGCATCACCGAGGTCGAGAGAAATTGAGTAATAAAATGTGGGGTTCAACCAGTTCACCTTTTAACCTTGTGAAACTGTCAAACTTGCAACTACTTTGCACGTTCCAATGTTATAAAATGCTATAAGGCACCTGTCGGTTCAAAATACTTGTCATTAAGCCCTGGATCGGTAATGTTAGGCCTCTATGAGACCTGCCCATTACCAATCCAGTGAGTAAATAGTTAAAAAACATAGACACAGAAAAATACTTTATTGGAAATAAAACACAGTTAATAATCCTTTATTTGCAAGAAAACACACAGAGAAACATCACTGAGGCTAAATTCACATCACGATTTTGTGCCTGTCCGTGAGATCCATGTTGAAAGGAGGATCCCACGGACAGGTACGGATCCACACGGATCCCTGCACTCGGATGGCAAATAGCCATACGATCCGAGTCTGTGCAGGATCCGTGTGGATCCTCTTCTCCCTGTCTGTCCCTGCTTCTTCTCTATCTGTCCCTATCTGTCCCTCCTCTATCTCTTCATTATACTCCCCTGTCCTCCCCCCTCGCCCTCCCCCCTGTGCTCTCTCCTCCGGAATGTAAATAAAATAAAAAAATCCTCTCTGAGGATACTTTACATTGCGGCGACTGCAGGACTGTGACACAGTGTCTTCTGCTGTGCGAAGGACCTCTCCTGATGTCAGAGTCGGTCACCTGACACATCAGGTGACCGACTCTGACATTACCACAGGTCCTTCGCACAGCAGAAGACACTGTGTCACAGTCCTGCAGTCGCCGCAATGTAAAGTATCCTCAGAGAGGATTTTTTTATTTTATTTACATTCCGGAGGAGAGAGCACAGGGGAGAGGGCGAGGGGGGAGAACAGGGGGAGCATAATGAAGAGATAGTGCAGAGATAGAGGAGGGACAGATAGGGACAAATAGAGAAGAAGCAGGGACAGACAGGGACAGATAGGGTTAATTATGTACTGAGCACTGCCTCTGGGCATGCTCAGTACATAAAACACGGAGCTGACATCGGATCTGAGCTCAGCTCGGATCCGATGTCCATAGGCTCCTATACTATCGGGGCTCGGATCAGCTCTGATCCGAGGCTGTCCGATTTCATTCTCGGACACAAAAACGCAGCAGCCTGCGTTTTTGTGTCCGTGATGAAATCGGACAGAATCGGACAGGATCGGATGGTGCCAAAATCGGATGTCACAAGGCACACATCCGATCCGAGCCCCATAGGGATACATGGGAGCCGATTTTGGATCCGAGTGTATCCTTTTTGAAACGGATACACTCGGAAGCTCCAAAATCGTGATCTGAACCCGGCCTGACTCATTTTTTAGCTTCCAAACATACCATCTGATGGTAATCCACAGCTATTATGTGTTGACTGCTCACAGACCCGTGATTTGCTCTGCTGCAGTATAAACCTGAGTTTATTTACTCTGGTTCAGTTGGGGTTAATGCTGAAGTTGCTGTTAAGGCCACTTCACACACACAGATATCTGAGTCCAATATCTGAACGGATCTCTGGTTGCAGTGAAATCATGAATACATTGCTCCATGTTGTACACAGCCACAAAATGGAGCAATGTATCCATGATTTCACTGCAACCAGAGATCTGTTCAGATATTGGACTCAGATATCTGTGTGTGTGAAGTGGCCTTCAGAGTTTCTCTGCCTTTGACCAAATAAGCTGTAGACGTCTCTGCACTGCTGCTGATTCATGTGCTTTTCCTTTTGGAAGTTGCTGTTTTCCCCCATCTGTGCTGGTAGGTGAGAAGGAGTAGCACAGGGTTGGTTGAGGAGTAGAGGGCAAGGGTGGTAGACCAAACCTCCTCAAGATCTGAGGCACTTCTGGGTACAGGGCTAGCCATGGACCCCATTCTTTGTTAGTTAAACCTTCCTGCTTCGTTTCCCTCATCCACTACATGCGTGACATTGTCTGCGATCCACACTGCTTTGTCCCCGAGTCATTATGTCTCAGACTGCCACAGCTGATGCCTTTGCACAACTGATGCAGACCATCTCTGAGGAGGTTACTGGTCTGCGTACTCAGATTATGCAGTAGCTGCAGCAAGTTGTACGATATCTGGCCATACCTCATGCCCAGGCTGTGCCAGAACCAGAGATATCTCTCCCTAACAGATTTTCAGGAGGGAGAGATAAGTTTATTGTGTTCCAGGAAGCCTGTAAATTGTATTTCAGGCTTTGCCCTCATTTGTCTGTAAGTGAGGTGCAGTGAGTGGGGATTATAATCTCCCTTCTTAAGGGGGATCCCCAGACCTGGGCCTTCTCCATCCCGATTGACTCACCAGCTCTTTGGTCAGTGGACGAGTTCTTCACAGCGTTGTCTCAGGTGTATGGTGTACCTGACAGAGTGTCACTGGCTGAGTTTAACCTCCACAAACCAAGCAAGGGACACATCTTGTTGAGAAGTATTCTTGCAGTTTTGGAGATGGGCTACTGACACCCAGTGGAATGACCCTGTCTACTGGAGTCAGTTCTGCCTGGGTCTGTCAGCTAGACTTCAGTACACTCTAGTTCAGCATGCTACCCTGAGACATTAGAGGCTACAATGGCCCTTGCCAACAGGGTTGACAGACGACTTAGGGAGAGACCAAGAACTAATATGTTCCCTGTAGTCATCATGATTGAGGAGGCTCCATGTGTTGGGCTAGGTGAACCTATGCAGTTGGGTGGATTAACCTCTCATGTTAAACCTGCAGTTAATCAGCCTGGTGGAGTATGCTTCTGTCGAGCCCACTGGTACGGGGTACTCGGTACCGGACCAGGTCTGCTACTAGGGAAGTCACGGGTGGTCCTGGTCCCGCCGTGTCCCGGGCCCTGGCAATAGTAAGGGGTATTTACAGGGGATAATGTCCGTCGTGACGCCACCCACAATGTGTGGCCAGTAGTGGGGCCACCGCTGCCGCAGAACCTCCGGGGATGATGTGATGGCAGCTAGGATGGAATAGTTCTCCGTGGGCAGAACTGAGTTCCCCGGGGCAGTGTTGGTAAAGTCTATTGTGTAGTGTGCAGGCCTTGTGCTGAGTGTAGTACACTTACTGTCCAGATGCTGCAGGAATCCTCCTTCAGTGTTGGAGCTGACAAGCTGTGGCTCTTCAGGCGGGATCTTCTGCAGACCTGTGTGGAGGGAGTCATATGCAGGCAAAACATATGAGGGAGTCGGAGTCAGGGTTCACCGTGTTTACTTCTCAAACTTCTCAGGTACAGATCACAGTTACAGTTACAGTTCACAACTCAGATCTTACAGTCTTTACACGGGCACAACACTCCTTTACTCTCTGCAGCCAGGTTACTCCTTCCTATGACCCCTCACTCTGTCTCTCTGTCCTTTCCAGGCTTTCTGCTCTCCTTTGCTCTTATTCACTTTGTTGTGCGTGACTCCGGACAGTATGGCGGTGGCTCGGACTCCTGTGACCACTCCGGGTTGCCACTGAGCTGCCTGTCCTTTGGGGTAGGAACCCTAACGTGTAGCTGTGGTCCCCCGTCGATTGTCTGGGAATGCCGGGTAAATCTAAGGTCCCCTCTAGAGCCGACACTCTACTCTAGCCTAGCCTCCAATAGTTCTCGGTGGTGAGGCTCTACCAGGCTCTCTCTAACGTGTCTTCGGGTTCAATAGGAGGGCTTCTCCGCCTTCAGTCTGCCGTCTCAGCCGTGGTTTCACCGTCCCTCTCTTCTCTCACACTCCTGGGGCGCTGGCTTCGGGCATGCTTTCTCTCTGCGGCTCGCACTGGCTCTTCCAGATTCTGCGCTCCTTACACCCCACTCCTCCAGGACAAGTGCTTCTGTCTTTTCATTTCAGCCTACACAGGCCTACTGACTCCTTTCTCCTCCCCCTGCTCTATATCTACCCTCATAAACATTCATGTCCAGACCTGTGAGTGAATGTTTTTGTGTGGATAATTTCTAAACACATCAGGTTGAGATCTGCAGCTGGGACACTTAGTTCTGGACCTATTGGTCTGTTTAGTATATTGGCCATTTTCAATCCTATGCTATACCAACTTGAACTAGCACTAGTGCTTAATATTGGTAACACCTTTCATATCTCAACTCTCAGAAGATGCGGATCCCTTACTGAGGTGCCTAGGTTTAGGGTCCAGAGGCCCCACATAAGTGGGGGGTACTGTCACGTGTTGACTGCTCCACAGTCCCGTGACTTGCTCTGCTGCAGTCTAAACCTGAGTTTATTTCCTCTGGATTTGTCAGGGTTAATGCTGAAGTTGCTGTTGCTGTCGATATGTTGCGTGCAGCTCTGCAGATGGAGGTATAGGTTATCAGGGACCATGCCCTAGCCTTTAAATAGCCTCCCCTTCCTTTACGTGACGTCCGTGATAGTTTCTCTGCCTTTGAATGAGCAAACTGTAGATGTCTCTGCACTGCTGCTGATTCTTGAGCTTTTCCTTTTGGAAGTTGATGTTTTTCCTTGTCCACAGTGGGAGGTGAGAGAGAGTAGGACAGGGTTGGTTGAGGAGTAGAGGGCAAGTGTTGTGGCCCAGACCTCTTTGCTATCTGAGGTACCTCAGAGTACAGAGAAAGCCAGGAACCGCAGTCCAGGGCCAGAATAGCTACCCAGGTTTCCTTGTCCGTTATACCTTCCTGCTTCCTTTACCTCATCCACTACACGTGACATAGCTATGTCCCTCGTCGCATCTTTAGCTCTGCTGCATCAGTGTGACCTCCGATACAAAATCACTGCACAAAGCGCTGCAGCTGTGAGAGAGGTGCCATGACTGAGGTCACCTCAAGACATAGCCGACATGGTTACCATGGGTATTAGTTCCATGGTAACTTTGTCACCTGTGTCCTCACTGGAACCAGCACCGCTCAAACAGCCAATGCTCTCTGTGCAGTGACCATGCAGTGACCTCACTCACAGGCATCGCCCCCACGGCCACAGCTCTCAGTGCATTGATTATGTATCGGAGGTCGCACTGATATTTTATCTTTATTATTGTAAATAAAAGATTTTTAACAGTTTTATTTCCAAAAATTTTTTTTGTGTTTGTGGGTTTTAACTATTTAATCACTAGATTGGTAATGGCTGGATCTCATAGAGGCATTACCAATCTTAGGCTTACAGACAAGCTGTCGTGTTGTGAATTCATTGGAGCTCCCTCCGGTGGTTGTTACTGGTGATGCAGCTGACTGTGTGGGCTTCACAGGTGATGGTGATGATTGGCAATCTGGTTCTTGGAGCATTGAATGGTTTGAAGTGGATCAATCCTTGCCTATTGTCTTTGGTTCCTGGAGGAGTTCACATCTCTCTGGTTTCTTCTGCTCTGTGGAATTTTTTGCAAGCTAAGTGGATGTTTTTTTTATATTTTGTGGCACACTTTTGTGTGCTTAAGGTTCTGCTTATGTTTTGTCTTATTCTGAGTTGTGGGTTTGCAATTTAGTCTTCATATTTGTTTATCTGCTCTCAGATAGGAAGTTTTCTTCCTAGGAACTTTACCATTTACTATTATCTGTTATTTCCAGTTCTGCTGGCATTTGATTTATAGAAGTCTGCAGATATAGAGGGCGCCGAGTCTTAGTGACTCAGGGTAATTTTTGTACTATCTGCTGTTTGTGGGTTTTTTTTATAGTGTTTTTACTGACCGCACTGGTATTCTATCCTGTCTTTCCTATATAGCTAGTTTGGCCTCTTTTGCTAAACCTTTTACTCTGCGTGTGTTTGTTTTTCTTTCTCTTGTTTCCAAGTAAATATCTGTGGAGGCTTGTTATTCTTTTGAGGTTCTGCTCTGAGGCAAGATAGCTTTTCCGACATCCATCTTTAGGAGCAGTTAGTTCTCCGACTGTGCAGAGGTGTGTAGTCAGGGATTGCGGTCAGTATAGTCACCAACGACTTCTGTGGAATCTGAATGTTACTCCTGAGTCATCGGTTCATAACAGTACAATTTGGCCAAAAGAGTTAAAACTGAGATATATGCATCTCAGAAGAAGGGAAGAGAAGTGTTGAGGCTGTTGTTTCTTTTTCCTTTCTTCCCTTTTTTCTTTGGGTGACTGTGGAGTCTTATGCAAGTATAAGTTCCCAGGAACTAGCTTCTCGTTTAGACCAGCTCGCTGCAAGGGTACAGGGAATTTCTTAGTATATAGTTCAGGCTCCAGTTTTGGAACCAAAAATTTCTATTCCAGATTTGTTTTATGATGATAGGTCCAAATTTTTGAGTTTCGAAAATAATTGTAAACAGTTTTTTGCTCTGAGACCTCGTCATCTGGTGATTCAATTCAGCAGGTTAAAATAGTTATCTCCCTGCTGCGGGGCAATCTGCAGGATTGGACGTTTTCTCTCACCTATGGGGATCCGGTTTTACTTAATGTGGACTCCTTTTTTAGGCCTTGGGTTTAATTTATGATGAACCCGACTCTGTGGATCAAGCTGAGAAGACTCTGTTGGCCCTGTCTCAGGGTCAGGAGGTGGCGGAATTGTATTGTCAGAAATTCAGAAAATAGTCTGTGCTGACTAAATGGAATGATGATGCTTTGGGGTGCTTTTCAGAAAGGGTCCTTCTGACGCTGTTAAGGATGTTATGGTGGAGTTTCCTACGTCTGCGGGTTTGAACGATTCAATGTCTCAGGCCATTCAGATTGATCGGCGTCTGCGGGAGCGCCGAGCGGTCCGCTCGGGATTGTCATACTAAGACCAGATTCCTGAGCCGATGCAGTGTGATAGGGTTCTATCTCTCACTGACTGACAAGGACTTAGACGCTGTAATAAGTTGTGTTTTTACTGTGGTGATGCTTCTCATGTCATCTCTGTTTGTCCCAAGCGGGCACAGAGGATTGCTGGTTCCTTTACCCTCAGTACTATACAACCTAAGTTCTTATTATCTGAGTCTTTGATTTGTTCCTTGTCGTCATTTTCTGTTACGGCATTTGTGGATTCAGGTGCCGCCTTAAATTTGATGGATTTTGAGTTTGCTAGTCGTTGTGGCTTCCCTATGCAGCCGTTGCGGAACCTTATTCCTTTAAGGGGCATCAACGATACACCTCTTGCGCAGAACTAACCTCAGTTTTGGACGCAGTTGACAATGCGCATGGCACCAGCTCATCAGGAGGATTGTCGATTTTTGGTTTTGCATAACCTGCATGATGCGGTGGTGCTGGGTTTTCCATGGTTGCAGGTCCATAATCCTGTTTTGGATTGGAAGTCTATGTCCGTACAGGATTTCTGGTTATTAATCCTGCCTCCTTTCGGTTGGCGCTTCCGAGCTCTTTTGCAATTCATGATGTTTTTTATAAGTCCTTTTTGAAGCGCCTTGTCAAGCCCATGGTTCCTGCTGTGGCCCCTCC
The DNA here is from genome assembly GCA_033576535.1 of Allobates femoralis. Classification (NCBI taxonomy): domain Eukaryota; kingdom Metazoa; phylum Chordata; class Amphibia; order Anura; family Aromobatidae; genus Allobates; species Allobates femoralis. Next base: position 153,605,476 of record JARQOC010000005.1, read on the forward strand.
GGCCCCAATCATGATTGATGGTGAGTTAGAGTATGAGGCTGAGAAGATTTTGAATTCTCATCTTTCGAGACGGAGGCTCCAGTCTCTAGTTAAGTGGCGGGGTTATGGCCAGGAGGATAATTCTTGGATTTCGGCCTCGGATGTTCATGCCCCTGACTAGGTTCGTGCTTTTTATCTGGCTCATCCTGATAGGCCTGGGGCCTCTGTTGAGGGTTTGGTGATCCCTCCTCATGGCAGGATAATGTTGTGAAATCATTGGAGCTCCCTCTGGTGGTTGTTGCTGGTGATGCAGCTGACTGTGTGGGATTCACAGGTGATGGTGATGATTGGCAATCTGGATCTTGAAGCATATAATGTTTTGATGTGAATCAATCCTTGCCAGTTGTCTTTGGTTCCTGGAGGAGTTCATATCTCTCTGGTTTCTTCTGCTCTGTGGAATTTTTTGCAAGCTAAGTGGATGTTTTTTTTTATATTTTGTGGAACATTTTTGTGTGCTTAAGGTTCTGCTTATGTTTTGTCTTATTCTGAGTTGTGGGTTTGCAATTTAGTCTTCATATTTGTTTATCTGCTCTCAGATAGGAAGTTTTCTTCCTAGGAATTTTACCATTCACTATTATCTGTTATTTCCAGTTCTGCTGGCATTTGATTTACAGAAAGTCTGCAGATATAGAGGGCAGCTGAGTCTTAGTGACTCAGGGTAATTTTTGTACTATCTGCAGTTGGTGTTTTTTTTATAGAGTTTTATACTGACCGCACTAGTATTATATCCTATATTTCCTATATAGCTAGTTTGGCCCTTTTTCTAACCCTTTTACTCTGCCTGTGTTTGTTTTTCTTTCTCTTTTTTCCCAGTTAATATCTGTGGGGGCTTGCTATTCTTTTGGGGTTCTGCTCTGAGGCAAGATAACTTTTCCTACATCCATCTTTAGGAGCAGTTAGTTCTCCTGCTGTGCAGGGGAGTCTAGGTCTGGTTAGTTACATCCCACGGCTAATTCTAGTTGCGCTGTGTAGTCAGGGATTGCAGTCTGTATAGTCACCAATGACTTCTGTGGAATCTGAATGTCACTCCTGAGTCATCGGTTCATAAAACTGTCGGCTGTCATTAACCCTTTACATCACCTCAATGCCACTGCACTTGGGCATTGGGAAGAGACAGGTAAAGCACCAGGATTTGCTGCTTCTAATGAATACACCAAATTTTTGGGCAGCTGCGGGCTATTTTTTACCCTGAGATGACAATAACTATGTGCCCTCGCAGGGCGATAATACCAGCCACCAGCTGCCTGGTTTTACTTTGGCTGGCAGTCAAAAAATAGGGTGAAGCCTACACTTTTTTTTATTATTATTTATTTAAATAATTTAAAAAATATTAAAATGGCCCCCCTGTATTTTTGATAGCCAGACAAGGTAAACCTGGCGGCTGGGGGTGGCAGCCTACAGCTGTCTGTTTTATCTGGGCTGAGAATCAAAACTATGGAGGATCCCTATGCAATTTGTTTCCAATTTTTTATTTATTTTTACATACATGATGGCGTGTTCGTTGCCATACACCAATGTCTATGGCAACTCAGTCTCCAATATGACCACCTCCACCTTAAACATGGTTCATTTCTTTGTCACGATACCTGCGCTGTCACTGCCATGAACCACATTTCATGGGCCTGCGAGCCACCGTTTGTTGATATCTGGCTTAAAGGGACTCTGTCAGTGCAGAATGACTGTTCAAGCCAAGCATAGGTGCTAGAGTGTATTGTGGCAGGCCAAAAATTTAGATACATCTTCCCACCTGCTTTGTTTCTATCTCTGCTCTTCTCTGGCTCTATGTGATGAAAGGAAAGGCTAAGCCTGCGCTGTCCGATGAAGAGACATGAGAACAAGATTTCTTAAATGCAAATTCTAATTCTAATGCATTTTAGAGTATACAAACTAGTTTCTTTGGGATAAATCACATATGTGATTTATCCCTGAGGAAGGCATTAATTGACTAAGGGCCCTTTCACATCAGCGGTAATTTGAAATCGCGGCAGATGCGGTGAAAAAACCGCATCTGCCGCGATTGCCGCATAGCCTGCCGCACAACCGCTGCACTTGCGGCGCGGTTGCGGTAATCGCCATAGTAAGTATAGGGGGACTCGCGGCAGGTGCGGCAAGTGCGGTTTTGCACTTGCGGCAGGTGCGGCCGCGAAAAAAAACGCGGTCAGCCGCGTTTTTTTTTCGCGGCCGCACCTGCCGCAAGTGCAAAACCGCACTTGCCGCACTGTCAATCCCCTATACTTACTATGGCGATTACCGCAACCGCGCCGCAAGTGCAGCGGTTATGCGGCGGCTATGCGGCAATCGCGGCAGATGCGGTTTTTTTCACCGCATCTGCCGCGATTTCAAATTACCGCTGATGTGAAAGGGCCCTAAGAAACCCGTTTTACTAAAGACAGTGCAGGAATCTTGTTCTCATGTCTTGTCATTGGGCAGCGCAGGTTTAACTCTTTCTTTCCGTCCCCAATTGCATACTCCAAGGGTCGGCAGCAGCCATCTAGATGCATTCGTAGTTGCATTGTACTTATCCTCCAGATAAGACCGTATTGCACGCCTCTTTTTTCAATTTGTATATTCTTCGCTGGGTCTATTAAGCTAAACAAATCAATGTAAGAAGGGGGGACAACAAGCTCCTGTATGTGAGTTGAAAAATTATTCAGTGCTGATAGGTCGAGATGAGCAAACCTGTTTAAAGCTTAGTTTGGGTGCTTCACATATCCAAAGTGCTGGTGTGTGCAGCGCTGTGCGATCCGATTGCTGTAGTTGATCAGAACACACACTGGGGGTAAAATCTGAGTTTTTGGCTGTAGTGTGTTGTCTAAAATAAAAAATCCCAACTGTCTCGCCCCTGGAAGTGTTAAGACTAGCTGAATATAGGCAGAGAGCTGAACAGCCAATCAGTGACTTCCAGTGATGTTCAGGTCAAAGTTCGGGACCTGAACTGTGACACCCGAATCCAAGCATCCAAAGGTTTGCTCATCTTTACTGACAGGTTTCCTTTAAAGACTAACAGCAAGAACAATGTAGTATTGCACCACACCAAATAAATGCACTATATGCATACTCTTACACAAGGGAAAAATAATGATATTTACACAGACAGAGCCTTCCTGACATAAACGTGTCTGGTATGTATCAAGATTCAACAGCTGTAACTGTATTAAAAATTTAATTAGCAGCACTTTTCAAGACACCTCTACTGAATATATGGGGTTAGTAGTATTGGCATATGTCACATACCCATTTCTCAGCATGTGAGGCAAGGATTTAATTTATCTACTCTCATTCAGTCCAGCACTCAATCTCTGTTATAGGCTATAAAGTGAGCATAAATAACACCCCAACATAGTCTACACACCGCAGGTACACAACATGCTGCCACCACTCATCAAAAACATGGAATGATGAGTCCCCAAAATATACTACTGTCTGACAATCAACAGGGTCACACACTCTTTATAAAGCTATCGACTCTTTAGAACATACAAGTATCAAACTTTTTAAAGTTTTAAACTTAAATATAAAAATTACAATGCTTACAATAAAAAGATATCAAAGATAAAAATAAAAAGGGTACACAGATGCAAAACAGTCATGAAATAAAATCAGAGAATTACAGAAATACCTAACTTCCAGTCTAGAAGTTATTCATTTGTTTCCTTGGTGGGAGGAGAAATGAAATATGGATTACATAAGCATCGACTTGATCCCTATCTGTGAACAGCTTTCTTTTACGTCAGCCAGCTTTTTAGAGGTTTGGCCTTTGCCTTGGGTTTCCAGGACAGCCTCTAATTTTAATATTCTAATCTCAGGTCTGTGACTGGACCATGAGTATTTAGTAATGAATACATTGCATATTAAATGCCTTGATTTTTAAAATATTAATTTATTATTATTATTAATATACATATTAAAAGGCTTGTGACAATTGCTTTTTACAAGCACTCCCCATCCTATAGTAACTAGGGAATGTGAAGCCCTGCCTCTAGACACCAATTTGTCAGCCCCTTTGAAGTCACAGAAGTGACAACACCCCTGTTTCTTATGAAAACCCCACTTAGAATCTAGTTTCTGTAATTAAGATAAGAAGAGGTTAAGCCTTTTGTGCAGAGATGTCAGACTGGAATCAATGTTACACTACAATTGCATGCTACTATTATACAATTATCCCCACAAATACATATTTCCTTCACAGTATAGAATATTGATCGAAGAATTGAACTGCCAACTTGGGTCTACAAGACATTTTTTCCACTTTATCATGAACTTAATCCAACATTTAAGGAATGGTTTTGCCTACCTCTTGATAAATGTCTGTGGGTATAGTAAAGTTGAACTTGATTGACTTTTTGCATTCCACTATTCAACTTTGCATACATTTATATTTTTGGCAGAATCTTTTCAAATGGCCTCAACAAGCATTAGAGCAGAATATTATTAAGCCTGTTTTTACTTTTGAACATCAACAGGAAATCCTAGTACTAAAATATGAGTTTAACAGTTGCTTAGCCATTCCTTGTCTTACAGTAATAAGGTTGCATCACAAATTATAAACTGTATTATTAACAGGAGGCTGTGAGACTCTTTGAGGACATTAATGAAAAGCTGAATGAAGCAGAAATACAATGCAGGCAATCGCTGGTTACTGTGTGGGAAGGCTGTAAGTCTTGCCTTGAATGGTCTTGCATTAATTTCTACACCAACAGTTGTTCTCCGCAGGAAATACAAACATTTGCTGTTAAGGTAAGATCAATAAAATATATAATCTGCGTCATTAGCGCTTTTTCACTACTATGTACATGAGCTCAATTATAAGGGCTGTCCCTAGTACTAGTGCATCTCAATGTATTTCACATTGCGATTTTTGTACATCCGTGGCTGTCTATTGTAAAACGGACAGCCACGGATCCAGATTTATCCCCGTATGTCCCTATGGGGATATGGGGATATGGGGGCATGCTCAGTACACTAACACTGCTCCTAACCATCTAATTTCACTTCCGCAAATGTATATAAATACATTAAAATAACAAATATGTTATGCTCACCTGTCCAGCGAGTCCCCCGATGCCTCCATCTAGCTCCCAGAACAGGACCTGGTATTGCGTGGCAATCCGATCAGCTGATCAGCTCACATGACCAGTTACTGCGGTAACTGCGGTCATGTGACCTGATCAGCTGATCGGGTAGCCCCGTCTCCCCAGGTCCTTCAACCCTCGGGAGCTAGATGGAGGCATCGGGGCACTCGCTGGACAGGTGAGCATACATATTTGTTATTTTTAACCTTTGCTTTACTTAATTTCACTTCCGCAATGTATGTATATACATTGCGGAAGTGAAAGTGCCCCGCACAGTTCTTTGTGTGTCTGGGCCCATGAAAATCACGGACCTGGACACAGACATGGCATCCGGAGGTCACCTCTGATGCTTTCCTTTCCTATCCGTGGGGTACTGCAAAAAGTCGGATCCCACAGACAGGAAAAAAATGGCTATGTGAAAGCAGCCTTAGAATATCATCAAAAATCGATATCATATTGCCATGTTTTAGGGTGTTTCTGGGAGCCCTGAAACACATTGATTAATAAATCAATATTGCATTCACTCTTTGATGTCTCGTGGAATACGTCAGCGCGGTTTTTAACCCTTCATCGCCCCTACTTTAATTTTCTGAGATGATGACCTTTGGGTTTTCATTGAATGTAAGCCATGATCATCAACATTAACAGACAAAAAGCACTTGAAATAGATCATTCTGTGTGTAATGACTCTATATAATATGTGTTTCATTTTTTGTATTAAATTACTGAAATAAATGAATTTTTTGATGATATTCTAATTCATTGAGATCCACTAGTGTTATATTTATTGTACTGTTCATGAACAACTATCCATATTTATCAACTACATATGATTGAAAATTATCCATTGGAGAGATATTTCATTTGCCTGTATGGTATGGTGCCACCCAAGGTGTATGTACATGTTAACGTCCAGCTACTTAGATGATTGCTAGTGGACAGCCATGTTCAATTCTTCTACCCACTTTCAGAGTTGTATTTCTTTACTTTTCATGATTTTGTCTTCATTAAATACTAGTTGATACAGATATTTTTTACTGACAAGCATAGAAAAAACAATAATGCATTTGTAGTAACAGTGCAATATAGCGAACGCTTGAAGTGACTTGTGATGATATAATGGGCTAGAATATATTTGGAACTGGGAGGAATACATAATTATAATTTCTTTACACTGCTTCGTAGACATCATACAATTAATATTTAACTGTAAGACAAGTTACTGTGAACTAGATGACACCAGAAGAGTTACTGGGGAAATTAACAGGGAACTATGACCTTGATTCATCAATTCTTAAAGTGCTTTAAATGCCTCAACATTTTTGTGCAACTCAATGTTGTACAAAAATTTAACGACTTAGGTCACTTTAAATCATAAAAGTGGTGTAAAATATGACATAAATGTACTCCACTGCATGAGTGTAGTATATATATATGTATGTATGTATATATGTTTAAATCTCTAAAAGAGAAACCTATCAGGCGATTCATGCTGCGCAAACTGTAGGGGGCTTGAATCGCAGCCTGGCCTCTACAAATGCAGCTGGGTATACCTTCCTATGAAGCAGCATTTTAGAAAAAATATATACTTTGACAATCGGACTGGGTATCATACTAAGACTATCTGACCCAGACCCCCGCTGGCACTTCCACGTGCTGGTCCAGGTGATAGGTCTATAATACTGATGAGCGAGCATGCTCGCCACTACTTGGTACTCACACGAGTATCACGGTACTCGGGATGCTTGGCGAGCACCGAGTAATGGCGCGATACTCGTGCTCATGCTCGGGTCCACCTCCCTGCATGTTGGTGCTTTAACAGAGCCAGCCCCATACAGGGATTGGCTGACAGACACTGTAATTCCACAGCCATTGTTGGTTGTGGCATTACAGTGATTGGCTGGCCGCACAGCTGATCAAGTCTTTATAAGACCTGACTGCCTGTGCTTCGTCACTCTGTGCCATAGACAGTCAGTGTAGGGAGAGCTGCTGCTGATTCAGGGACAGATTTGTGGCCTTTCAGCTAGTGTTGGTGCAGGGCTGCTAATCTAAGACAAACAACAGTCCTTCTGAGGACTAATTAGCTGTATACAAGCAGGCAGGGAGGCAGGGTATATAGGAAAGTTAGGTTTCCAGTATACCAGCCTGCATCATATCTGTGGCTGGTGTGCTGGCTTTAAATCTCCTCTATCCATCCCAAAATAGTCCTATTAGGATTAATTTAAATCTCTATAGGCAAGAGGGGTATATAACTCCATTTTCTAGACCTCACAAGACGCTGTCTACCTGTACGCAGCATTTGTAGCAGTTGTGTGGCCTGTAATATCAATTTTTCATCTCTCCATCCCAAAACAGTCCTATTAAGGATTAATTTAAATCTCTATCGGCAAGATGGGTATATATCTCCATTTTCTAGACCTCACAAGACACTGTCTACCTGTACGCAGCATTTGTACCAGGTGTATACGCTTTAATATCTGATCTCCAATATCCATCTAAAAAACATTCGTTGTCTGACTTAATTTACATTTCTTTTTACATTCCGATGCCCCTGGGAAGAGACGTGGATGAGGGCCTCTTTAAATAATGTGCCCATTATTAGGAAGTAACGAAAAAAGAAAGGGGGGGGGAACAAGAGGCGCAATAGTGCCCTTATCACTCGACACTAAATCAAAGCAGGTGAGTAAGAGATGGTCACTCACCTATTCCAGTTGTGCCACCCACAACTGGTTAAAAGACCTGATAGGATGCGTATCCTGCTGGCTGCTGCTGGACTTCCACCGGTCTCTACACGGGTAGATGATGTCTGAAGCTTTGGGAAAGGAAGGTGTGCCACAGTCCGCGCTGCCAAAATCTCCCGCTTGTAAATAATGCAAGTAGCCGATGTCCAAATCAAACCTCTCTTTTATTTCTCCAACGGAAGACGCCAGGAGGGCGTTGAAACGCATTGGAGAAATAAAAGAGAGGTTTGATTTGGACATCGGCTACTTGCATTATTTACAAGCGGGAGATTTTGGCAGCGCGGATTGTCGCACACCTTCCTTTCCCAAAGCTTCATTATTAGGAAGTGAGTCTTTTCTAGTATTGCCCTAGGTAGGGCTGCCAAACATTAGGAGGCACTCCGATGCCCCTGGGAAGAGACGTGGAGAAGAGCCTTTTTAAATATTGTTCCCATTACAAAGGAGTGGTTCTCCTATACTTGTAATGCTGATGCACTAAGTATGGACTAAAACATTTACATCTGGGGAGTATACATGAACCTACTGTCTAACTCTAAAAATTCTTTATTTAGTCATAAGTTTTCATGAACACAGATAGGCAATAACAGCTCAATCATTCCATTCAATTTGTAATAATCAGAACATGAAACACGTAATAGAAATAAATAGTGAATGGGAAGAGAGAAGAGAGAAATAGAAGAGGAACATGGGTGGAGGAGAACAGGGGAGTAGATCATAGGGGGGGGCAGGAGAGGGCTAGAGAAGAGATACTGTCTAACTTTTTAAAGGTTAGGGGCATGTAAATAAAATATGTAAATAAAATATGTTTTCGTGTCATCATGGACCACGGTCGCCCTGATGATATGGTGGTGGCGGATAAGGAGAAGGAGGAGTACAGCAAATTTCCAATATCAGGAAGTATGTACCTCCCCAAAAAATACAATGGCTTTGACTTTAGATTACACTGCCATCATTTGGTGGTGTGCTGAAGTCAGGCCCAATCCAACCCTTGTTCTTCTTGATCAGAGTCAGCCTGTCAGCATTTTCAGTTGACAGGCGGGTGCGTTTATCAGTAACGATTCCACCGGCAGCACTATAAACCCGATCTGACAACCCGCTAGTGGCAGGGCAGGCCAGGACTTCCAAGGCGTAGAGAGCCAATTCATGCCACATGTCCAGCTTGGATACCCAATAATTGTGAGGCTCAGAGGAATCCTGGAGCACTTTTGTACAGTCACCAAGGTACTCCTTCACCATCTTTACAAACTTTGCAGTCCATGTGACAGAACCCCGCACCTCAGGGCCTGTGCTCTCGGAGGGGCTGAGAAAACTGTCCGATATCTTTCACAGTGTTCCCCTACCTCTGCTGGATTGGAGTTGTGCCTTTCTCTCCCGGACGCCTTGGTTGTCCACTGAACTGTGACCTCTGCGCCAGCATTTTCCGAAGTGAATTTTTTGACTAATTCCGCAACAAGGGCCTTCTGGTACTGCAGCATTTTTGTAGATCTCTCCGCCTGGGGAAAAAGAGAAATACAGTTCTCCTTGTAGCGTGGGTCTAAAAGTGTCACCAACCAGTAATGAGTGTCCGCCAAGATGTTGATAATGCGAGGGTCACGGGAAAGTCAGCCATGCACACCAGACTGGTAACAGGCAAGACTTCAGAGTCATCAACAACCGGACAACTGACCATTCTGTCCTCATCCCCCTCATCCTCCTCCTCCCTGTCTTCTGGCCATCTATTCTGAACCGACTGTATGACAGTTGTGGAGGTTGTACTGTCAATTGCGCATGAAACTAGCTCCTGTTCTTCTAACTCCTCCTCCTCATCCTTCTCCTCGTCATTGTCCCCCAATGCACGTTGGGATGAGATGAGCCTGGATTGTGTGTAATCACCCACTATGGTTCCTTGCTCCATCTCATCGTGCGCAGCCTGCAATGCATTGTCTTTGATTTTGAGCAGAGGGCGTTTTAGAAGACAGATAAGCGGGATGTTCACACTAATGATGGCGTCGGCGGCGCTCACCACCTTGGTGGAGTCCTCAAAGTTTTGGAGGACTGTACTTATGTCAGACATCCATGTCCACTCCAGATGTCTTATGTGTGGAGTTTGAACTGTATACCGATGGCCTAGTTGATGCTGGCAGTCAACAACTGCCCTCTTCTGCTCACAAATCCTGACGACCATCTGCAGAGTTGAATTCCAACACGTGGGGACATCACACACCAGTCTGTGAGCCTGCAGCTGCAAACGCTGCTGAAACCCGGCAAGGGCGGCCGAAGCAGTAGGTGACTTTCTAAAATGGGCACACAGGCGGCGTACATTAATGAGCAGATCTGGCAGCTCCGGGTAGGATTTAAGAAACCACTAGGTTGAGCACATGGGCCAAGCATGGCACATGTGTGAGCTCGCCTCAGAACTGCCACCAGGTTCTGGCCATTGTCACACACGAACATGCCTGGCTCTAGGTTCAGCGTTGTGAGCCAATGATCTGCCTGCTCTTTCAGAGCTGTCCACAACTCATCAGCATTGTGGAGTTTGTCACCTATGCATAATAGCTTCAGCACAGCCTGTTGCCACTTGGCCGAGGTAGTGTTACAGAGCTTCCAGCTTGGGACTGTTGTGGAGGCTGAAGAGGAGGAGAAGGCTGAGGAGGATGATGTACCGGAGCTGTAGACTGTGCGGGCAACCCTGACTGAGTTAGGGCCCGCAATCCTTGGCGTCGGGAGGACATGTTTCGTCCCAAGGTCCGACTGGGTCCCGGCTTCCACTATATTAACCCAGTGTGCCGTCAGCGAGATGTACCGTATTTGCCCACAAGCACTTGTCCACGTGTCTGTGGTTAGGTGGACTTTGACAGAAACTGTGTTGTTAAGGGCATGGCTAATGTTTTGGGACACGTGCTTGTGTGGCCCCCCACTGGTCAGGACGCCACGTAGGGGTACTTCACCCAGAGAGTGTGGGATTCCTGTGGTCAGGGAAATTGGATGTCTTAACACCTCCACACACCTAAGAGCAGGGGCCAATCAAAAAGTCCATTGTTAGGAACCGGTCCCAGTGTGCGTAGCTTAGGTGGGCGGTGGAAGAAGTTAGTGAGAACAAAGCAAGAGAGTTAGAAGAAGGTGGTTGGAGAGGAACGGAGTGGGAAACCTGTGAGGAGCACAGGGAAGGGTGCCTAGCCGAGGTGGCCCTATGAAGAGAGGGTCCGCTCCAGTTAGCTGCTGCTTTCTGGGGGAGGAGCAGTCCTGGTACGGAGGTCTGGCTCCGAGAATGGTGCGGGAGTTTAGCCCCAAGCCATCGATACCGGAGGCCCGAGCCGGCTTTAAGCGATCGGTTCCAACACCTAGCGTAACCATAAAAGGTCCTAAGTAGGGTCCGAAGGTACATTAAGCCCTTGAAGAGGGACCCAAGGAACTGGCTGGAGGCTCTGCATGCAGGAACGCTGGAGGAAGTCAAGAACAGCGAAGGTCTCCTAAGTGACATACAAAATTCTTGTCTACTTCCCAGGACAGCGATACTGTGAACTGAAACCGTCATATTGCCTGTAGTTTCCAGTAAAGACCCGTGCACAGTGAAGAACTGTGTGCCGTGTGTTATTTGCCTGCAAAAAAGGAGCCATACTCCTGCTTCCTTCACTGTGTGCTGCGCTAGACTCCTGCGTACAACCCCTTCATCCACTGCTGCCCTGAGGAAAATCCGCTACAACTGCTGCCATCACATCTCCTCAGAGGTCTGCCCTGCAGTGCTGGTGCAATCACCAGACACCGTAGGGGGCGTCACGAGACATCTCCCTTTTTATTTTTATTCCCTTTTTATTTTAAACCACTTTTCATTGAGCACCCAGGGAACAAGGCCGGGTCTTGACCATCTGTGATCCTCAGCTGCAGAACTGCCCGCTTCCTGAGTACTCCATAGCCCTGCCGGTCGACTCAAATGTATAATGCGGGGTCGGCACAGCGGGAGAAATAGTGGAATGCAGAATGCTTCCGTCTCCACTAGCCTAAAAGGTAACATTTCCAGCGCAAGCAGTCGCGAAATGAGCGAACTTAGGAGTGTGGCCTGTAGGGCGTTAGCAGCGTATTTGCTCTTGTGCATGACCCACCCAGGCCGGGGGACTCAGAGCTCGGGCACGGTGTCAGGGAAACGCTATCACGGGTGGCTGTACCCGAGTCCGTGGCTCTGGGGGTCAATAACAAAACAACAATACAGAGTAGTTCATGGCGCCACCTGTAGTACCTGGTGAGGGATCAACAGCGCCGCCACAGTCCTCTGGAGGGTGTTGGAATTGCGGAAAGGGTAGTATATCTTCCTACAGGCAGCAATGCTCTGTTGATCTGGCACAGGCTGTGCAAAGAAGAAGTGCAGTGCAGCGGTGGGAAAGAGGCACACTGAGGCTCCATTACTCATTCGGATACTTTTACTGGAACAGTTCAGGTAAAAAGTTCACAGTACAACACAGTCTGCAAGCATAGTCAGCTGGCCTAAGTAGTCTCCACGTGGCTTTGTTAGATGTCCCTCCTTCACTACTCTTCCAGGTTGGTGTGAAGCCTGGCTGGCCTGAAACCTGGCCTGGCCTCCTGTGCTCTTTCACCTTTGCTGTCTGCGGGATAACCATCGATGGCCTGCCGTAATCTCTCTTCACTGCGGTGCCTGGCTCCCTTGATATTGACTGTGCAGGTGCCCAGGAGAACACTAGTCTCCACGGTGAACCGGATTCACTGCTGGGCCTGGAGCTCTCCAGCAGGTGCGGACTCTCATGTCCGGTGTACTGTTTGGGATGAACCTTCGTCGGTTCCTCAGTTCCCAAAACAGCTTCTCTTCCTGGAAGACCCATTCTCCTCCTCCTCTCTGTCTCTCCCTCAGACGTTCTCTGCCTCTAACTTCCTCCCGACCTCACAGTGCTTCCCTGAACTCCTCCCACTTGGGCTGGGTCTCCTAGCAGAGGAGTTAATCCTGTAGTCCCCTGAGCTAAGGGTATGTGTGTGGATGCAAGTAATAAGCCACATATTAACCTCCCCATTCACTGACCACAGGGATTCCACACACGCTGGTCTGGGTGCAGTATCCCTTAGTGGTGCTCCGACCAATGGGGTGCCACAATTGCGTTCCAATGACTGGGATATGGATATCTGAACACTGCGCTGGGACAAGGACGTGGTTGATGATGGTGGCATTTCTGATTGTGCAATGACAGGTGCAGGACAGGAGGCATCTTCACATGCACTATGGACAGGGGATTGGCTTGCACGCACAACAGTGGAAGAAGCAGCTTTGACACCCGCAGACACTGCTCCTGAACCCTCTGGTACGTCCCACAAAGTTGAGTGCTTTGCTGCCATGTGCCTGATCATGCTGGTGGTGGTGGTCAGGCTGCTAGCTTTGCTACCCCTGCTGATGCTGGCATGTCAGGTGTTACAAATGGTCTTTTTTGAATTATCTGCAGACTCCTTAAAAAACAGCCAGACTAGGGAAAACCTAACTGTTGTACTGGCAACTTGAGTTGTGTTGGTGTTTCGGGGAACGGTTGCCCACCTTCTGTCTGCAGCCTCCACCCTGCTTCTTCGGCCTGTTGTGATGCTACGCCTCCCTCCCCCTGTGCACAGCTTTCCTCGCTCTGCATGTCCTCCTGCCAGGTTGGGTCAGTTACTGGATCATTCACCGCATCGTCTTCCACTTCTTCACCCTGGTCCTCCTCTTGACTTTCTGGCAATTGTGTCTGATTATCGACCACCTTTTGTCGTGACATGTTCCCACTGTCGCCTTCGTGCGACCGTGTCTGCTCAATTATTTGGCATCGTACATACGATCTCCTCATGACCCACTTCAAGTGGAGCGGGCAAGAGGCTCGAATCTATGAATGGAAAACTGAACAGCTCTTCAGAGTGTCCAAGTGTGGGATCAGTTATGTCTGGGCACTCGGCATGGTGGAAGGAAGGAGGAGCAGGGTGACAAATATGTGGTCCAGTCTCACAGCTACTTACTGACACTTGACCGTGTGGAAGACCAGGTGTTTGTGGTGGTGCCAAACTGACTGGAAGCATTATCTGCTATCCAACTAACAACCTGTTGACACTGCTCTTGATTTAAAAGTGGCCTGCTGCTGCGGTCCCCTAGAAATTGGGACAAGAAGGTCGGGTGAGATGATGTGGGCGTTTGTAGTGGCACAATTCGAGCTTGCACACAGCCTCGGCTTCTACATCATGTCCCTCGTCCCTTGCCACCAGCCTTGTGCATTTTGAATGGTGATGTGCTATATACACTGCCGTTAAACTAAATAAAGGCATACGAAGAATGGTTTAGATTTGCTACTAGAGATATCTGCCGATGTTAGCAGTCCTGCCTAGGCAACTAGGAAAGACCCACTTCCTAATAGGCAATTATTTAAAGAGCACTCATCCACGTCTCTTCCCAGGGACATTGAGTGCCTCGAAATATTAGAAAATGCACACTTCCTAATAAGGAGAACATATTTAAAGAAACATGGAGTGCCTCCCAATTTTTGCCAGCCCTGCATAGGGCAATCCCAAGAAAACCTACTTTCTATTAATGGGCACATTATTTAAAAAGGCCCTCATTCACGTCTCTTCTCAGGGGCATCTGAGTGCCACACATTTTTTTTTTAGTTTTTCATGTAATCCAAAAAACTATCATACAGCAACACTGTCTCACAAATGAGTATGAGCCCTTAACAATTTCCCCAAGGAAAATGCATTTTGGTTTCATTTTTGGAAGGTTTATTTGTTAGTCCGTAAAAGTGGCATAATACTCAGACAACATTGTTCACAGCAGTGACCTGGGAGTCAGAAATGCTGAAAGGGGTCTTCCCCATGCTATTTGAGCACTGTTGTTATACTTTTGTGACATTTTCAGAGTTTATCCAGGCTGCCGGGGGGTCATACCGGAAAAATGCTTGGGTCTCCCATAGGATAACATTGGGCTCGGTGCTCGGGTCGAGTACCCGAGCATCTCGAGATGCTGGACCCGAGCATCGAGCACCCGAGCATTTTAGTGCTCGCTCATTACTAGTCTTTAAACATGTACACACAATGAAAAGATCTGCTACTCACTGCAGCGGTGCTGGGATGAGCTGTCTGGGGGCAATGCTGTAATAGTCTGCTCTGTAGCCATGGTCCCGATCTGGATCCCCAAAGTATATGTCCTATAAAACGCCTAAGCCTTCAGGGAAAAATATGGCTGGGTGCTATTGTGCTTCTTAGTCCAATTATGAGTTCTGCTACCCACGGTTTTGGCTGCATGAATCACCTGACAGGTTCCATGTAATGTAACGTATGGCAGCTGGAAGAGGCACAAAAGAGGCACAAAAATTCATTAGGTGGCATAAAACTGAATTTGGCGCTTCTGAATCCAGCACACACTAAATCTAAACAGGTGTACAAAACTCCAGAAACATCTTAATAAATTAGGGCCTATATGTTTTGCTGCCATTGAAGGAAGGAAATTGTTTAGGAAATTAATTGGGACTAAACTTCTTTCTGCCAGAATGGAAAGGTTTAAAAAAGAGAGACCAACGGCAATAGGGTAATATGAAGTGCAGGGTTGTCACAACCTCATTAAAAACTTTTTAGATGAGTCAGTTGATGCAGTCCGCCATCAGTCAGAAGATCCCCTTCTTCTGCATAATACAGTGCCTACAAGTAGTATTCAACCCCCTGCAGATTTAGCTGGTTGACACATGCGGAATTAACTTGGCATTGTGACATTTGGACTGTAGATCAGCCTGGAAGTGGGAAATGCAGTGCCACAAAAAAGTTTTTTTTTTTTTTTTGTTTTTTTTAAAGCGTTAAAAGTTAATTGAGTGTCATTTTTTTATTCAACCCCCTCAAACCACCAGAATTCTGTTTGGTCCCCCTAAAGTATTAAGAAGTAGTTCAGGCACAAATAACAATGAGCTTCACATGTGTGGATTAATTACCTCTTTTGCCAGCCTTTTCTAACTATTTAAGACCCTCCCCAAACTTGTGAACAGCACTCATACATTGGGTCAACATGGGAAAGACAAAGGAGCATTCCAAGGCCATCAGAGACAAGATCGTGGAGGGTCACAAGGCTGGCAAGGGGTACAAAACCCTTTCCAAGGAGTTGGGCCTACCTGTCTCCACTGTTGGGAGCATCATCCAGAAGTGGAAGGCTTATGGAACTACTGTTAGCCTTCAACGGCCTGGACAGCCTTTGAAAGTTTCCTCCCGTGCCAAGGCCAGGCTTGTCCGAAGAGTCAAGGCTAACCCAAGGACAACAAGGAAGGAGCTCCGGGAAGATCTCATGGCAGTGGGGACATTGGTTTCAGTCAATACCATAAGTAATGTACTCCACCGCAATGGTCTCCGTTCCAGACGAGCTCGTAAGGTTCCTTTACTTTCAAAGCGTCATGTCAAGGCTCGTCTACAGTTTGCTCATGATCACTTGGAGGACTCTGAGACAGACTGGTTCAAGGTTCTATGGTCTGATGAGACCAAGATCGAGATCTTTGGTGCCAACCACACACGTGACGTTTGGAGACTGGATGGCACTGCATACGACCCCAAGAATACCATCCCTACAGTCAAGCATGGTGGTGGCAGCATCATGCTGTGGGGATGTTTCTCAGTCAAGGGGCCTGGCCATCTGGTCCGCATCCATGGGAAGATGGATAGCACGGCCTACCTGGAGATTTTGGCCAACAACCTCCGCTCCTCCATCAAGGATCTTAAGATGGGTCGTAATTTCATCTTCCAACAAGACAACGACCCAAAGCACACAGCCAAGAAAACCAAGGCCTGGTTCAAGAGGGAAAAAATCAGGCATTGCTCCCACCCAGCCAGAATCCTGCGCCACACTGATGAGGGGCAACAACCCCGAAACAGCTGTCTGTGGTTGGATACCTAGTCCATGGTAAACCCCTGGCTATATCTTCAAGCTCGCAAGGGCTGGATAGTGACTTAAGGGCTACTAATACCCTGGGCTAGGTCCTTCCCTGGTGGGATAACTGGCTGGTGTCCATGTTGTAGACTCTTAACCGAGGCTCCATGGACTTCATCTGCATATTCAAATTCTAGGGAGCAATGTACCTTGGGTTTCACTGTGTTTGAGTGCTTTTAACTGGTGCCCGCAGTGTTATCCTCCACTGGTCTCCACAAGGTCAGTGGTTGCTTTGTGATGTCGGTCTATCAGGCATTGCTCCCACCCAGCCAGAATCCTGCGCCACACTGATGAGGGCAACAACCCCGAAACAGCTGTCTGTGGTTGGATACCTAGTCCATGGTAAACCCCTGGCCATATCTTCAAGCTAGCAAGGGCTGGATAGTGACTTAAGGGCTACTAATACCCTGGGCTAGGTCCTTCCCTGGTGGAATAACTGGCTGGTGTTCATGTTGTAGACTCTTAACCGAGGCTCCATGGACTTCATCTGCATATTCAAATTCTAGGCGCATGCACTTGGTTCACTGTGTTGTGAGTGCTTTACCTGGTGCCCGCAGTGGTTATCCCACTGTCTCCAACAAGGTCAGTGGTTGCTTTGTGATGTTGTCTATCAGGCATTGCTCCCACCCAGCCAGAATCCTGTGCCGCACTGATGAGGGGCAACAACCAAAAAGCTGTCTGTGATTGGATACCTAATCCATGGTAAACCCCTGTCCATATCTTCAAGCTCGCAAGGGCTGGATAGTGACTTAAGGGCTACTAATACCCTGGGCTAGGTCCTTCCCTGGTGGGATAACTGGCTGGTGTCCATGTTGTAGACTCTTAACCGAGGCTCCATGGACTTCATCTACTTGTAGGCACTGTATGCACAATGAAATGGAGGAAATGCATTAGAGTTATCACACTGCTTCAAAAAAAAAAATAACCCAGACTCCAGGGTACTTGAGAGTAGAGGTAACTCTATTACATGTTTTAGTCTCAGAATGAGCCATTTTTCAAATATAAAAGAACTGTTATTTAGGTCATCAGACAGGATATAGCGCTATATATAGTGATGGGTGAACCCGCCGATGTTCAAGTTTGGCAGACCCGGACAAACTTTTCTTAAAGTCTAGGTTCAGGACTGGACTTGACCCAAACATGGTACGAAACCCAAACCCGGACTTTAAAGTTATGAACTGGTGGCTGAGGGGTAGTAAAAAGAAAACAGTGATTAAATATCAGCTCATACTTACGTGGTTCCACGCGCTTGTACTTCCAGGGTCGCTCAATAACATCCTGGTTATTCACTGCATGGTAGATGCTACCATGTATGGGCTGTTTCTAGGCTACTGCACTGGCTCCCAACAGCCAATGACCGATGCCCACTTCCTGTGACAGTATCTGTAATTGGCTGTTCCACCCCTCCCCATTGTGCTGGCATCTGGAATGGGTTACCATAGGCAACGAACCTGACGTCATAGTAGTGTAAAAAATAAATAAATGATGTAAAAAAATTTATAGAGCTTCGTTGTATTTTTGATTCACACACATTACCTTAGCTAACAATCAAAATACAGGGAAGTCCTTTTTTTTTTAATTATTATTTAAAGGGACACTGTCAGGTAATTTTTCAGTATGATACTAATAATACCATTGAATAGGGCCTGGGCAGGCCTTTTAAAAACATGTAAAACCATGATTGTGCACTTTCTAGTTTCCATGTTATCAGCGTCTTCATACCCTGCAAGGAGCTGGTGCATTAGTCTCCATTATATTTCCAACCGAATAGTCCAATTGCTGTATAAGTGTTATTTAAATATCCACACCCATCCAGGCTTGTGTTCACTCCCTCCCCTCTGTGCTTTGTGCTCGGAGGTGTTTTGTGCTACAGCCTGTAAGATTTCTATGTGTATATATAAACTTTGGTTTTCCTGCAGGCTTGTAATGTGTGCATCTGCTGAGCAAGTGATCAAATGTTCATATAAACATATAGAAATATTTTAGACTGCACACACTACACATGTCTCATACACACAATTACATGAAGAGCTGCAGCTAAACTCCCCCCTCCCTTCTCTGTCTGCTGTGAATGAGTCACACAACAGACAAATCAGAGAGGAGGCAGGACAGTGTCATGAAGCATGAATATTGAATCATTGAGTGGGAGTGGGCAGCAGAGAAATCACTGTGAGTGGCAGAGGGAATTAATCTTTTATTTGAAATTTACAGAAGAAAGGAGGTAAATATAAATAATAGAAATGCATGAAATAGAGAGATCTTAGAGAAAGGAATTAGAAAATGATAGCAGTTACACATTATTTTTGACCTGACAGTTTTCCTTTAAATAAATAAATAATTAAGAAATAAAATGTTTGGGCTTCAACATATTTTTGATTGCCAGCCAAGATAACACCCAGGTAGTTGGGGGCTGATATTCTCAGTGTGGAGAGGCCCATAGTAATAGGGCCCCCCAAACTAAAGAATAGCCGCCTGCAGCCACCCCAGAAATTGGCGCATTCATTAGAACCACCAGTTTATGGCGCTTTACATGGCTCTTCCGATGCCGTCGATTGTCAGAGGGGTATGTGTGGGGTAATAAATTTGAAAATGAGAGTTATCTGTCTGTGTTATTTCAAATAAAGGATTTTTTTCTGTACTTTATTTGAAATAAAGGATTTTTCTCTATGCTTCTGTTTTTTTAACTATTTCCTCACAGGATTGATAATGGGTGGGTCTCATAAAGGCCTGACATTATTAATCTGGGCTTAAGACAAGCTGTCAATACTTAGCTGTCATTAACCCCTTCTATCACCCTTATGCCACCGCACCAAGGCATCGGGACGAGTCGGGTAAAGTGCCAGGAATTGGCACTTCTAATGAATGTGCCAATTTCTGGGGTGGCTTCCGGCTGCCATTCTTTAGCATGGAAGCTCAATAACTATGGGCCTCACCACGCTGAGAACATCAGCCTCCAGCTCACTGGTTTTTATCTTGGCTGGCAATCAAAAATAGGGTAAAGCCCACAAATTTGTTTTGTTTATTATTTATTTAAATAAATTAAAAAAATAATGGGCTTCTCTGTATTTTGATTGCCAGGCAGCTCCTGATGACAGCCCATACCCTTCTGTCTTATATGCATGGAGAATGAAAAATACAGCAAAGCTATGTCATTTTATTAAAATTATTTTTACTCTGGCATGTCATTTTCGTTGCCTATGGATGTTTCCAACCAGTCTCAAGGCACCAAAGGTCATGTTTTCAGGATTTCTTATCATTAGACAGATGATGGAATTATCCCTGTGCAAGTGATTAAATTATCACCTATGCAATCCTAAGGAAATCCTGAAAACATGACCTGTTGGTGTGCCTTGAGGACTGGAGTTGGGAAACACTGGCTATGGCAACCAATCACGGATGCAGGCACAATGGTGAGGGGTGCACAGCCAATCACAGATACTGTACAGAGTGGGAAGCCCATATTAGCTGTTGGAGCCAGTGCAGTAACTGATAACAGACCTTACATTCTAGCATCTACTGTGCAGTGAATAACCAGGATGTTATTGAGCGGCCCAAGAAGTACAAGCGTGCGGACCAGCTAAGTAATCACACTGATGTTTAATCAATGTTTTGTTTCTGTTTACAGGCCTCCCAGCCCCCGAACCTGAACGATAACATGAACTTCTCAAGGAAGTCCTTGTTTGGGGTCTGTGCTCAAACACTAGGTGTTTGGAAGGGATTCTGAACTCTACAGTTCGAGTTCGCCCATCCCTAGCTATATAGAAAACAGGAGAAGCCCAAATTAAGGCAAATATAGACAGGCTGTTAAACTAAGAGATTTTTCAGTACATCTTATGTCCGCATTAGGTTGTATGTAGTGCCGGTTAAGTTACATATAGAGCTACTTGACAAGATGCATGTATGTTCAGCAGGTACTGTGCTGCTTTAATAAAGGGTGCTGTATTTTTTTTAACAGCTGTAAAGATATTGCAGTATTTTTCCATTTAAGTGAATAGGATAAAGCTACAACACCTTGCATCACTGCTGTGAAAAGTACAGCATGGGCAAGTACAACCAAGCCTGCAAGCTACTGTAAAGATTGGAGAGGCTGCAGCATTTTCAAGTTGCTGACTGGAGGGGCTGCCTATAGTCAGCCTCCTACCAATCTAATATTGGGGTCCTGGGTTCAAATCCCACCAATGTTAAATCTGCAAGGAGTTTGTATGCCCTTCCGTGTTTGCATGGGTTTCCTCCAACACTCCAAAGACATACTGATAGGGATTTTAAATTGTGAGCCCAATGGGGACAGTGATGATGTTTGTAAAGTGCTGTGGAAAATAATGGCGCTATATAAGCAAGTAAAATAAATAATATTGATGGCCTACCCTAAGGATAAGCCATCAATTTTAAAAAGCTGGATAATCCCTCTTAAAATTTTGCTAAATTAAAGTATAAACTGCACTTTGCAATTCTAATAATATTTTTGTTTAAAACAGGCTCAACAGTTACTTAAAGAGTCATCAGCAATGAGTCTTATTTCTGGAAACATAGAAGAGGAATATAAAAGTGAACACTACAGGGCTGCTCAGCTCAGCAAGAAAAAGAGCTTGTTCAGTCAGCTGATGTCAGATATTGGAACGCTCTTTAATAAAAGCGTTACATTTTTTAAAAACTCCCATAATGGGTTCAATGATTCATTTCAGAATATTTTTTTTTCTGATTTTAATCAGTTAAACGTCAGCAACTCAACTATGGTGCCTGACAGGGATCATGTAATGATCTCAAACTATTTTGAGCACTGGGATTTTTCAGGCTTACTTCAAAGCTTGTATGAATTTGGACAATCTGTTTTTGAAATTATGGTTGAGATTTTTGTTATAATGTTCAAAAAGTTCAATGGTGATCTTAACGATCCATACATGTCGCCACAAGGTAAGATTTATTTTAATAAATTACATAACTTTACAACATTAGTGTGTATGCCAAATGCTAAAAAGGAAAGAAAATCACCCACATCACACACAGTGCCTTGTGAAAGTATTTGGCCCCCTTGAACTTTTCAACATTCTGTCACATTTCAGGCTTCAAACATAAAGATATAACTGCTGAGACCCACCCCACGGTTCTCCCTGCCACGCAATGATCAATGAAGACACATGGGCTATATTTTCAAGCTTTATTGAGCGTATAAACGTAACACCACTCATGTATTTAAAACAGGGGGTTGGATTGTTTTGGCCGCAGCTCAACTGTAGGCACAAATCTGCCTTATAAAACCAGAGGGGTAGAGGCCCGATGCCGCGGCCGTCCGTGGCAGGCTGACTCTCACCAGAGCCCTCATCCATTAACCAGCTGCAACTTAATAATTCAGGGTAGCCAAACATTAGGGAGGGAGGGCGAGCGATGCTCACCCTGTGAGCAGTATGGTAAAGAAGAAGAGGATGTCAGAGGACAAGGCTTATAAGGCCCGGGGGAGGGGCTGCAGAGTGACGAGGAGGGGAAGCACCCATTATTCATTACTCGGCGTGGAGGAGTAGGGGTTGCTTACAGACAGGGCTCATCAGTCAGGGGCAGCGGGCAGTATACGAAGCCGCAGAGCCCTTCAGACTGCCGAGACCCACCCCACGGTTCTCCCCGCCGCGCAATAATCAATGAAGACACATGGGATATCTTTTCAAGCTTTATAGAGGGTATAAACGTAACACCACTCATGTATTTAAAACAGGGGGTTGGATTGTTTTGGTCGCACCTCAACCGTAGGCACAAATCCGCCATATAAAACCAGAGGGGTAGAGGCCCAATGCTGACGCCATCCGTGGCAGGCTGACTCTCACCAGCGCCCTCATCCACAAGCCAAGGAGTAGTGAGGGCTTAAGCCCGAGCTGCAACCCCCACCGAAAAACCATGCAACCAGGACTGGTCCGTCCTGTCACCTGAAAGAGAAATTAACCAAGCCGAACTTGGTTGTGTGTAAGCATTCTTTGTGGCCCGAAGGCCCTCGACCAAATGCAAGTGATAAATGTGCCTGCTGGGCAGCCCTGATCAGCAAACCATGGTCAGAGTTCTCCTAACCGGACCGACACCATCTGAAAAGAAACAACAATTAGCATCTCCTTGGTATTCGATATAAGATGTCCGAGTTGTCGGTCAACATGCTCCCTTCCCCATTTTGACAATTCCCCGTTCTACGTGTCTGTAAGGACGCACACCAAATGTGTGCCTAACACGTGTACCTGCGTGAGCCCCCACCCAGGCGAGTGCACGTGAGTTTGTCTTTGTGCCTGTTCCTGGTTCCCCCGCATATTGGTGGCACCCGTGTGATTTACTTGCGTGTATTGAAGGCAAAGTATTGCAAATCGTGACCCACCCTGTGATATACGATTGGAAAAACAGGTTGACTTGGGCTAAAGCATATTAGTGCGCTGCTGCGGGAATGCCCGCTGGCCACTCCTGGTCTTGCCCGCTGGCCATTCCTGGTCTTGCCCGCTGGCCATTCCCGGTCTTGCCGTCATTTATCTTAGTCAGGTTTTCGAGGAAGGGCCCCATAGGGGACCTCCCGCCCAGCTTTGTAAACTCATATTAGTAGGTTGAAATTAATATGTAGATTATATATTTTTTTTATATATATATTCTATGCCAATTAGTGTTATCCTACCTTTCGACTTCAGACAAAACTGGCAACCCACATCAGTGACCACTCTGTATAACCAGGTATACCAGGTCTTACCTAACATATCATTCATCAGCAGTGCATATAGCGAATGATAGTGTTGCTATTAAGCGTCCGGGGAGGTGCTGCTAAGTGAAATGTTGATTAAAGGAAACTAGCGCATGTATGTCCCGAGAACAGATTAGCCTCTACTCCATGGGCGAATCGTTGCCTGCGAACTTGCCCGTATCCCCCCCAAACTCACTTGTTGGCACCGGCCCTACGTGGTGTAGACCCTGCAAGTAAAACAGGTGAGCATTTTGGTGAATTCCTGGCAGTTTGATAGCCCAAGTTTCTTTTTGCAGAATTAATGACAGTGGAATCATTGCAATGATAAACAACAGTGGTGATAACGAATCACTGAGAAAAGTTCCTCTCATGATGGTGACTATTCCATAGCTTTGGTTGCCCACATACAACTCAGTTTTCTAGTGTTCCATTGAATCTGCTAAGCTTGCCTTTTATGGTAGGAACGGATATATCACCCTTGCATTATGGTTGCCCTACTGGGTATGCCTACAAATTGTATTGGGAAGTGATGTGTCTCCTTCCTGCTGTACTAATACCATTTAAATTATTAATTAAATTTGGTGTTTTTAATTAGTTTTTGTTAGTGTTAAGTTCATGTATTTTATATTATATATGTATATACGCCTGTATACAGCGCTGTGCAAATCAACCGGGACAAAGCATTTTTTTTATTTTATTTAAAGTAAAATCGTAAGTTGGGGGTTACCAGTAAGGGATTCAAGCCAGTTTTACCTGCTTTGAACAGGTGTGAGTGTACAACCTTGAGTAACAAAATGTGGTCTGACTGGTTTTAGCCAGAAAATAACAGCTAGCTGCCCCCTCAGCTTCAGTTGAGAGCTTGTTTCTGTGAGGAGTGGTTTAGTGTACTAAAATCTCATATCTACTAAAGGAGGACAAATTTATTAATAAAATTAGTATGTAACAGTGCATTATAACATTTTATTATGAAATATTCAAAATACGTGTTTTTGCTCTGTTCCAGTTAACCCGCATAGCGCCGCATACATACACATAAACAGTTGTAGCCAAAAGTATTGACACCCCTGCAATTCTGTTAGATAATGCTCAGTTTCTTCCTGAAAATGATTGCAATCACAAATTATTTGGTATTATTATCTTCATTTAATTTGTCTTCAATGAAAAAACACAAAAAGAATTGTCCTAAAGCCAAATTGGATATAATTCCACACCAAACATAAAAAGGGGGTGGACTAAAGTGTTGGCACTGTTAGAAAAATCATGTGATGCTTTTCTAATTTGTGTAATTAACAGCGCCTGTAACTTACCTGTAGCACCTAACAGGTGTTGGCAATAACTAACTCACACTTTCAGCCAGTTGACATGGATTAAAGTTGACTCAACATCTGCCCTGTGTCCTTGTGTGTACCACATTGAGCATGGAGAAAAGAAAGAAGACCAAAGAACTGTCTAAGGACTTGAGAAACCAAATTGTGAGGAAGCATGAGCAATCTCAAGGCTACAAGTCCATCTCCAAAGACCTAAATGTTCTTGTGTCTACCGTGCGCAGTGTCATCAAGAAGTTTTAAAGCCCATAGCACTGTGGCTAACCTCCCTAGATGTGGAAGGAAAATTACAATTGACGAGAGATTTCAACGCAAGATTGTGCGGATGGTGGATAAAGAACCTCGACTAACATCCAAACAAGTTCAAGCTGCCCTGCAGTCCGAGGGTACAACAGTGTCAACCCGTACTATCCGTCAGCGTCTGAATGAAAAGGAACTGTATTGCAGGAGACCCAGGAAGACCCCACTTCTTACCCCGAGACATAAAAAAGCCAGGCTGGAGTTTGCCAAAACTTACCTGAGAAATCCTAAAACGTTTTGGAAGAATGTTCTCTAGTCAGATGAGACAAAAGTAGAGCTTTTTGGGCAAAGGCATCAACATAGAGTTTACAGGAGAAAAAAAGAGGCATTCAAAGAAAAGAACACGGTCCCTACAGTCAAACATGGCGGAGGTTCCCTTATGTTTTGGGGTTGCTGTGCTGCCTCTGGCACTGGACTGCTTGATCGTGTGCATGGCATTATGAAGTCTGAAGACTACCAACAAATTTTGCAGCATAATGTAGGGCCCAGTGTGAGAAAGCTGGGTCTCCCTCAGAGGTCATGGGTTTTCCAGCAGGACAATGACCCAAAACACACTTCAAAAGGCACTAGAAAATGGTTTGAGGGAAAGCACTGGAGACTTCTAAGGTGGCCAGCAAGGAGTCCAGACCTGACTCTCATAGACCACCTGTGGAGGGGTCTAAAAATGGCAGTTTGGAGAAGGCACCCTTCAAATATCAGGGACCTGGAGCAGTTTGCCAAAGAAGAATGGTCTAAAATTCCAGCAGAGCATTGTAAGAAACTCATTGATGGTTACCGGAAGTGGTTGATCGCAGTTATTTTGGTTAAAGGTTGTGCAACCAAGTATTAGGCTGAGGGTGCCAATACTTTTGTCTGGCCCAGTTTTGGAGTTTTGTGTGAAATGATCAATGTTTTGCTTTTTGCTTCATTATCTTTTGTGTTTTTTTCATTGAAGACGAATTAAATGAAGATAATAATACCAAAGAATTTGTGATTGCAATCATTTTCAGGAAGAAACTGAGTATTATCTGACAGAATTGCAGGGGTGTCAATACTTTTGGCCACAACTGTATATATATATATATACTAGCTGTAGTACCCGACTACGCCCGGGTTAATAAATAACTGATGTTAGCTATAACAAAATAGAATTTGAATATGTCATATTAAAGGGATCCTGTCACCTCCAAAACACCTCCTAAGCTATCAAAGCATGTCCCTGCACCATCCTATCACTAATCTCACACTCATTTTGTCTCCTAAAAGCATCCTGTGAAAGTGCATAAAAACATTTTAATACTCACTCATTAGTGATTATAATTAGTAGGGGCCATATTCTTTAGTCACCAGGGGGTGTTATTTTGCAACTCCAGAATCCAGCCCTCTCTCTGTCTGTGCTTAAGTGAAACTGAAACTGAAGGCAGGACTAATGATTTGCATTCTGTGAGTAATAGAGAGAGGGGAGGGCAATGCCTGCACATCACAGCAGAACACACAGAGACAGGGTGGATCCTTGGAGCTGCAAAACAGCCCGCCTTGGTGACTATGAATATTGTCACTGCTAATTATAATCACTAATGAGTGAGTATTAAAACGTTTTTATGCACTTTCACAGGATGCTTTTAGGAGACAAAAGAAGTGTGAGATTAGTGATGTATGCTGCAGGGACATGTTTTGATAGTTTAGGAGGTGTTTTGGAGGTGACAGGATCCCTTTAATGACCTGTAAAAAAATAGAAGCTGAGCTGTGATTGATTGCTATAGGCAGCCTAATAAATCTCCAGCCAACGGTAAACCCTCCCCCTGGCCAGGCAGTATATGTGACCTCACACATACACATAATAGACAGCTCATGTGACTGACATCTGCCTTAATTCCCTATATGGCACATGTGTTGCACCTTGGCTGTATTTAATCAGATGTTTATGTTTGGAAATTAAAGATAGCACACGTCTGAGTCGAGTTGTGTGAGGTGATTTGTGCACATCTGTGTCTGTCTGTGTGGTGTGCGTGTCCCTGGGGTGTGTGTATGTGTGTGTCCCTGTGGGGTGAGTGCATGTGTCCCTAGTGTCCCTGTGGGGGGGAAGTCTGTGTGGTGTGTGTCTGTTTGTTTCTTTGTGATGTGTGTGTGTCCCTGTGGGGTGAGTGCATGTGTCCCTATAGGGTGTGTATGTGTGTGTGTCCCTGTGGGGGGGGGTCTGTGTGGTGTGTGTATCTGTGTTGTGTGTGTCTCTGTGGTGTGTGTGTGTGTGTCCCTGTGGGGTGAGTGCATGTGTCCCTATAGGGTGTGTATGTGTGTGTGTCCCTGTGTGTGGGGGGGTGTCTGTGTGGGGTGTGTGTGTCTGTGTTGTGTGTGTCTCTTTGTGGTGTGTGTGTGGGGGGTCCCTGTGGGGTGAGTGCATGTGTCCCTATAGGGTGTGTGTGTCCGCCCGTGGGTGTGTGTGTCTCTGTGTTGTGTGTGTCTCTTTGTGGTGTGTGTTTGTTCGGGTGCGTGGTGAGTATCCAATGTTGGGGCTGCACCTTAGCGACTATACACGCTTTGTGTGCGCGTGGTGTGTATACATGTCCCCGTGCGTGGTGAATGTCTCATGTTGGGGCCCCACCTTAGTGACTATATGCTGGTATGTGCTGTTAGTCTTTGGCGCTATCATTAAGCCTCTCTCATTCACAACTGTCAACTGGTAACTGTCACTTTTTCCCCATTATGTAGATAGGGGCAAAATTGTTTGGTGAATTGGAATGCGCGGGGTTAAAATTTCGCCTCACAACATAGACTATGACGCTCCCGGGGTCCAGACGTGTGACTGTGCAAAATTTTGTGGCTATAGCTGACAGCTGTCGATTTTCCATACTCACACTCCCATTTTAACCTACCATTCCTACTTTGTGGCCTCTGGTAGTTGCGAACGGTTGGTGTAGATGCCAATCCCGGATATACACATACACATACATACACACATACATACACACATTCAGCTTTATATATTAGATATTTGTTTTATTTATTTAGTTATGTATTTATTTTTTAAATTAAACCCCTGTGTAGCTGACAAGTAAATCTGGTAGCAGGGGTTGAGCGATAACTGGACCTATTCGGAAAGTGGCTATAGCGAGCTAGGCGGGGTTGTGCAACTCTGGTGTGTAGGCGCATAAGGCGTGAGTGAGAGGGTGAACTACGATCGATGTCCTATGTGGTCCCACCCCTTGCCTAAAATTAGTTGTCTAAATAACAAACATGAAGGGAAAGAAGAAATGTAACAGGTGACAATCTGAACCAGCTTTGATAGACTGTGTACATGTGACTTTGCTGACCTGTACCTGCGGCATTCCATGGAAATATAACACAGTAATAGTTATGATGTCGAGACTGAAATCTCGTACAATGGACACAATGTTTAATTTGTTTCTGTCCTGCGCATGCGGTGCTTAGACGCACCTCACTGTCATTCGATGTGTTCAAATACACCCGTGTTGAATGGCTGGAGCAGTGTATGTAGCTGAATTGAGTATCAACTTCCATGATCCTGGTACAGTATATGGTGTTCACTATAGAATGCATTTGGGTCATGCAGGCATGCAGATATGCATGCTATCCTGAAAGGAGACGTTTTTCCTTGCACTTGGGTCAAGTGCATATGCATCCTATTGTAAAAGGAAGGTTGTTCCCTGCCATGTGTGAAGGTCTCCTACTCTATATCATGAACTGAAGATGGCCTTGCTTTAGTATGCAACCTATTGCGTGTAATCTAGTTAGGAAGAATAGGGTCTTCTGCCTGTCTTGGGTTAATGATGGGGCTTCCTCTGTAAATCTATGCCGGGAAAAACCGGCGGCTATGAAACTATGTTTCTTTGTGAGCGACATACCCATGGGCATTAATGCAACATGTTTTTTTTTTTGTCTATTAGTGTATATGCACACCTACAACTTTTAATGCAGATATGTACACACACCGGCATTCAGTGTGTATATGCATGTGCCAAAATACGGGCACGTATGTCTTCCCATACCATACAAGCAGCACACCTTAGCCATGTATAAAGCTAAAACCCCAATTGCTGTACCTCTGTATTCACCCTGTGCACAAGATGGTTAATGCAGCTAAGGTAGCGGCTGCATAATTCATGGCTTGGTGGCCATACCCCGGCTGAGACCGATGGGGTGTCATAGGCTGTTGTGGTTGGGGCAGCTGTCCCATGTGACCAGAATTGGATCTATATGGTCTGTGCTCTGTCCTGACATATAGCCAGTACGGTACCCAGCTGGAGCTGTTATACTTCCAGGCTGGGGAATAGGTGATGAATTATATAATGGCTTATCTGGTTAGGGTGCATGGACGGAATCCTCATTTCAAGTGTGTATTAAAGACGATATCTGTCGGTATACAAACACAATTGGAGTATTCATATTATGGATGCATATAGCCCTTACTGTTGTTTGTATAGGTACTTGATGTTTTGTTAAGTTGAATGATGTGTCACACCAAATATATTGGAGTGTGGGACTTCTGTGGATGGATTCATCTAATAATGTCCTACACAGTTCTGGAAATTAATCCCCCTCTCAGGGTACTGTCATTCCTTTGTGCTTCATCGTTGGTGGTAGTGGGTCTCCACAGGTTTTCTTGTTGGCTGCCCTCCCTGCTCCCTGTAGTTTCTGGGCAGGAGGGCTTTCACCGTGGTCTCTGGTGCTGCGCCCTGCTTCCTGATTGTGACGTCAGTTCTGGGCACTGCCAGCTGACACTGTCATGTGTCTCAGGTTGTCGGTGGAGTTTGTCGTCAGCAGTCTCTCAGCTAAACCTGTGCTGGGCGTGAATAGTGTCTGTGGGTGGGCTCTTCATGGGGTGACCCCACTTCATCAGTAACTTCATCCTGCAGCCAGCAAGAAAACCTGTGGAGACCCACTACCACCAACGATGAAGCACAAAGGAATGACAGTACCCTGAGAGGGGGATTAATTTCCAGAACTGTGTAGGACATTATTAGATGAATCCACCCACAGAAGTCCCACACTCCAATATATTTGGTGTGACACACCATTCAACTTAACAAAACATCAAGTACCTATATAAACAACAGTAGGAGACCATCAATCAAGCCCGCAACGAGCACGGATTATCTGGTATCTATACTTACAGAGACCACAGCCACAAAAGAAAGACAAACAGAAGAATTTTACAACAATATATGATTGAAGCTATAAACATCAGCCAATTTTTAAGATCAGTTTTTAAAATTAATTTATTTGATGTGCAAGGATCAATATCTTAAACAAGGTGTAAAATATTAAGCGCTAGATCATAACATTATATATGTAATCGTATTTATCCAAAAGGACAGAGGATAAGAGTCACGTGGATTATCCTCCGATCTTTAAGCAGCTACTAACCACTAAGAGGCAGTTAGCTCCAGTGCAAAGAACAATTAAAAAACTGCTCTAATATGGGTTACCTTGACGTTTGGTAGAGCGGCTTAGTATACATTTTTTGCAAAAAACGTATCAACTAAATACCCTGGTTTCTACCACTTTTTTAGCAGAACTTGCTTTTTAATGTTATTCATTACAACAGAGTATTTTTATACGTTTGCTTAACTGTTTTTTGTGATTCAGTCTTTGGTTGGTAAAGTGAACACAGTCTTACAGACTTGTTTACTGTGTGCATGGCTCATTAGTTTGTGTTTAATGTAAAATAGTGTACAGATTGTAAAATACAGTAGTATAAATGTGGTGTGCCCTCTAACTCAACACACAGCCATTAATGTCTAAACCAATGGCAACAAAAGCGAGTACATCGCTACGTGAAAATGGAAAAAAATTGTCAATTTTTCCTCCCCAGTGTCATGTGATTCATCAGTGTTGCAAGGTCTCGGGTGAGAATGGGTCACAGGAAGTTCCATATGACACCTCATAGCAAAGAATCCACTGAGCATCTGAAAAAAATAATAGTTGTATATGATGGTCTAGGTTTTAAAAAGATTATAAACACCCTGAAACTGAGCTGCAGCACAGTGGCTAAGACTGTACAGCTGTTTAATAGAACAGGTTCAACTCAGAACAGGCCTTACCATGGTCAACCAAACAAGTTGAGGGCACATGCTCAGCGTCATATTCAGAGGTTGTCTTTTCAAATTAGACGTATGAGTTCTGCCAGCATTTTTACAGAGGTTAAAGGTGTGAGGGAGATAAGCCTGACAGAGCTCTTACCCATTGCCGCATATGCCGCACAATGCATCAAATTGGTCTGCAAGGCTGTCTTTTCATAAGGAAACCTCTTCTAAAGATGAAGCACAAGAAACCCTACAAACAGTTTGCTGAATACAAGCAGACTAAGGACATGGATTACTAGAACCATGTCTTGTGGTCTGATGAGACCAAGATAAATTATTTGGTTTTGATGGTGTCAAACATGTGTGTTGGCAACTAGGTGAGACGTACAAGACATGGTGGTGAGAGTATCATAGTTTTGGGCAGCATGTGTGCTGTCTGCTGTTGGGGAGCTACAGTTTATTGAGGGAACCATGAATGCCAACATGTACTTTTACATATTAAAGCAGAGCAGGATTCCTCTCTTTGAAAGCTGGGCTGCAGGGTGGTGTTCCAACATGATAATGACCCTAAACACACATCCAAGACTACCACTACCTTGCTAAAGAAACGAAGGGTAAAGGTGCTGGACTGTCCAAGAATGTCTCCAGATCTATACCCTATTACGCATCAGTGGGGCATCCTTAAAGAGAATGTGGAGGAGAGCAAGGTCTCCAAAATCCAACAGGTCTGTGTGTCGTCATGGAGTGCAAAAAGATTCCAATAGCTCCTATGAAGCTCTAGTGAACTCCATGCCCAAGAGAGTTAAAGCAGTGCTTGAAAAAAAAATGGTGGTCACACAAAATATTGACACTTTATGCACAATTTGGCCAATTCCACATAGAGGTGCACTCACTTTTGTTGCCACCAGTTTAGACAGTAATGGGTGTATGTTGAGTTACTTTGAGGGCGCAGCAAAATTACACTGTTATACTGACTTCTTTATATTGTATTAAAGTGTAATATCTCAGTGTTGTCCAAAAAAGATATCATTAAATATTTACAAAAATGTGATTGGTGTACTCACTTGTGATATGCACTATATATAATTTTTTAAGCTAGTAACCATTGTAAATGCTGCATATATTTGAGTACAGTTCTAAATTTTCCACGGAGGCTACTTCCATAAAATTTGCACTTTGTCTTTATGACATGTGATTCAGCCCAGGAAACTGAGCAAGTAATTAATGAAAAAGTTTTTTTTCCTTTCAATTTGATATTGTGAAATGACTTGTTCTTTGAATACTATGAACATGTGTTATAGAATCTCCGGTTCATCCAAGATCCATGCCAAGCAAAACATTGTGCAATGAACTTCAAAATGCTTCAGAATGCCTGCTGTTTCAGAAGAGATGTCAGCTGTGCTATGAATCTGTGATGAAAGGTATAGTAATGTATTCACATTTATTAAAGTTTCCCATTCAATTTATTGTCAGGCAGCACCAATTATGGGGGAATTAGAGTATATAATTAAAGAGGATCTGTTAGAACATTTGTGTTCCCCAACGTGCCACTATTACATGATCAATCCCTTCCTACCATGTTCAAGGATGTCTTGAAGAGAAGTAACAGTGTTAAAAATTAATTTCGTGGTGGTGCAAATAAGGGGTAAAAAATCCTTCTGAAAGGTTCCCTTTTTTAACTCCTTGCCTCCTCAACCAATTTTAACTTTTATATTTGCATTTTTCCTCTCCCTTTCAAGAGCTATAACATTTTCATGTTCCATCAACATATGAGGTCTTATGCTTTGAGACACAAGTTCTAGTTTTGGATCAGACCATCCATTGTACCATACATCATGTAATTTTTTCATTGGGTCGTGTGGGAGCATGTTTCGTGGTACAAGCTATGTTTTCATAGCATTTAGTTGCATTTGTTAGGAAAAGTTTGGTGAACGGTATACAAAATTAGGCATTCTGATATTTTTTATCCTAAAGTAGTCTACTGTGTGGTTTACCTAAAGTGTAACCGCCGTTTAAATTTTTATTTAATAATAATGTAGAGCAAGTGACTATAATCAACTTTCAAATATACTTCATAAGTAAAATCTGGAAGAAAACCTTTCATAAACCTTCCATAAGATGTCCCCACTAGACTATTTCTGAACCTGACATATGCTCAGTCTCAGTGAAATCCATCTTCTAGAAGGTTTTTGAAAGGTTTTCTTCCAGATTTCTCCTAAAGTTTAAAGTTGAAGTTTATTAAAGTCCCTTGCTCTACATTATCAATTAAAAATGGCGGTTACACTTTAAGTTTCTTTTCATAAGCCAGACATGTAATGATGTCAAATATGTCTATTTTTTTAATTTCTATATTTTTAATGGTGGAAAACGAAGGAGATTTAAATTTTAATATTTTTTTTGTTTACATTTTAAAGCATCACTCCAGTGTTTTTTTTCAGCACTTGGGTGGTGCTTTAAATCTAAGTTCCCTGACCCCTCACCTTCACCTTTTATTGACATGGCTGCAGTCCAGTGGTACCATCTTGTGTCTGTATCTTCTGACTGTCTGTAAGTCACAAGTTACGTCAGAAGCTCTCAATGCATCTGTATGAGTGAGAATAAGGCCAGAACAAAGCTCTAAAGGTACCGTCACATGGGGCAACATTTCTGGCCACATCGCCGGCAACTGAGGGGCGTGGCCAAGTTTGCAGCAACATAGCTGGAGAGTTGCCACGTATAACAGGGTGATTTCAACGGCAATAGTTGCTTCAGCAACATCGCCAGGTTTCAGGACTATTGCCATAGCCATATATGGCTATGTTGCTCAGGCAATATGCCTGAATCGCCCTGTCTGACACCACAACAGCGATGTTGCCGGCAACTTCCTCCATAGACTCCCATGTTAAGGATTGCTGCCAGGGTTGAGTTTAACCCTGGCAGCGATAGTTACTAGCAACATCGCTGATGAGTTTCCAGCGATGTCTCCTCATCTGACAGCTCATTAGCGATGTTGGAAAGCGGCCAAAAACATGCGCGCTCCCGGGAGTTGCCGGCGATGTGGAACCGTGTGACGGTACCTTAAGAGAAAATAGAACACTGCCAGAGGGTCACAAATCTCAGAAGATTGGCCAGAGCGAAGGTGGAAAAAGATGAAGCCACTGGAATGTGAGTATAAGATAAGGGTCAGGGGACTTACATATCAAGCACCACTCCAGCGTGGTAAAAAAAAATGCTGGAGTGGTGCTTTTAAACTTTGTTTTCCCCACTTTTTACTTAGTTCTTCAATCACTTATGCTATATAATTCAATATCACTGTATTGCAGTAGTATATAGTTAAAATCACAATCTCCAACAAAACTCACACTGTGGCTGAGCTACATAGGAAAGTACAGGGAGGGGCCTTCTTTTGGACCAAGTTGATGAGTGATCTCATTGGCGCCCTACGATCGCATCGCAAGGGACCCAATTGGATCCACTGCATGCAAGCACCAACAACCACTTCATTCAAGTGCAGCTTTCAGACAGCAACATTTACATGAATAACAGCTGTAACTGGAGCTCAGCTCTGCCTGATCCTGCTAGACAGGGATGTCAGCTATATAACATAGCCATCATTTAACAAGTCAAAATAGTAAAAAAAAAAATACCAAAATCCATAAAATACTTATAAAATGTTTGTACTTTGTTAAGGATCAAAGAAAATAATGGAGGGAAATTTGGTATGCAAATATTCATGAAGATGCACATTTAGTCATAATTGAACAGAATTTTATAATACTTAGATATCCAGGGAGAAATGAATAAGGCAGAATAAGCAGAAAGGGCAGAAAAAAAAGCAATGTGTAAACCTACACCTGGTGCCGAGGTCACTTTAGTACGGCATTCGCGTCTTGCTCATTCACTAGTCATTCCAAATTAGACTATGAACATATGGTACCACTATAAGAATAAATCAGACTGAGCTCTGTTTCAAACTTATATTATGTTCATCAAGTAACTACAATGGCAACATCACAGCAACAACAACCCCTATATTTCCGGATACACTACATTTTATAATCCATGGAATGGGCGTACATAATCAGAGAGCAAGGTGGGATTATGTGAAAAGTCAGGTGGGTTTAAGCTAATGTCTATGAGTATATTGGCTAGTTTAATGAGTCCTTTGTCTTATTTCTTGTATTCACGCCTCCTGGCCGGGTGTCATCTTCAAGCTGGTAGTTGGTAACATGCAAGGTCATTCCACATTCCATCCTTGATACTCCTTTCAATGCAGGCCTCATCCTGGCACCTTATCTGTCTGTTTCCCATTCATCCCACGTCCTTTGTCCAGATGGATCTACACAGCTTCTGCAAAACTCAACTTAAACCATAAAATAGTCAAGAACAGCAAGGGGGTTGGGGATACAGAGGGAAGCAGAGATATATAAAATATATGGAAGAAAATAGACAAGATGGAGGCAGAA
This sequence comes from Allobates femoralis, assembly GCA_033576535.1. Taxonomy (NCBI): domain Eukaryota; kingdom Metazoa; phylum Chordata; class Amphibia; order Anura; family Aromobatidae; genus Allobates; species Allobates femoralis. The sequence continues at coordinate 153,641,011 of JARQOC010000005.1, forward strand.
AGGAAACCAGTATAGTCAGGAAAGCAGTTGAAGGAAATACTGACAGAAAGAGGGGAAAAACATATAGAGAAACTATGAAAGGGAGAGAGAGAAGAGAACAACTCTTATCTGTTAATATACATATTAATTGATATAGAAAAACTTAATATTTTATCCAGAATATTAGTACTTTGGTTATATTTGTGATATTAACATATAATATAATCTCTAATAGCTACATATTGATAAGGAAATTTAATAATTTCCCCCACAATCCCCCCTAAATATTAATTTTTCTATTTACAACTTCTCCTAATGTTTCCCTAGAGAACTCAGGAACCTCTGAGACTGTCCATGTGATGGGAAAAAGGGAAAGGGATTTCTTCATCCAAGCATCTCAGAGACCCTTTCCTTGTGAAAGGTCCCCAGACACCTGAATCCTACTCTAGCCTCACATGGAGTTCTCCCACTGTCCCTTAACTCAAATCCCTCAACCGGGTGTGATAATAGGGGAGATTCTTAGACTGCTTATGGGATTTTCCTTTGGGCATTTCCTCCTCTTTCACCATTCCACAGACCCCGCCCTTTTCAGCTAAAAACATATCAAGGGCCAACCTGTTTGAAGAGTCATTCTAGTATTGGGACCTAGTTCCTCAACTACACCCTGGAAAGCATCTCGGCCATAGTTGACAAACCTTTGCTCACTGTAATAGATATAATTAATCCAATCAACATTCTTATTGATCTGTACCTGTGGAATTAAGGAAGCAAATCCAGCATATACCTGATTTTGGGCCTTAAACTGGTCAGACACCCCCCTTGGCACACCAATAGCATCAATGTATACCTGAGGGTCTTCCTCATAGCCCATGTGGAGTTGATCAATACTTCTCCTTCTCTTGATGGTCTCATTGGAAAACTCCGGGTCCCATGGTAAGATGTTGAACTGCATAGCTAGTTTAACCAGGGTGCATTGACCGGTCCAGGCATCGGGCAACCTGGATCGGAGCTTACCATCCCCACACAACCAGTAAATACCATACATATATCGTATATATTAGCTGAATAAATTTATACTTACAGAGCTGTTTTCATTACAAAATCCCAATTTAAAGGTTCCTACTAACGAAAACCTCAGAACATATTAGAAACAGCCTGGGGAATTGTGTATCAGTTTTACACTATTAGTAACATATAACCTTAAAAATACAAGACTCATTCTCCCTTAAACACTTTATCATATACCACTATCATTATGGAGGGTATACAAAGGATATGAACTTCTTAAATATCTGCAAATAAGCACAGTTATCCACAAGAGAAAAGAGATACACAACAAAATCATACAAGAACCATGTTATATACTCCTGTACTTACTTATTCTAAAAACATTTTAACTAGGGTATGTTTGGCATTCTATAATACCTTAGATAGGAAAAAGAGATTTACACATATTGGGACAATTTTTATACAGTTTTCTTGGTTTCCTTGTCCGCTCACTATTTGCAATTTCCAAACCCATGGAGCGATTGCTGCTCGAAGCCCGTACCTTTCTGAGTTGTGTTGTGCGCAAGAATAATGCAGGATAGTATACACAGCTTACCTGTACCAGGAGCGAACTAGGAGGTACTCACCTGATCTCACCCGTGACCTATTTTGAGGCGTAAAGTGAGGCCAAGCAGAGACCAGTCTAACCTTTGCTGATAAAAGACATCATGGCCTGCCCTGTCCCCTCTCACGACTCCTGATTTAACACTGTTAATGGTTCGGTCAGTCCCTATAAGGCAGTCGACTATAGAGAGGGCTCAGGCCGCCAGGCGCAATCCGGCTGGGATGGGGCAACCACCCGCCACTAGCTTTCCTACCTTTTATTGTAGCTTGCCTTCTACCTCCGAGAGGACAGGACACCTGTGGTGATTGTCAGTGTGATTATACCATCCTAGACTGATAACATGGTGTTTACCTCACTGTAATATACCAATACTGCATTTAGTAGGCTTACCGTATTGTTAAGGAATTCTTCAACCGGAAATCGCTCCATTCGCTCAGAAAGTGCAAGTCAGAACCAAACATTCTGATTACCTCATATGAGGATCCTACCATTATCCAGCATAAAATCTCTTTGGTCTATAAACATATCTGCAATAAAAAACTTAAAGAAATTTGTATTAATTTCAGAGATTAGAAAATTCTTATAATATATGGGCGCTGTACATCAGAGCAGACATGTGTAACATCACCTTTAATTCAAAATTCCTGCTACCAGCATTTTCTCCAGAAAGCTCCTTGCCCCTCCCATATAGAGAAAAGATAACGGACTACAAAAAATATTCTCACATAGTAAAGAACAAAGACTGCTCTAATAGAAAGAATGTAAGGAGGTGTGGAGGAGTGGTTCACTCCCTTCCATATTTTCAAACTCTTCGGCCTTGACATACCCACAAAATATCCACAATTCTGATAAAGGACCTAACTACTTTCTTCTTTCTTGTCTTTCCACCTCCCCCCTTTTTTTTTTTTTTTTTTTTTTTTTTTTTCTTCGACTTTGTGTTATCTTCTAAACTATACTTTCTGTTGCTTCTCTCATCAAACTTGCTAACTTCTATCTCTAACATCTCACATTGACTCAATTGAGTGTCCCCTTAAAATACAATCTATATTCCTGCTTATCGACATACCTTGTACATTCTGGATCTATTAACTTAACAATACCTTCATCACATTGTAGTTAGATTTTCCTGTCTAGTACCACCTCCCCACAGCGTCAATATATATTATTTCCCCTTGGGCACTCAGTATATTAATCTTCCCTCTAGATAGCTTAATTTTTAAAACACACAACAACCATAAATAAGGGAAAGTTTCCCTCTGCCATAACTACATCTCTAACTAAATTATTCCTGTGCTGCAGGTGGCTATTGACAACATTCACTCATATAAGTCAATAAAAATCTGATTACTATTATTGTATTCAATATTGGGCATTATTATTAATATCAAACTACCATAAATGTGAAAAATCCATCTTTGCCTTTCAGAATCCCTGGAAAGATGGATAAGATTCCAGTCTGCATGTCACAGTGTGCAGATTCCACCTTCCCCCCCCCCCCTCTTTGACTCTCTCCCTCCCCTCTTTCTTACAGAATCAGGCTTTCACACAGCTGCTTAGATAAGGAATTCAATAGAAAAAAAGAAATCCTTCTCTCCCAAACTGAGTTTACAAATTTGATTAACTGTTTCACACTTATAGCTATATACAACTAACAATTCTAGCCATTATCTGAAACCCCATGGCTTAATATTTAATTCTTCACTTACTCTTTATAACTTCAAGAACTTTCCATAACAGAAAGAATAGTAAAATATATTGATAGACAGACCGTGAACAGAGTGTATTGGCAGTCGGCATAACTTCAATAAAACAGAATGATCTCCATAAGATTATATACACCTCATCCTAATTTACCCTAACCACTCTGGAGCTAGAAACACACCCACACATCCGGGGACCTTGTATCACCGCCATGATAGGGTGGTGGCTGGGATATCGTACTCAATAACAATGGCATGGCGGCCATTTTACACTGTATAAAATTATTGTTAGGAAGCAACTTATAATCAAACACAGGTTCTGCATCATCTTTTCCTTCTTCTCCATCTACTTCTCTTAATTTCTCACTTTTCACACTATTTGCAATTCGTAGATAAACTTGTGCCTGATCTAGCAGTCCTTGGTCTTTCAGCTTACTCTTTTTCTCTCTGGATAGAATCATTTTATATAAACGGCTGCAATCTCTTTGACAAAGCAATCCTGCGTGCTTGTATAACTTGTCCACATTCTTAACAGCCTGCTTGCCTTCCCGTGATTCCATCAATATTTTTACCTCTTCTACATCCTCATCCAGCTTATGAAAGACGGTCTTCTTCTGCACTACAAGACGCAACATGACTCAATACTACGTCCTAACTGCAGTTCAGAACGCTAGCAACAATAAACAACACTGGGTCCCCACCGTCTGGAGTCTCGGCTTCCACGTACGGTGATACTTTTACCTAAGGAACACGGAGCCCAAGCAACCACGTGTTCTAATTTGCTCTTTCCCAAGGGGCGGAACCCAAGTTCCACGTACCTTTCCCTGCGGCTTGAGGAGCTCCAACTCAACTCAACCCAGATCAACTTCAATGAATATACAGTACTTAGTACTACGTACTCCCAGCTCTACCGAGTGTGCCGCTCAACTGCCGCACACCCTCCCCTTAAAGCACGGAGCCCCAACTCCACGTGCTCGAGTGAATACCAGGCTTGTCGCCTCTGTATTCAGTCTAGTGATACGGAGCTCCAACTCAACATACCACTGCACACAGAATCCAAATTCCACGTGCAGACAAATACAAAGCCTATTGTCTCTAAACTTGTCTTTGATGCCTAAGCACAGAGCAACAACTCCATGTGCTTCCCAACGCTGGGTCTATGGACACCGCGTTCTGCCAACTAACTCACAAGTGCAGAGCTCCAACTCCATACACTGTATTATCACCCGGCACAGAGCTCCAACTCAATGTACCTCCGAACACAGAATCTGCTGATTCCGTGTCCCGTTCTTTCTACGAAGTATAGAGCCAATTGGCTCCACGCTCCGTCTCCGATCCAAGAAGTGAGGAGCCACAACTCAACAACACTTCTGAGGTGCGGAGCCCCTACTCAACAACACCCCTGAGTCATAAAAGCCAGCCGGCTCTTATGCTCCCCTAACACTGAGACCCAGTGCTTACAGATTACTTTGCTACGGTATTTCAGTTCAGAAGAAATTCTCCTTCACTATTACATCACAGAGGTTGCGTCTCCTTTCACTTTCATTACACCGTCCTCCAGCACACATGCCTATCAAGTCTCACTATACGTTTCAATGCACAATAACAATCACGGGAAGGGTTAACAGCTACAGAACGTTAATGACCAGTGGAGGAGACGTGGTGAAAACACAGACACGCGCAGAAGGCGACGTGACTCATATGCTGCTGGTTCAGACGTGATGCTGGGTCAAACACGGTCTCACCACACGACCGCTTGCCCCCCGTACCCACTAGACACCCACAGAACAATCTATAACGACTGAGACACGAGGAAGGGTCAGCACATATGAATGTGTCTTTCCACTTACCTCGTGCTCTGGAGGGTGATCAATCCTCGTCAGTCGTCACAGATCGTCCACAGATATCCACGCGTAGGTCCGGAGAGCCGTGGACCACAGATCACGCCCCACGTGCTGGGCGCCAAAAATGCCGAGGTCACTTTAGTACGGCATTCGCGTCTTGCTCATTCACTAGTCATTCCAAATTAGACTATGAACATATGGTACCACTATAAGAATAAATCAGACTGAGCTCTGTTTCAAACTTATATTATGTTCATCAAGTAACTACAATGGCAACATCACAGCAACAACAACCCCTATATTTCCGGATACACTACATTTTATAATCCATGGAATGGGCGTACATAATCAGAGAGCAAGGTGGGATTATGTGAAAAGTCAGGTGGGTTTAAGCTAATGTCTATGAGTATATTGGCTAGTTTAATGAGTCCTTTGTCTTATTTCTTGTATTCACGCCTCCTGGCCGGGTGTCATCTTCAAGCTGGTAGTTGGTAACATGCAAGGTCATTCCACATTCCATCCTTGATACTCCTTTCAATGCAGGCCTCATCCTGGCACCTTATCTGTCTGTTTCCCATTCATCCCACGTCCTTTGTCCAGATGGATCTACACAGCTTCTGCAAAACTCAACTTAAACCATAAAATAGTCAAGAACAGCAAGGGGTTGGGGATACAGAGGGAAGCAGAGATATATAAAATATATGGAAGAAAATAGACAAGATGGAGGCAGAAAGGAAACCAGTATAGTCAGGAAAGCAGTTGAAGGAAATACTGACAGAAAGAGGGGAAAAACATATAGAGAAACTATGAAAGGGAGAGAGAGAAGAGAACAACTCTTATCTGTTAATATACATATTAATTGATATAGAAAAACTTAATATTTTATCCAGAATATTAGTACTTTGGTTATATTTGTGATATTAACATATAATATAATCTCTAATAGCTACATATTGATAAGGAAATTTAATAATTTCCCCCACACTGGCATTTTAACAAAGTCATGTAGACTTTCTATATATCCACTGTGGTATGAATGATTGCAGGTCCATGTTCCCTAAAAGGACTTTCCCCCGATTAAATGAGAGAAAAAGCAATCAAAAAACTGTATGTACCTGAAAATAAATAAAATCTACAGGTCACCGCACAAAAAACATCTTACAACTCCACAGACAGATAATATAAAAATGCAGGCCTAAGAATGGCGACAAAAAATGTTTTACAAAGTTGAAAATTGGAAAATAAAAAGGATAGCGAAAAAAATAAGAAAATATTTTAAAAATTCTAAGATAATTTAATTATAGACACAGCAAAAAGGCAAAGTCATAGAAACAAATGCACAGACAGGATGTACTAATCCGCCTTAATAAAGGAGGTAAAACAGGTGACTACCTGACAATACTGACAACCACTGTCAACTTACCAGTTCTAGAAGGGATGATTCGCCAGTATTAGAATTGCAAACAGATGAAGCTTGCAACAGGGCACAAATCACACATGAAGCACAGTGCCCAGCTAACACCCTATTACACGCTCCTACTATGCAATTAGTCGGGCTGCCTGGCATGGTCTCAGTTCACAAAAGAGGTACAGGCCCTTAAAAGGTTAACATTGATGGGCCTGTCTGCACCCTGCAAAACAATATATAGAAAATGTGCAGAAAAAAAGAAGTATGAGGCATTTGTTTATATTATGGACTAAATGCACAAGCTCGCAACCAAATTTCAAGGGTACCCATGTCTTGAGAGTCCTTGCACTACAGAAAAATAAAATAAAAAGTATAACCAAAGAAATAAGGAAATCTTGCAACAAAAGAAAAATTTCAAGATGATTCAATAATACACATAGCAGGGGCTTGTAGACTATTTGTATCCACTGTAGTACTAAGCAAACGATTGCAGATTCAAGTTCCCTAAGGCCGGCTTCACACCACGGTACAATAAGGTCCGGGGCTGTCCGATGTAGACCTGACAGCCCTGGACCCGATTTTGACCTTATACAGCCCTATGGGGCCAGATGGAACCAGATGGTAGTTATGTGCCATCCTGTTTAAATCTGTCCAGGAGGATCTGGGTGTATTTGGATTTTTCTCCTGGACACAAAAACATTGCTTGTAACGTTTGTGTGTCCGGGGTGAAAATCTGCCTAAATCAGATCCTCCTGGATCCGGGGCGATCCGGCGCTCCCTAACATGGGGGTCTATGGTGCTGGATCACCCCGGTCCGACAAAAACATTGGACCCGGGAGTCGGACGCTGGCGGCTGAAGTTTAGCTGCACTAAAACTTCAGCTAAACTTCAGCACCACCGGCTGTCCCCTGCTGAGTTTCCAGGACCGCGACTAGCTCCCCGCTAGCCGCAATCATGAAAATTCAACAGCTGCAGCTGCGATCTTTGAAAGCCGGCTGCACACCAGACCAGAGGGCATATTTGCCCTCCGGTTCTGTTTGCAAATCGGGTCCGGGGCTGTCCGAATCACATCAGACAGCCCCAGACCTGATGCTGCCGTGATGTGAAGCCGGCCTAAGAGGACTCCCTCTAATTAAATGCAAGAAAAAGTAATCAAAATACTATATGTACCTGAAAATGGTATCAATATAAGCTACAGGTGACTGCACAAAAAACAAGCCCTCATGCAACTCCACTGACAAAAAATGTAAAACAAAATAGATTTTGGAATGGCAACAAACACAATGTTTTTACAAAGTGATACAGTATATGAGTAGTACAGTATTAGAAATATTTAGAGATAATTCTAGCTAACAAATCTCTCGTTCCTTGGACACCTACAAGACTGCCCTGATGTGATAGAGCTGCATTTGAAGTCTGAAGCAGCCTCCAAGTTGGTAAATGTGTCTAAACAGCAATATGACGATGTCACACAGATAGTGAAGCAGCACACCGAAGAGATGTTTAACCTTGTGAGTCAAATGAAAGACCAGTTTGGATGGGTCACCGAACATACGAACATAACTTCTGGCACAGATAATGTCTTCACTATAGAAAAGGTACTGTAAAGTATGATAAAGACAGTAGTAAGAAATTAGAAATAAAGGCTAGGGTCACACATGCCAGCCAATCAGTTTTTACCACTGGTTTCAATAACAAATCTGTTTATTTTGGCTGTTTTTGAGCCTCCTGTGCAGCTATGCATTTTTTGGACTTTGCCATTTTTTGCCAAAAAACGCTAGCAAAAACAGATCCGTTTTTTTTTACTATACCAAAAAAACGGATCCGTTTTCCCATAGAGTCCCATGTTAAAAAAATGGATCCGTTTTTTTACTGCACCCAAAAACATTGCTTGCAGCGTTTTTTGGGTCCAGTAAAAAAGAAATAGCTTTTGTTAACAATGCAGTCACCCTTGATCCCAGGATCCGTTTTTAGCATCAGTTTTTGGACTTAGAAAAATAAAGTTAAAAAACTGACGTCAATAACAGATCCAGGTCTTATGTGTGACCCTAGCCAAATATAGCTTATCTTACTAAAAAAAATTGAGTCATATGAACTTCCCTGCTAGTAGTCACTTCTTATTGAAATGGTAGAATGTCACAGACCTGTTCTAAAAATATAAAGGCCATGGTGCCAAGTAAGTCATTACCTGCGTTCATTTAGAGGGACTTTACTTTTTTGCCTTGTGGCATTTGGAGCTGTTTTTTTTGCAACAAAGTATTCAAAATGACACAAATATTGATGGATTTTGATCAAAATCAAACATAGATTTTTTTTTTTGCCTTTTACCATTTTACATCTTTTTAGAGCAAAATGATGCATGATTCTGTACAGGGGGTAGGGGTAAAGGTAGTGATTCAATTTAAGGAATGTAATGTTTAGTTAGTCTTTGAACCATGACTAAGGCCGGTTTCACATTAGCGTTTGGAACGCAGCGTAACAGAATGCAGCCAAACGCATGTGCACTGTGTTCCTATGTGTAACATGGGAACGCACAGTAGCTGTGTTTGGCTGCGCTGTTGCAGTTGCGTTTGTGCTCCCTCTTCCGCCCTCCGAAAGCAGCCTATTGCATTTTTTGTTCACGGGCGCTTGTTTTATCAGCAAGCGACCGCAAGCGCACAAACAATGCATGGATCTCAATGGATCCGCAGTGTACTCCACATGACAGTGCAGGAGAATGCTGCAGATCACATTGAAATCTCTCCCGGTGGCCAATCAGCGATCTCGGTGGAGGCCGGGAGGAGGAGATTTCTGCTGATGATGATCTCCGCCTCCCGCCGAGAAAGCTGATTGGCTGGCCGGGCACCATACTGATGTGAACGCATGCAGAGAATCTCCGCTGCGTTCAAATCAGTATGGCAGGGTTTGCCCTGTGTTTGCATCTGCATGCCCTCCGCATGCAGACACAAATGCAAATGTGAATCCAGCCTAAGACACACTGTCAAAACAAGTAGGTTCATATACGCCTATATAGGTACACGTGGCTTCTGACAGCTGACAGTTTTCAAATTTAACACATAAAAGTCACCAATATAAACATTTCTTGGGAGAAAAATGGTGCAAAGACAATGATGAATTGGGGTCTATGCCCTAACTTAAATAGTAAAAGCTGTGAGTTTGCGAAGGAAAATGATATAGGAACTAATAGTGCATTACGCTTGCAACTTTATTCTACAGGGTGGGCCATTTATATGGATGCACCTAAATAAAATGGGAATGGTTGGTGATATCAACTTCCTGTTTGTGGCACATTAGTATATGGGAGAGGGAAAACTTTTCCAGATGGGTGGTGACCATGGCGGCCATTTTGAAGTCGGACATTTTGGATCCAACTTTATTTTTTTCAATGGGAAGAGGGTCATGTGACACATCAAACGTATTGAGAATTTCATAAGAAAAACAATGGTGTGCTTGGTTTTAACGTAACTTTATTCTTTCATTAGTTATTTACAAGTTTGTGGCCACTTATAAAATGTGTTCAAAGTGCTGCCCATTGTGTTGGATTTTCAATGCAACCCCCCTTCTCCCACTCTTGACACACTGATAGCAAAACGACAGAAGAAATGCTACCACAGGCTTCCAGTATCTGTTGTCTCAGATGCTGCATATCTAATATCTTCACAGCATAGACAATTGCCTTCAGATGAGTGATGAGGTAACTGTTGGAAAACAAAAATTGATGCTATGGTGTGGTGTATGGGGTACAAAGATAGTAGGGCCATTCTTCATCAATGGAAACCTCAATGCAACTGGATATCTGAATCATGTAGCTACTGAGAATAAAACATGTCTAATTTTATTTTTGCACCACTTAAACTTAATATGCAACATTTTAAAGGATTTTAAAGGATCGTGCAACTTTCTGCTCTATAAATACATAAAAGTGGTAAAAGGCCAAAAAGGAGCATCTTTGATTTTGCACAAAATTGAAGCAGCCTGCTTCCAGTTTGCTATTTTTATCATTTTGAAGAATTTGTTGAAAAGACAGTAATAAGTACCACAATACAAAAAAGTTACTTATAAAAAAATGCACAAGATGAATTACAGTTGTGGCCAAAAGTATTGACACCCCTGCAATTATGTCAGATAATACTCAGTTTCTTCCTGAAAATGATTGCAATCACAAATTCTTTGGTATTATTATCTTCATTTAATTTGTCAATACAAAAGTATTGGCACTGTTAGAAAAATCATGCGATGCTTCTCTAATTTGTGTTATTAACAGCACCTGTATCTTACCTGTGGTACCTAACAGGTGTTGGCAATAACTAAATCACACTTGCAGCCAGTTGACATGGATTAAAGTTGACTCAACCTCTGTCCTGTGTCCTTGTGTATACCACATTGAGCATGGAGAAAAGAAAGAAGACCAAAGAACTGTTTGAGGACTTGAGAAACCAAATTATGAGGAAGCATGAGCAATCTCAAGCCTACAAGTCCATCTCCAAAGACCTGAATGTACAGTGAATGTGCAGTGTCATCAAGAAGTTTAATAAATGTGCAGAAAAAAATTTGTGTTTTAAGGAGCGCTCATACAGGAGGACCCAGGGGGTTATTAATTACACTCAGCTTTTATTCCACAACGCGTTTCAATGGCGGCACACCATCTTCATCAGGTGGCGCTCCTTAAAACACAAATTTTTTTCTGCACATATATTGTCTATCTCCCCTGGGAGATCGTGTGGAGCTGCACACTACAGGACCTGTGCTTTTAGCACACAAGGACCTGATCTGATGTCAAAGCCAGGTCAGCTGAGGAGAACCACGTGACCAGAGGGCGGATTCCCTGGAGCCAGCATTCCTCACAGCACTGTCTCACATCACATAGCACCGAGGTTGTGCAGGTTCAGCACAACCTCTTCAGGTGAGTCTTATCATAACTTTCTTATCTCCAGAGTGGTAGCGGGTCCCTCTCATTGCGCCTCTCCTTTCTCTTTTTATCTTTGCATCAAATAGTTTAAAGCCCATGGCACTGTGGCTAACCTCCCTAGATGTAGACGGAAAAGAAAAATTGACAAGAGATTTCAACACAAGATTGTGCGGATGGTGGATAAAGAACCTCGACTAACATCCAAACAAGTTCAAGCTGCCCTGCAGTCCGAGGGTGCAACAGTGTCAACCCATACTATCCATCGGCATCTGAATGAAAAGGAACTGTATGGTTGGATACCCAGGAAGACCCCACTTCTTACCCCGAGACATAGAAAAGCCAGGCTGGAGTTTGCCAAAACTTACCTGAGAAAGCCTAAAACATTTTGGAAGAATGTTCTCTGGTCAGATGAGACAAAAGTAGAGCTTTTTGGGCAAAGGCATCAACATAGAGTTTACAGGAGAAAAAAAGAGGCATTCAAAGAAAAGAACACGGTCCCTACAGTCAAACATGGCGGAGGTTCCCTGATGTTTTGGGGTTGCCTTGCTGCCTCTGGCACTGTACTGCTTGACCGTGTGCATGGCATTATGAAGTCTGAAGACTACCAACAAATTTTGCAGCATAATGTAGAGCCCAGTGTGAGAAACTGGGTCTCCCTCAGAGGTCATGGGTCTTCCAGCAGGACAATGACCCAAAACACACTTCAAAAAGCACTAGAAAATGGTTTGAGAGAAAGCACTGGAAACTTCTAAGGTGGCCAGCACTGAGTCCAGACCTGAATCCCATAGAACACCTGTGGAGAGATCTAAAAATGGCAGTTTGGAGAAGGCACCCTTCAAATATCAGGGACCTGGAGCAGTTTGCCAAAGAAGAATGGTCTAAAATTCCAGCAGAGCATTGTAAGAAACTCATTGATGGTTACCAGAAGCGGTTGATCACAGTTATTTTGGCTAAAGGTTGTGCAACCAAGTATTAGGCTGAGGGTGCCAATACTTTTGTCTGGCCCATTCTTGGAGTTTTGTGTGAAATGATCAATGTTTTGCTTTTTGCTTCATTCTCTTTTGTGTTTTTTTATTGAAGACAAATTAAATGAAGTTAATAATACCAAAGAATTTGTGATTGCAATAATTTTCAGGAAGACACTGAGTATTATCTGACAGAATTGCAGGGGTGTAAATACTTTTGGCTACAACTGTATGGCCATGGTCTTGATTGTCCACCTATTCAGTTAGGCTGACAATGAACAATAAACAACTTCTCCAAGTATTAAAGGGGTTATCTGGAATTATTATTTTTTTTTCTTTCACCATGGTCTAAGAACTAATCGGTAGGTAGTTGCTAACTACCTGCCTATTGTGGACAGCACTGATCTCTACCGGAATAGAGCAGTCACAGTTAATTTCTCCTGGCAATTCAGAGGCTGATATCATGTTGACAGAGCAGAGGCTTGTCTTTCATTCTGCTTTGTAGATTAGGGTGACTGCCAACACTATACTGATTAACAGTCAGCTCTTTGCTGCCTAAGGCTGGCTTCACATTAGCGTTTGTGTCTGCATGCTGATGGCATGCAGACACAAACGCTGTCAAAAGCAGGGTCCAAATGATGTGTCCGCAGCGGATAATGTCCGCCTGCGGACACATCACTATGGAGCCCGGCAGCCAATCGGCGCTGTCCGGGGGCGGGCCGGGGGTGGAGATCAGCGCCGGAGATCTCCGCCCCCCGGCCGCCGGTAAGCTCCGGGACTGTCGGCGGGGAGAAAAGCTGATCTTTTACAGCTGTTTGAATCTTCCCGCGCCGACACTGAGAGGAGATGTCGGCGCGGGAAGATTCAAACAGCTTTCAGATCAGCTGTTCTCCCCGCCGACATCGCTAGGAGATTACAGGCGGCGGGGAGGAGGAGGACAGCAGAGGGTCAGCTGATCTCCCGGTGGCCGTCGGTGAGCTCCTGTGACATCACCGGCGGCCACCGGGAGATTTTTCAATGGGTCCGCAGCGTTCTCCTGCGGTGTCATGCAGAGGACACTGCGGACCCATTGAAGCCAATGCATTTTTTGTGCGCTTTGGGACGCTTGCTGATTGTCCAAGCTCCCCAAACGCACAAAAAAACCCAACATGCTGCGTCCCGGGTGCGGATGCTGGACACCGGAAGCAGCAGATATCGTCCGCATCCGCACCCGAACGTAGCAAACGCAGGCACCATGCGTTCCTATTTAAACATAGGAAGGCAGTGCGCATGCGTTTGACTGCGTATGGGAACGCAGCAATACGCTGCCTTCCCATACGCAAATGTGAAGGCAGCCTAACTGCTGTCAGTAAGCATGATGACAGCAGTCATACACCGTTGACAGAGAAGCCTGGAAGCTGAGTCCCCGTCGGGTACAACAGTCAAGTAGTTAGCAAGTAGCTGCCTGTTAGTTTTTAGAACCACAGTAACAAAAATGGTCCTGGATAACCATAATTCTAGTCAAATAAACTCAAAACTGTTTATTATTAGTATTGCACTGGGTTTTCCCACAAACAAGGTTAACTTTAAAGTTAATTTTAATCAATAAATTTTGGAATAATAATACTTTCCACAATTGAATATGTTTGAAAAAATGTTCCTGTGCAGAGATAATGTTATGTATGTGTCCCGGCTATGTACTGTGTAATGGCTGTGTCGTGTCTGACCGTACAGGGACATGGTCTGATCATACCCCATCTCCTGTGGTGACATAATCTTATATATGTGTCCCTGCTATGTACTGTGTAATGGATGTGTCTTAGCATACAGGGACATGGTCTGATTATACTACATCTTCGGTGCTGACATAATCTTATACATGTGTCCCTGCTGTGTACTATGTAATGGATGTGTCTGACCGTAGGGGGACACGGTCTGATCATACCACAGCTCCTGGGCAAGGGAGGACACAAAGAAGTATACAGACAGGACAGCATGGGATCACAAATACCGTATTTTTCAGACTATAAGACGCACTTTTATTTCCCCAAACTTTGGGGGAAAGTGGGGGGTGCGTCTTATAGTCCGAATGTATGGAGGGTGAGTGCAGGGAGGGTGTTGACAGCTCTGAAGTGTGTCTGGGGGCTGGAGCGGGCTGGCTGTAGGCTGCAGGAGCCAGCAGGAGCTCATGTGCCAACCCTGGGGGGTATGTGCCAGCCTTAGGGGACGTGTGCCAGCCCTGGAGCATGTGTGCCAGCCCTGGGGGACGTGTGTCATCACTGGGGGACATGTGCCAGCCCTTGGTGACGTGTGCCAGCCCTGGGGAACGTGTGCCATCACTGGAGGATGTGTGCCAGCCATAACCAAAATAATGAGCCATATCTAGGATGGGGGACTATATCCCAGGATGAGGGACCATGTACCAGGATGAGGGGGTTATGAGGAACATATACCCTATATGATTTGTAAGACAGACACTGACATTATAAGATGGACACCGTTTCACATTAAAAATTATTTTATTCTCTTTTCCTTCACCAAATGTGGGGGTGCGTCTTATAATCCGGTGTGTGCTATAAAGCGAAAAATACGGTAATTCTTTGAGATAAAACATTCATTACAAATGGGCAAAGAAATATTTACCTCACGAAAAAATCAGCTGTGATCCCATGCTGTAATGTCTGTATACTCTCTTTTGCATCCTCCTTGGCTCTGGATGTGATATGATCAGACCATGTCCCTGTGTGGTCAGACACAGCTATTACACAGTACATAGAAGCAGTGGCGTAACCAGAGTCTGGCAGGCCCCGGTGCGAAATTTATACCTGGGCCCCCCCCCTCCTCCACATGTTGATGAAATGTATGGGCCTCATGTAATGTTCTAAATCCTTTAAAGACTCACAAATTGACCCCTCTCCCCCTTCATTATGTATTAATGTCCCTCATCCTGCTATATATGGTCCTCCTCCTGGAACATGGCCCTTATCGTGGTATATATGTCCCCCATCCTGGTTTATATGGTCCGCCTCCTCCCGTCATAGTCGTTCAATTATTATAATGCATCCCCATATTCCTCCATATATTACAATGTACCCCATAGTCCTCTATGTATTATAATGCATCCCGTAGTCCTCCATGTATTATAATGCATCCCATAGTCCTCCATTCATAAGGGAGGCCCCATAGTCATTCACTTATTATAATGAACCCCCATTATCCTCCATATATAATGAAACCTCACATCCCTCAATATATCATAATTCAGCCTCATAACCTCTCCATATAGCATAACACCCCTCCATATAGTATATTGCAGCCTCATAGCCTCTCCATATAGTATAATGCAACCTCATAGCCTCTCCATATAGTATAACGCAGCTTCATAGCCTCTCCATATAGTATAATGCAGCCTCATAACTTCCCCATATGGTATAATGCAGCCTCATATCCTCTCCATATAGAATAATGCAGCCTCAGAGCCTCTCCATATAGCATAATACAGGCTAAAAGCTCTTCATATAGTGCAGTCTCAAAATTTTCCATATAGTGCAGCCTCAATACTCTCCATATAGTATAACTCAGTCTCAAAACTCTCCAAATAGAGCAGCCTCTAAACTCTCCATATGATGCAGCCCCAAAATCTACCATATAGTGCAGCCTCAAAACTCTCCATATAGTGTAGCCTTATATTTGCAGCCTCATATCATTTCCATATAGGGCAGTATTATGTGCAGCCTTTTATCCCATATAGGGCAGTATTATGTGCAGCCTTTTATCCCACCTAGGGCAGTATTATGTGCAGCCTTTTATCCCATACAGGGCAGTATTATGTGCAGCCTTATATCTCCCATATAGGGCAGTATTATGTACAGCCTTTTATCCCACATAGGGCAGTATTATGTGCAGCCTTTTATCCCATATAGGGCAGTATTATGTGCAGCCTTTTATCCCACATAGGGCAGTATTATGTGCAGCCTTTTATCCCACATAGGGCAGTATTATGTGCAGCCTTTTATCCCATATAGGGCAGTATTATGTGCAGCCTTTTATCCCACCTAGGGCAGTATTAGGGTATGTGCACATCAGTCATTTTTGCATCCTTGCAGACCGTCCGGAAACCGGTGGAGAATGGCAGAAACTGAGTTTTCTGAACTCGGCAGTGTCCCTCGTTTTGTTAGCGTTTTGCTAACGATTTGCGATCGGTTTATTAGCGTTTGTACAGCGTGTTCTTGGCGATTTCCCCGGCGTTTTTCTTAGCGATTTCCAGACTGGTTTTGGGTGCACTTGTAAGCTAGATCCGCTGGAAAAACGCTCAAAAGAAGTCACTTGCTCTATCTTTGAAAACCGGTGGAAAAAGTGGAAAGGAGAAGAAAAAAAACGTAGCAATGTACACAGCGTTTTCTAAAAGCCATTGACTAACATGTTAATCCAACCGGTGGCTAGGATTAACATAAATTAACATAAAACTCAGCGGAAACCGCCGACGGAAAACACTAAAAAACAGCCCACAAAACGACTGATGTGCACATACCCTTATGTGCAGCCTTTTATCCCATACAGGGCAGTATTATGTGCAGCCTTCTATCTCATACAGGGCAGTATTATGTGCAACCTTTTATCCCACATAGGGCAGTATTATGTGCAGCCTTTATCCCACATAGGGCAGTATTATGTGCAGCCTTATATCTCCCATATAGGGCAGTATTATGTACAGCCTTTTATCCCACATAGGGCAGTATTATGTGCAGCCTTTTATCCCATATAGGGCAGTATTATGTGCAGCCTTTTATCCCACATAGGGCAGTATTATGTGCAGCCTTTTATCCCACATAGGGCAGTATTACGTGCAGCCTTTTATCCCACACAGGGCAGTATTATGTGCAGCCTTTTATCCCATACAGGGCAGTATTATGTGCAGCCTTTTATCCCATATAGGGCAGTATTATGTGCAGCCTTTTATCCCACATAGGGCAGTATTATGTGCAGCCTTTTATCCCATCCAGGGCAGTATTATGTGCAGCCTTTTATCCCATACAGGGCAGTATTATGTGCAGCCTTTTATCCCATATAGGGCAGTATTATGTGCAGCCTTTTATCCCACATAGGGCAGTATTATGTGCAACCTTATACCTTGGTGGCATCCCACCCCGGACTGACCCCTGCTGCCACACTCACTCCCTGTTCTCCGTATGCAATGTTCCCGCTACTCCTCACTCTCACTCCCATCCTTCTCCACTTCCTACTACCCCCACTTATCCCCCCTCCCAGCAACAAAATACTGCTCTCACCCTCCATCCTGCCGAACCACCTCACCCACTTTACCGACCTTTTCATTCACTTTCAATCCTCAATCACCAAACAAGCACGCCCGCCTCGCAAGCTCTCATGCTCCCACCTGCTAACCCTCGGCCTACTCCTCCTCCTTGCCGGTGACATCTCCCCCAATCCTGGCCCCCCCCGCAACATCCCCACAACAACCTTCATCCCTCGACCCACCACCAACCCTCGCAACCTCATGACCACTAGCTCTCGCAACCCCACCAACATCAGACCCATTCCCCCAACCCATGCCCCACCTACCGCTCTACCCGGCGCACTCTGGAATGCCCGCTCAGTGTGCAACAAACTCCCCGACATCCATGATCTCTTTATCTCCAGAAAACTGTCATTCCTTGGCCTCACCGAGACCTGGCTCACCCCCTCCGACACGGCCTCCCCTGCCGCACTATCCTACGGCGGCCTCAGCCTGTCCCACACCCCCCGTCCCTCTGGCAAGCACGGCGGTGGAGTCGGCATACTGCTGTCCAACTCCTGCACCTTCAGCCCCATCCCCCAGCCCCCATCCGTCACTGTCCCCTCCTTCGAAGCCCACTCAGTCCGAATCTTCTCCCCCTGCAACCTCCAAATAGCCATCATCTACCGCCCCCCCGGACCCACCGCCTCCTTCCTTGACCACTTCACCACCTGGCTACTTCACTTCCTCTCCACTGACATCCCCTCCATCATCATGGGCGACTTCAATATCCCCATTGACACTCCCCGCCCAGCCGCCTCCAACCTTCTTTCCTTGACCACTTCCCTAGGGCTCTCCCAATGGTCCTCCTCTCCCACCCACGAACAAGGCCACACGCTTGACCTCATCTTTACCCGCCTTTGCTCCCTCTCTAACCTCACAACCTCAGTACTCACACTGTCCGACCACCATCTCTTGACCTTCTCCGCCCTCTCCTCCCCTGCCACACTACCCCCTCTCCGCAAACTTGATCACCCTCGCCGAAACCTAAAAGATCTTGATCTTCCTTTATTCTCTGAATCACTCCTCCCTCTCACCGACCTACTCTGCGCTGACGACATTGACATTGCCACCACCCTATACAACACCACCATAATGAACGCTCTCGACCTAGCCGCCCCCCTCACTCTCCATGCTCCACGCATTAACAGGCAACCCTGGCACACCACCCTCACTAAAAACCTGAGACGGGCGTCCAGAGTCGCCGAGAGGAGATGGAAAAAGTCTCACACCCCCGAGCACTTTGCTCTGTTCAAGCAATCCATCACTGACTTCAAGACGGCACTCGCTACAGCCAAGCAAGTGTTCTTCTCATCCCTTATAACCTCTCTGTCCCGCAACCCCAAACAGCTCTTCAAAACTTTCAACTCCTTACTTCGCCCACCTGCTCCTCCCCCTTCTCCCCTCATCTCTGCTGAAGACTTTGCGACCTTCTTCAAGGAGAAGATCGACAAGATCAGAAGCAGCTTCAGTCCACTATCCCCACAACTCCCCTTCCCACCTACACTGCCCTCCTCCTCCATCAGCCACTTCCCCCCCATAACTGAAGACCAACTCTCCTCCCTCCTGTCAAAATCACACCTCACCACCAGCGCCCACGACCCACTCCCATCCCACCTCATTCCCAACCACACCTCCATTTTCATCCCAGCCCTCACCCACCTCTTTAACCTTTCACTTCGCACTGGTACCTTCCCCTCGGCCTTCAAACACGCCCTAATCACGCCCATCCTAAAAAAACCCTCACTTGACCCTACCTCTGTCTCTAACTATCGCCCCATATCTCTTCTCCCATTCGCCTCTAAGCTACTTGAACAACACGTCCACTCCGAACTGTCCTCTCACCTCTCCTCGTGCTCCCACTTCGACCGCCTACAGTCCGGCTTTCGACCCCTCCATTCCACCGAAACAGCCCTGACCAAAGTCACCAACGACCTACTGACCGCCAAGAACAAACACCACTACTCCATCCTGCTACTCCTTGACCTGTCTGCCGCCTTCGACACGGTTGACCACTCCCTTCTTCTCCGGATCCTGGAATCCCTTGGCATCACCCACCTTGCCCTCTCCTGGATCTCCTCATACCTAGCGGACCGGACCTTCAGCGTCTCCCACTCCCACACCTCCTCCTCACCCTACCCTCTTTCTGTCGGAGTCCCCCAAGGTTCCGTCCTGGGACCCCTACTTTTCTCCATTTACACTCTCGGCCTAGGGCAACTCATCGAGTCCCATGGCCTCCAGTACCACCTCTACGCCGATGACACCCAAATCTACCTGTCCGGCCCTGACATCACCTCCCTACTCTCGAAAATCCCTCAATGCCTTTCCGCCATCTCATCCTTCTTCTCTGCTCGCTTCCTTAAACTCAACATGGACAAAACTGAATTCATAGTCTTCCCCCCAAGAAATTCCACCCCACCTCCCAACCTATCCATCTGCATCAACGACTGCGCCCTCTCCCCAGTCCCCCAAGCCAAGTGCCTCGGGGTAATCCTTGACTCCTCCCTATCCTTCAAACCCCACATCGAGGCCCTCACCACATCCCTCCGGCTCCAGCTCAAGAACATCTCACGGATCCGCTCCTTCCTCACCCACGACACCGCTAAAACACTCATCCATGCTCTTATCATCTCCCGCCTTGACTACTGCAACCTCCTTCTCAATGGCCTCCCGGCTAACTCCCTCACACCTCTCCAGTCTATCCTCAACTCCGCTGCCCGACTCATCTATATGTCCTCCCGCTACTCCCCTGTCTCCCCCCTCTGCCAAGCCCTTCACTGGCTCCCCGTCTCCAAGAGATCCCAATTCAAAACACTAACCATGACCTACAAAGCCATACACAACCTGGCCCCACCATACATCTCCGACCTGGTCTCCCGATACCTACCCTCACGCAACCTCCGCTCCTCCCAAGAACTCCTCCTCTGCTCCCCCCTCATCACCTCTTCACACAACCGAGTCCAGGACTTCTCCCGGGCATCTGCCTTACTCTGGAACTCCCTACCCGAACACGTCAGACACTCTCCTACCCTGAGTAACTTCAAGTGTCACCTGAAGACTCACCTGTTCCGTCAAGCCTACAACCTGCCATGAGACCCAGGCGAACGCCCCATACATGACATTCCCCCATCCTACTGTATCCTTACCCACCCCTCATAGACTGTGAGCCCTCGTGGACAGGGTCCCTGCCCCTCCTGTACCTGTACGTCCTGATCGCCTAGATTTAGTGTACTTGTTCTTGTCTCCCTCATCCTCATGTAAAGCGCCATGGAACCCAATGGCGCTATATAAATAAATAATAATAATAATAATAATAATAATAACCTTATATCTCACATAGGGCAGTATTATGTGCAACCTTATATCTCCCATATAGGGCAGTATTATGTGCAGCCTTTTATCCCACATAGGGCAGTATTATGTGCAGCCTTTTATCCCACATAGGGCAGTATTATGTGCAGCCTTTTATCCCACATAGGGCAGCATTATGTGCAGCCTTTTATCCCACATAGGGCAGTATTATGTGCAGCCTTTTATCCCATATAGGGCAGTATCATGTGCAGCCCTTTATCCCATATAGGGCAGTATCATGTGCAACCTTATATCTCCCATATAGGGCAGTATTATGTGCAGCCTTTTATCCCACATAGGGCAGTATTATGTGCAGCCTTTTATCCCACATAGGGCAGTATTATGTGCAGCCTTTTATCCCACATAGGGCAGCATTATGTGCAGCCTTTTATCCCACATAGGGCAGTATTATGTGCAGCCTTTTATCCCATATAGGGCAGTATCATGTGCAGCCCTTTATCCCATATAGGGCAGTATCATGTGCAGCCCTTTATCCCATATAGGGCAGTATTATGTGCAGCCTTTTATCTCACATAGGGCAGTATTATGTGCAACCTTATATCTCCCATATAGGGCAGTATTGTGTGCAGCCTTTTATCCCACATAGGGCAGTATTATGTGCAGCCTTTTATCCCATATAGGGCAGTATTATGTGCAGCCTTTTATCTCACATAGGGCAGTATTATGTGCAACCTTATATCTCCCATATAGGGCAGTATTATGTGCAGCCTTTTATCCCACATAGGGCAGTATTATGTGCAGCCTTTTATCCCACATAGGGCAGCATTATGTGCAGCCTTTTATCCCACATAGGGCAGTATTATGTGCAGCCTTTTATCCCATATAGGGCAGTATCATGTGCAGCCCTTTATCCCATATAGGGCAGTATCATGTGCAGCCCTTTATCCCATATAGGGCAGTATCATGTGCAGCCCTATGACCACCCCCTTACTTTACTTACCCTCCCCCGGCTCCCTTGCTGCTCCGGTGGGCTCCTCTTGCAGAGTCTGAGGATTCAAGCCTCAGGAGAAGCAGGGAAAGGTGCCGCCAGCATGCGTTCCACTGTGCATCAAGCAGGAAGTGGGAGGAGGCAGCACAGTGGAGCGAAGGCTAGAAAGCCGGCAGGTCAGAGGAGGAGAGGGGCAGGAGCAGCAGCGGGAGGCTCCCACTCCCTGACACATAGGCCCTACTGCTGCACTGTCACAGGGATGTGTGTCCTGCGGGATGCACATTCATGTGAAGCGGGCACCCGGAGCTGCGATCGGCTGGCGCAGGGGGTGGCTGGCGGCGCGGGCCCCTTATTACTCCGGGCCCCGTTGCACTCGCGACCCCTGCGACCGCGATCTTTACGCCACTGCATAGAAGGGACACATATATAAGATTATCTCAGCACAGGAACATTTCTTTTAAACACATCCAAACATGGAAATTATTATTCCAACATCTATTGAAGAAAATTTACTTTAAAATTAACTTTGTGGGAAAACCCCCTTAAATAAAAAAATCTATGCTTATATAACCGATAGGGCTCTTCTTGTCGCCCCATATCTTGCAGACCTTTTCTGAGTAATTAGTTGTTGTGAAATCCAATGGCATTCAGAGCTGCTCTCTTCTGTTCTCTTTTTCAGGTGTCATTCAGCCCAAACACCGACACAGTTGTAGAAGCAAGAATATTCTCTTCCAACAATTTTATTATATTGGTCCCAGCCAATATTGACATTGATAGTCCTCAGTTTATACTATACATTGTGGACAAATCATTAGAGTATCATAAAAACAATTTTTAAAAGCAATAGCAGAACTTTGTTACTGTATTAGCAATTAATTATATTTTTTCAAAATATACTATTGGAATGTAAAAAGAAACCTACAAAAGATTCATATTAAATGTTTGGATTTAGTAAAATTGCAATTGTCTAGTCCAAGTTCTATGTCAGTAAGGTTATTCCTTCTTCACAAATACACTGCTTGTGTTTGGTGTTTAGGCTATCATTTCTCCTGATGCTCATATGGACCATTTAGTGACATGCACGAAGAAGTGTCATTGGATAGCTTGAACTCAGGAAAAGGCATATAAGAAGTCTTCAGAATAAGTAATTTTTTTTTTCTACTGAAATCTTAAGTTTATACACAGTACAGTGGATAAAAAAGGATGATTCTATCAGAGCTATAAAGAGATGATACAACTAAGATGGATGACAGCACAATAAAATGGAGAAGAGGGTAGGAGTAACTGACATGAGAAGCTACAGGGAGGGGGAGGAAACAAAACTCTAAAAAGGCAAACCCATTGCATAGCAACACAGTAAAACAATACAATGGAAATACAACAATGTATGATTTCCAAGTTGTGGGACGTGACATCAGTACATAAGGAGAATCTATCCCAATAAACAGGTAGAATGTTATGGAGCAATCAAAACAAAGGCCTGTACACTTCCTCCTGATTGGTGACTGTTGTAACCTTCACAAAATTTAGTTTTAATCTTTCTCTGTTCTCTAATTATGATCATCACGTTTTGTGTAAAAGAAAGGTTTTAAGTTGATAATCTTTGGTTATTTTGGAAAACACTGTCATGGTGGAAAGATGTACCCTTTACGCAAAAACCTTCAAATGTTGATCAATGTAGATTACATTGTCTGAAAAAATCAAGTGATCATACACTGTTCTCTAATTTTGATTGGCACAGTATATTAAAGAGGACCTGTCACCCCTGGTGCTTTCCAAACTGAAAGCACCATTGAATGCAGCGTGTCTGCTGCATTCAGGAAAGGGGTCTCCCATGTTTCTTCTTTCTTGTTTAGAATAAGTGGTCACACCCTCTGTAGTGCACCTTTCCCCACTAGCCATAAGGTGCTATGGTTTCTGTTATCAGGTCCTCTACTAGCCCATTTCAAGAGAGATTTTTAATCACGTGACTACTATGCGGTTGTATGTATGGCCATATATACTACCTAAGATCTCTCCATTTTTCATAATTGCATGGCGGAGAGAAGACATGGCACATTGAGGGAGCAACACACACGAGTAGTAGAATAGTGAGAATTATAACTTTATTAGTGCAATAGACCAAACAAGATTAAAAACATTTAAAACCATAGGGTGCCACTGCAGAACACACTGCTGAACATATGTACAGAATACAATGCTGTCAAAATATGAGCAGGATATGACACAATATCGGTGATCACAACAGGTTAGACAAAATACAGGATTGAGATATAGGGAGAAACCTGAGGGTGGGGGATGAGAGCAGGTACGAGAAGTACTAGTGCTCCTTCACCACAATATTTCACATAAATACGCTTGTTAGCCCAATTTAGGATGGACAGTGTTATGGGTAACCAAATCTATGTCAAGGGACCTATTATGAAGCACAAATCATAGGGCCACAGAATGATTGATAGTGCTGGGTGTGTTAAATATGATTAAATACTGGCCTCAGCAGCTGGAATAAACAATGTTTATAAGTGAGACAGATACCAATATCTCACGCAAGTGAAGTCTGCAGAGGCACAGACAATTATAGAGAAAATTTCACATATTATAAGTTTACCCAAGATTCTGCAAATCATCCGATGAGTAATGCTATGAGTCGTTTAGTAGTCCCAAACACAGTGGTCCCTAGGGGTGGTTGCATATGGATGATAACAAAGGTCTTAACCATCAGCTAACTAACCGTATAATTGATACAAAGACCACTCATATATATTGGGTACTCCCTATTGTTTACATATAGTCAAAACAGTGTAGGTCACCGTATCCACTGAAAGTGGAAAATAAAATGCATATTACCAGTCCGTGAATTGTCCGAGGTGTCAGTCCGAGGTATGTAGCGAGGTGACTGCAGGGCACCCAGGTCCCACGCGTATCGCTGCCAGGGCGCAGCTTCCTCAAGGGAAGTATAAGTCTGTTGCACATTGGGACTCATTTTATATCTGTTGGTAATTAATGATCAGATACAGCTGAGAGAGCACAATTAGACCACATGATATTGCCATAGGCGGAAGTGACATCACAATCACATCTCAGTGACCATGGTAACAAGTAAACAGTGTACCTTATACCTATTACAGGAAGTGACATTGCAGAAGTGACATCGCAGTCACAACTCAGTGACTATGGTAACAAGTAAACAGTGTGCCTTATACCTATTACAGGAAGTGATAAGATATACTGTTTACTTGTTACCATGGTCACGGAGTTGTGACTGCGATGTCACTTCCTGCAATAGGTATAAGGTATTTAGACCACATGATATTGCCATAGGCGAAAGTGACATCACAATCACAACTCAGTGACCATGGTAACAAGTAAACAGTGTACCTTATACCTATTGCAGGAAGTGACATCGCAGTCACAACTCAGTGACCATGGTAACAAGTAAGCAGTGTACCTTATACCTATTACAGGAAGTGACATAGCAGAAGTGACATCACAGTCACAATTCAGTGACCATGGTAACAAGTAAGCAGTGTACCTTATACCTATTACAGGAAGTGACATAGCAGAAGTGACATCGCAGTCACAACTCAGTGACCATGGTAACAAGTAAGCAGTGTACCTTATACCTATTACAGGAAGTGACATAGCAGAAGTGACATCACAGTCACAACTCAGTGACCATGGTAATAAGTAAGCAGTGTACCTTTTACCTATTACAGGAAGTGACATAGCAGAAGTGACATCACAGTCACAACTCAGTGACCATGGTAACAAGTAAACAGTGTACCTTATACCTATTACAGGAAGTGACATAGCAGAAGTGACATCACAGTCACAACTCAGTGACCATGGTAACAAGTAAACAGTGTACCTTATACCTATTGCAGGAAGTGACATCGCAGTCACAACTCAGTGACCATGGTAACAAGTAAGCAGTGTACCTTATACCTATTGCAGGAAGTGACATCGCAGTCACAACTCAGTGACCATGGTAACAAGTAAGCAGTGTACCTTATACCTATTACAGGAAGTGACATAGCAGAAGTGACATCACAGTCACAACTCAGTGACCATGGTAACAAGTAAGCAGTGTACCTTATACCTATTACAGGAAGTGACATAGCAGAAGTGACATCACAGTCACAACTCAGTGACCATGGTAACAAGTAAGCAGTGTACCTTATACCTATTACAGGAAGTGACATAGCAGAAGTGACATCACAGTCACAACTCAGTGACCATGGTAACAAGTAAGCAGTGTACCTTATACCTATTACAGGAAGTGACATAGCAGAAGTGACATCACAGTCACAACTCAGTGACCATGGTAACAAGTAAGCAGTGTACCTTATACCTATTGCAGGAAGTGACATAGCAGAGTGACATCACAAACTCAGTGACCATGGTAACAAGTAAGCAGTGTACCTTATACCTATTACAGGAAGTGACATAGCAGAAGTGACATCACAGTCACAACTCAGTGACCATGGTAACAAGTAAGCAGTGTACCTTATACCTATTACAGGAAGTGACATAGCAGAAGTGACATCACAGTCACAAACTCAGTGACCATGGTAACAAGTAAGCAGTGTACCTTATACCTATTACAGGAAGTGACATAGCAGAAGTGACATCACAGTCACAACTCAGTGACCATGGTAACAAGTAAAGCAGTGTACCTTATACCTATTACAGGAAGTGACATAGCAGAAGTGACATCACAGTCACAAACTCAGTGACCATGGTAACAAGTAAGCAGTGTACCTTATACCTATTACAGGAAGTGACATAGCAGAAGTGACATCACAGTCAACTCAGTGACCATGGTAACAAGTAAGCAGTGTACCTTATACCTATTACAGGAAGTGACATAGCAGAAGTGACATCACAGTCACAACTCAGTGACCATGGTAACAAGTAAGCAGTGTACCTTATACCTATTACAGGAAGTGACATAGCAGAAGTGACATCACAGTCACAACTCAGTGACCATGGTAACAAGTAAGCTGTGTACCTTATACCTATTACAGGAAGTGACATAGCAGAAGTGACATCACAGTCACAACTCAGTGACCATGGTAACAAGTAAGCAGTGTACCTTATACCTATTACAGGAAGTGACATAGCAGAAGTGACATCACAGTCACAACTCAGTGACCATGGTAACAAGTAAGCAGTGTACCTTATACCTATTACAGGAAGTGACATAGCAGAAGTGACATCACAGTCACAACTCAGTGACCATGGTAACAAGTAAGCAGTGTACCTTATACCTATTACAGGAAGTGACATAGCAGAAGTGACATCACAGTCACAACTCAGTGACCATGGTAACAAGTAAGCAGTGTACCTTATACCTATTACAGGAAGTGACATAGCAGAAGTGACATCACAGTCACAACTCAGTGACCATGGTAACAAGTAAACAGTGTACCTTATACCTATTACAGGAAGTGACATAGCAGATGACATCACAGTCACAATCAGTGACCATGGTAACAAGTAAGCAGTGTACCTTATACCTATTCAGGAAGTGACATAGCAGAAGTGACATCACAGTCACAACTCAGTGACCATGGTAACAAGTAAGCAGTGTACCTTATACCTATTACAGGAAGTGACATAGCAGAAGTGACATCACAGTCACAACTCAGTGACAGTGACCATGGTAACAAGTAACAGTGTACCTTATACCTATTACAGGAAGTGACATAGCAGAAGTGACATCACAGTCACAACTCAGTGACCATGGTAACAAGTAAGCAGTGTACCTTATACCTATTACAGGAAGTGACATAGCAGAAGTGACATCACAGTCACAACTCAGTGACCATGGTAACAAGTAAGCAGTGTACCTTATACCTATTACAGGAAGTGACATAGCAGAAGTGACATCACAGTCACAACTCAGTGACCATGGTAACAAGTAAGCAGTGTACCTTATACCTATTACAGGAAGTGACATAGCAGAAGTGACATCACAGTCACAACTCAGTGACCATGGTAACAAGTAAGCAGTGTACCTTATACCTATTACAGGAAGTGACATAGCAGAAGTGACATCACAGTCACAACTCAGTGACCATGGTAACAAGTAAGCAGTGTACCTTATACCTATTACAGGAAGTGACATAGCAGAAGTGACACAAACTACATCAGTGACCATGGTAACAAGTAAGCAGTGTACCTTATACCTATTACAGGAAGTGACATAGCAGAAGTGACATCACAGTCACAACTCAGTGACCATGGTAACAAGTAAGCAGTGTACCTTATACCTATTACAGGAAGTGACATAGCAGAAGTGACATCACAGTCACAACTCAGTGACCATGGTAACAAGTAAACAGTGTACCTTATACCTATTACAGGAAGTGACATAGCAGAAGTGACATCACAGTCACAACTCAGTGACCATGGTAACAAGTAAACAGTGTACCTTATACCTATTGCAGGAAGTGACATCGCAGTCAACTCAGTGACCATGGTAAGAAGTAAGCAGTGTACCTTATACCTATTACAGGAAGTGACATAGCAGAAGTGACATCACAGTCACAACTCAGTGACCATGGTAACAAGTAAGCAGTGTACCTTATACCTATTACAGGAAGTGACATAGCAGAAGTGACATCACAGTCACAACTCAGTGACCATGGTAACAAGTAAGCAGTGTACCTTATACCTATTACAGGAAGTGACATAGCAGAAGTGACATCACAGTCACAACTCAGTGACCATGGTAACAAGTAAGCTGTGTACCTTATACCTATTACAGGAAGTGACATAGCAGAAGTGACATCGCAGTCACAACTCGTGACCATGGTAACAAGTAAGCAGTGTACCTTATACTATTACAGGAAGTGACATAGCAGAAGTGACATAACAGTCACAACTCAGTGACCATGGTAACAAGTAAACAGTGTACCTTATACCTATTACAGGAAGTGACATAGCAAAGTGACATCACAGTCACAATCAGTGACCATGGTAACAAGTAAACAGTGTACCTTATACCTATTACAGGAAGTGACATAGCAGAAGTGACATCACAGTCACAACTCAGTGACCATGGTAATAAGTAAACAGTGTACCTTATACTCTTGCAGGAAGTGACATCGCAGTCACAACTCAGTGACCATGGTAACAAGTAAGCAGTGTACCTTATACCTATTGCAGGAAGTAACATCGCAGTCACAACTCAGTGACCATGGTAACAAGTAAGCAGTGTACCTTATACCTATTACAGGAAGTGACATAGCAGAAGTGACATCACAGTCACAACTCAGTGACCATGGTAACAAGTAAGCTGTGTACTTATACCTATTACAGGAAGTGACATAGCAGAAGTGACATCGCAGTCACAACTCAGTGACCATGGTAACAGTAAGCAGTGTACCTTATACCTATTACAGGAAGTGAATAGCAGAAGTGACATCACAGTCACAACTCAGTGACCATGGTAACAAGTAAACAGTGTACTTATACCTATTGCAGGAAGTGACATCGCAGTCACAACTCAGTGACCATGGTAACAAGTAAGCAGTGTACTTATACCTATTGCAGGAAGTGACATCGCAGTCACAACTCAGTGACCATGGTAACAAGTAAGCAGTGTACCTTATACCTATTACAGGAAGTGACATAGCAGAAGTGACATCACAGTCAGAACTCAGTGACCATGGTAACAAGTAAACAGTGTACCTTATACCTATTACAGGAAGTGACATAGCAGAAGTGACATCACAGTCACAATCAGTGACCATGGTAACAAGTAAACAGTGTACCTTATACCTATTACAGGAAGTGACGTAGCAGAAGTGACATCACAGTCACAACTCAGTGACCATGGTAACAAGTAAACAGTGTACCTTATACCTATTGCAGGAAGTGACATCGCAGTCACAACTCAGTGACCATGGTAACAAGTAAGCAGTGTACCTTATACCTATTGCAGGAAGTGACATCGCAGTCACAACTCAGTGACCATGGTAACAAGTAAGCAGTGTACCTTATACCTATTACAGGAAGTGACATAGCAGAAGTGACATCACAGTCACAACTCAGTGACCATGGTAACAAGTAAGCTGTGTACCTTTACCTATTACAGTAAGTGACATAGCAGAAGTGACATCGCAGTCACAACTCAGTGACCATGGTAACAAGTAAGCAGTGTACCTTATACCTATTACAGGAAGTGACATAGCAGAAGTGACATCACAGTCACAACTCAGTGACCATGGTAACAAGTAAGCAGTGTACCTTATACCTATTACAGGAAGTGACATAGCAGAAGTGACATCACAGTCACAACTCAGTGAGCATGGTAATAAGTAAGCAGTGTACCTTATACCTATTACAGGAAGTGACATAGCAGAAGTGACATCACAGTCACAACTCAGTGACCATGGTAACAAGTAAACAGTGTACCTTATACCTATTGCAGGAAGTGACATCGCAGTCACAACTCAGTGACCATGGTAACAAGTAAGCAGTGTACCTTATAACTATTACAGGAAGTGACATAGCAGAAGTGACATCACAGTCAAAACTCAGTGACCATGGTAACAAGTAAGCTGTGTACCTTATACCTATTACAGGAAGTGACATAGCAGAAGTGACATCACAGTCAAAACTCAGTGACCATGGTAACAAGTAAGCAGTGTACCTTATACCTATTACAGGAAGTGACATAGCAGAAGTGACATCCAGTCACAACTCAGTGACCATGGTAACAAGTAAGCAGTGTACCTTATACCTATTACAGGAAGTGACATAGCAGAAGTGACATCACAGTCACAACTCAGTGACCATGGTAACAAGTAAGCAGTGTACCTTATACCTATTACAGGAAGTAACATAGCAGAAGTGACATCACAGTCACAACTCAGTGACCATGGTAACAAGTAAGCTGTGTACCTTATACCTATTACAGGAAGTGACATAGCAGAAGTGACATCCAGTCACAACTCAGTGACCATGGTAACAAGTAAGCAGTGTACCTTATACTATTACAGGAAGTGACATAGCAGAAGTGACATCACAGTCACAACTCAGTGACCATGGTAACAAGTAAACAGTGTACCTTATACCTATTGCAGAAGTGACATCGCAGTCACAACTCAGTGACCATGGTAACAAGTAAGTAGTGTACCTTATACCTATTACAGGAAGTGACATAGCAGAAGTGACATCACAGTCACAACTCAGTGACCATGGTAACAAGTAAGCTGTGTACCTTATACCTATTACAGGAAGTGACATAGCAGAAGTGACATCACAGTCACAACTCAGTGACCATGGTAACAAGTAAGCAGTGTACCTTATACCTATTACAGGAAGTGAAATAGCAGAAGTGACATCACAGTCTCAACTCAGTGACCATGGTAACAAGTAAGCAGTGTACCTTATACCTATTACAGGAAGTGACATAGCAGAAGTGACATCACAGTCAAAACTCAGTGACCATGGTAACAAGTAAGCTGTGTACCTTATACCTATTACAGGAAGTGACATAGCAGAAGTGACATCACAGTCACAACTCAGTGACCATGGTAACAAGTAAGGAGTGTACCTTATACCTATTACAGGAAGTGACATAGCAGAAGTGACATCACAGTCACAACTCAGTGACCATGGTAACAAGTAAGCAGTGTACCTTATACCTATTACAGGAAGTGACATAGCAGAAGTGACATCACAGTCACAACTCAGTGACCATGGTAACAAGTAAACAGTGTACCTTATACCTATTGCAGGAAGTGACATCGCAGTCACAACTCAGTGACCATGGTAACAAGTAAGTAGTGTACCTTATACCTATTACAGGAAGTGACATAGCAGAAGTGACATCACAGTCACAACTCAGTGACCATGGTAACAAGTAAGCTGTGTACCTTATACCTATTACAGGAAGTGACATAGCAGAAGTGACATCACAGTCACAACTCAGTGACCATGGTAACAAGTAAGCAGTGTACCTTATACCTATTACAGGAAGTGACATAGCAGAAGTGACATCACAGTCACAACTCAGTGACCATGGTAACAAGTAAGGAGTGTACCTTATACCTATTACAGGAAGTGACATAGCAGAAGTGACATCACAGTCACAACTCAGTGACCATGGTAACAAGTAAGCAGTGTACCTTATACCTATTACAGGAAGTGACATAGCAGAAGTGACATCACAGTCACAACTCAGTGACCATGGTAACAAGTAAGCTGTGTACCTTATACCTATTACAGGAAGTGACATAGCAGAAGTGACATCGCAGTCACAACTCAGTGACCATGGTAACAAGTAAGCAGTGTACCTTATACCTATTACAGGAAGTGACATAGCAGAAGTGACATCACAGTCACAACTCAGTGACCATGGTAACAAGTAAACAGTGTACCTTATACCTATTGCAGGAAGTGACATCGCAGTTACAACTCAGTGACCATGGTAACAAGTAAGCTGTGTACCTTATACCTATTACAGGAAGTGACATAGCAGAAGTGACATCGCAGTCACAACTCAGTGACCATGGTAGCAAGTAAGCAGTGTACCTTATACCTATTGCAGGAAGTGACATCGCAGTCACAACTCAGTGACCATGGTAACAAGTAAGTAGTGTACCTTATACCTATTACAGTGAAGTGCATAGCAGAAGTGACATCACAGTCACAACTCAGTGACCATGGTAACAAGTAAGCTGTGTACCTTATACCTATTACAGGAAGTGACATAGCAGAAGTGACATCACAGTCACAACTCAGTGACCATGGTAACAAGTAAGCAGTGTACCTTATACCTATTACAGGAAGTGACATAGCAGAAGTGACATCACAGTCTCAACTCAGTGACCATGGTAACAAGTAAGCAGTGTACCTTATACCTATTACAGGAAGTGACATAGCAGAAGTGACATCACAGTCAAAACTCAGTGACCATGGTAACAAGTAAGCTGTGTACCTTATACCTATTACAGGAAGTGACATAGCAGAAGTGACATCACAGTCACAACTCAGTGACCATGGTAACAAGTAAGGAGTGTACCTTATACCTATTACAGGAAGTGACATAGCAGAAGTGACATCACAGTCTCAACTCAGTGACCATGGTAACAAGTAAGCAGTGTACCTTATACCTATTACAGGAAGTGACATAGCAGAAGTGACATCACAGTCTCAACTCAGTGACCATGGTAACAAGTAAGCAGTGTACCTTATACCTATTACAGGAAGTGACATAGCAGAAGTGACATCACAGTCAAAACTCAGTGACCATGGTAACAAGTAAGCTGTGTACCTTATACCTATTACAGGAAGTGACATAGCAGAAGTGACATCACAGTCACAACTCAGTGACCATGGTAACAAGTAAGCAGTGTACCTTATACCTATTACAGGAAGTGACATAGCAGAAGTGACATCACAGTCACAACTCAGTGACCATGGTAACAAGTAAACAGTGTACCTTATACCTATTGCAGGAAGTGACATCGCAGTCACAACTCAGTGACCATGGTAACAAGTAAGTAGTGTACCTTATACCTATTACAGGAAGTGACATAGCAGAAGTGACATCATAGTCACAACTCAGTGACCATGCTAACAAGTAAGTAGTGTACCTTATACCTATTACAGGAAGTGACATAGCAGAAGTGACATCACAGTCACAACTCAGTGACCATGGTAACAAGTAAGCAGTGTACCTTATACCTATTACAGGAAGTGACATAGCAGAAGTGACATCGCAGTCACAACTCAGTGACCATGGTAATAAGTAAGCAGTGTACCTTATACCTATTACAGGAAGTGACATAGCAGAAGTGACATCACAGTCACAACTCAGTGACCATGGTAACAAGTAAACAGTGTACCTTATACCTATTGCAGGAAGTGACATCGCAGTCACAACTCAGTGACCATGGTAACAAGTAAGCAGTGTACCTTATACCTATTACAGGAAGTGACATAGCAGAAGTGACATCACAGTCACAACTCAGTGACCATGGTAACAAGTAAGCTGTGTACCTTATACCTATTACAGGAAGTGACATAGCAGAAGTGACATCACAGTCACAACTCAGTGACCATGGTAACAAGTAAGCAGTGTACCTTATACCTATTACAGGAAGTGACATAGCAGAAGTGACATCACAGTCACAACTCAGTGACCATGGTAACAAGTAAGCTGTGTACCTTATACCTATTACAGGAAGTGACATAGCAGAAGTGACATCGCAGTCACAACTCAGTGTACATCACCCTAAAAACACCTTCCCACCTTCAAGCAAGATGGTGGCAGTATCCTGCTATGGGGATGCTTTTCTTCAGCAGAGACAGGAAAGCTGGTCAAAATTGATGGGAGAATGGTTGGAGCTAAATAAACGGCAATTGTGATAGTTCAGTGGTTAGCACTGCAGCCTTGCAGCACTGTGGTCCTGATGTCCTGAGTTCAATTCCCACCAAGGACAACATCTACAAGGAGTTTGTATGTTCTCCTTGTGTTTGCATGGGTTTCCTCCAGGCACTCTGGTTTCCTCCCACATTTCAAAGACATACTGATAGGATATTTAGATTGTGAGCCCCAAGAGGGACAGTGTTAATAGCGCTATATAAATAAATATGATTATTAAAATCTTAGAGACTGCAAAACTTATTAATATTATCAAGTTTTTATATAGCGCCATTAGGTTACATGTCGCTTTACAAGTGAGAGGGTAGACAGAGACACGTGGTAGAAATGACTAAAAATCAATCGTACGGGTACAATAGGGAGAGGATCCTGTCCGCAAGGGCTCACAGTCTAGAGGGGGTGGGGGAAGACGGTAGGAGGGGGATAGGTGAGATGGTGCAGTGGATTGGGTCTCAATGTGTGTTATAGGCTTGTAGGAAGAGGTGGGTCTTCAGGTTTTTCTTGAAGGATCCCAGGGTAGGGGAGTGTTTGATGTGGTGGGGGAGGGAGTTCCAGAGTATGGCAGAAGCACGAGAGAAGTCTTGTATGCGGTTGTGGGAGGTGGAAATGCGGGGGGGTTGAGAGGAGTTCTTGAGAGGGGCGCAAGATGTGCGAGGGGAGGCAGCGGGAGACCAGGTCGGAGATGTAGGGAGGTGACAGGTTGTGTATGGCCTTGTATGTCAGGGTTAGGCTTTTGAAGCGGGATCTCTGGGGGGTGGGGAGCCAGTGGAGGGCTTGGCAGAGGAGTAGTGGGGAGATAGGTGGATGAGTTGGGCGGCAGAGTTGAGGATGGTGTGGAGAGGTGCAAGGGAGGAGGCAGGGAGGCCGATGATCAGGAGGTTGCAGTAGTCCAGGCGGGAGATGATGAGGGCATGGACAAGTGTCTTAGTCGTGTTGTGGTCAAGGAAAGAGCGGATGCGGGCAATGTTTTTTAGTTGGAGTCGGCAGGCGGTGGCGAGGGCTTGAAGGAGAGGGAGGAGTCGAGGATTACCCCAATTTGGTCTGGGGGACGGGTGAGAGTGTGCAGTCATTGACAGTGATGGATAGGTCAGGAAGGGGGGGATGGTTGTTAGGGGGAAAGACGATGAATTCGGTCTTGTCCATGTTGAGTTTGAGGAAGCGGGTAGAAAAGAAGGATGCAATGGCGGATAGGCAGCAAGGAACTTTGGATAGAAGAGAGGAGATATCGGGGCCAGACAGATAGAGCTGGGTGTCGTCGGCGTAGAGGTGGTATTGGAGGCCGTGTGACTCGATGAGGTTGCCTAGGCCGAGGGTGTAAATGGAGAAGAGTAGTGGTCCCAGGACCGAGCCTTGGGGGACACCTTCAGAGAGCGGGTGGGGTGAGCAGGAGGTGTGGGAGTGGGTGATGCTGAAGGTCAGGTAGGTAGGAGGAGATCCAGGAGAGGGCGAGGTCAGTAATGCCAAGAGATTCAAGGATTTGAAGTAAGAGGGAGTGGTCAAAGTGTCGAAGGCAGCAGAGAGGTCGGGAAAGATGAGGACGGAGTAGTGTCGTTTGCTCTTGAAGTTCGTTAGTGACTTTGGTTAGGGCTGTTTCGGTGAAGTGGCGAGGTCGGAAGCCAGATTGTAGGCAATCAAACAGAGCGCAGGAAGAGAGGTGGGAGGAAAGTTCGGAATAGATGTGTTGTTCAAGAAGTTTTGAGGCAAACGGGAGGAGAGATATGGGGAGATAGTTGGAGACTGCTGTAGGGTTGAGGGATGTTTTTTTTAGGATAGGAGTGATTATGACGTGCTTGAAGGGTGAGGGGAATGTGCCGGATTTGAGTGATATGTTGAAGAGGTGTGTTAGGGCAGGGATGAGGACTGTGGTGAGGTTAGGGATGAGGTGGGAGGGGAGTGGATCAAGGGCGCAGGTGGTGAGGTGTGATCGTGCTAGAAGGGAGGAGAGGTGGTCCTCTGTCATGGGGGTGAAACTGCATTTGGGTGAGGGGCTTTGGGCCGGAGGTGGGATGGGGCGAGGGGAGAGTGCGGGTCGAAGCTTTGTCTGAGTTTGTCAATTTTGTCTTTGAAGAAGGTGGCGAAGTCGTCGGCAGAGATGAGAGGTGAGGGAGGAGGTGCAGGGGGCGAAGTGAAGAGTTGTTTGGGGTTGTGAAACAGGGCGGTTATAAGGGAGGAGAAGTAGAGTTGTTTTGCGGAGTCAAGGGCAGTCTTGAAGGTATTGAGGGAACGCTTGTATAGGGCGAAGTGCTCTGCGGAGTGGGACTTCTTCCATTTCCGCTCGGCTGCCCTAGTCGTCCATCTGAGTTTTTTGGTGAGGGTCGTGAGCCAGGGTTGTCGTTGTACTTGTGTTGTAGTGTGAGTGGAGCCGCCTGGTCGAGGGCTGTAGTGAGAGTGGAGTTGTAGAGGGAGGTGGCTGAGTCAGCATCATGAGAAGAGGCCAAGTCTGAGAGGGGAAGGAGGTATTCTGAGAGAGAATGGAAGTCTACGAGCTTAAGGTTTCTGCGGGGGTGGGGGAGTGTCGGGGGGGGGGGGGGGAGCGTGGTATGGGGGAGAGGGACGAGAAGTTCAGTAGGTTGTGGTCGGAGTGGGTGAGGGTTGAGTATGTGAGGTTGGTGAGGGAGCAGAGGCGGGTGAAGACTAGGTCAAGTGTGTGGCCACCAGTGTGTGGGCGGAGGAGATGGG
This sequence comes from Allobates femoralis, assembly GCA_033576535.1. NCBI lineage: Eukaryota > Metazoa > Chordata > Amphibia > Anura > Aromobatidae > Allobates > Allobates femoralis. The sequence goes on from JARQOC010000005.1 coordinate 153,678,082, forward strand.
AGAGGCCGATAAAGGAGGTGAGGGATAGGAGTCTGGAGGCAGCGGCTTTGGGGGTGTCGATGGGGATGTTGAAGTCATCCATGACGATGGTAGGGATGTCGGAGGAGAGGAGGTGGAGGAGCCAGGTTGTGAAGTGGTCAAAGAAGATGGAATTGGATCCAGGGGGGCGGTAGACAATGGGCCAGTTGGGAGGCTGCAGGCGGAGTAGATGCGAATAGAGTGTGCCTCGAAGGAGGGGAGGGGGGATGGAGTAAGTGGGGAGGAGCAGTCGTTGGCCAGAAATAGGACAACACCACCGCCGCGGGTGTTGGTGGGGCGGGGAGTGTGGTTAAGTGGGAATCCCCGTAGGAGAGGGCAGCCGGGGAGGTTGTGTCAGAGGGGGTAAGCCAGGTCTCCGTGATGTCGAGGAAGGAGAGTTTTCTGGAGATGAAGAGGTTGTGGATAAGTGTGAGTTTGTTACAGACCGAGCGGGCGTTCCAGAGTGCGCCAGGTAGGGGGACAGGGGAAGCCGGGGTGGGGAAAATGGGATGGAAGTTAAGGGGGTTACGAGGGTTGGTGATGGTTCGTTGGAGTGGAGGAGAGTGAGGTGGTATAGTGGGGTGGGCCAGGATTAGGGGAAATGTCACAGGAGAGTAGGAGGAGCAGGGTGACGGTTGGGAGGTGGGAGCAGGGGAGCTTGCGTGGTGGGCGTGTACGTCTAGAGATGGTGGGTTGAAAGTGGGGAAATAGTTCAGAGCATTGGATGAGGTGGGTAGGAAGGATGGAGGATGAGAGCAGAATTTCTTTGCTCAGTGGGGGGATGGGTGGGGGTAGCAGGAAGTGGAGGATGGGAGTGAAGGTGAGAAGAAGCAGGAACATGGTGGGGTGAGTAGGGGAGGAGAGGTGGGTGAGGGCAGAGGTAGTCGGGGATCTGGTGTGACAAGGGTGAGTTCTAGGTGATGGGTGGTTGGCCGCGGTTGAGGTGCGGCCAGGTGATGAGGTGCAGTCCGGGGGAGGAGATGCAGTTCAGGGATAAGGTGCAGTCCGGTGAAGAGGTGATGCAGCCAAGGGCGTCGCGGCCAGGGCGAATTGGCACAGGTGGAGCGGCTGAGGGTGTGGTGATGCAGCCGAGGGTGTGGTGATGCAGTCAGGGGCGGGATGCAACCAGTGGAGGGATGCAACCAGGGGAGGGATGCAACTAGGGGTGAGATGTAGCCGGGGGTTGAGGTGTAGCAGAGGGTGAGATGCAGCCGGGGGTGGGATGCAGCCAGGGGAAGGAAGCAGCCAGAGGCGAGAAACAGCCGGGGATGAGATGTAGCAGGGGTGGGATGCAGTCACTGATGAGATGAGATGCAGTCACAGATGGGATGTGATGCAGCACAGGATGAGATGAAGATGTGGCACAGGATGAGGTGAAGATGCGGTCATGGGTGAGATGAAGATGCAGATACAGCCATGGGTGAGATGAGATGCAGCCACGGGTGAGATGGGATGCAGCCACGGGTGAGATGAGATGCAGCCACGGGTGAGATGAGATGCGGCCACGGGTGAGATGAGATGCAGCCACGGATGAGATGAGATGCAGTCGCGGGTGAGATGAGATGCAGCCACGGGTGAGATGAGATGCAGTTGCGGGTGAGATGAGATGCAGCCACGGGTGAGATGAGATGCAGCCACGGGTGAGATGAGATGCAGCCACGGGTGAGAAGCAGCCAGGAGGGTAATGTTGTGTTGTAACCTTCGGCTCTTGTATTTTCCTCTCCATTGTTTCTTTGTCCAGTGAGCTCCAAGAGACTGAAAACATTGGAAACTGGAGAGTAGGTTCACCTTCCAGCAGGACAATGACCCTAAACATACTGCCAGAGCTACAATGGAATAGTTTAGATCAAAGCATATTGATATGTGTGAATGGCCCAGTCAAAGTCAAGAACTAAATCCTGTTGAGAATCGGTGGCAAGACTTGAAAATTGCCATTCACAGATGCCACCATCCAATCTCACTGAGCTAGAGTTATTTTAAAAAATAGTAAAGGTGCACAGCTGGTAGAGACAAATCCCATAAGACTTGCGGAAGTAATTGTAGCAAATGGTGGTCTTACAAACTATTGACTCAAATGGGTGGGGGGCTGCTAAATACAAATGCACATAATTTTAAGATTTATGTTTGCCAAATATTTAGAAAACCATGCAGCATTACCTTTACACTTCACATATATATATTGTCACGTCGCCGTGGGACTCAGTGGCTGGTGTTCCTGCCTCGGCCACTGGGAGGCGTCGGATTCCTTCGGCTGATGGTGCCAGTAATAGGAGGGCCATGCCTTCATATGGACCTGCTGCTTCGATGTCTGCCCTTGTGTGTTTCTCCTGTGGGTGATGCTGGTTGCAGAAGAGAGGGTCTGGCAGAGGCGTCTGATAGGCGCAGCCTTCGTTCTTCTGTCAGAAGTGGGGTGGTTGATGTCAGTCGTGCATCACCATCTGGCCTGGTTCTAGGGGCGGTACAGATGAGATCATCAGGCTGTGAGCTCCAGCCTATGGGAGGTAACTGCAACCTTCAAATATCTTAGAGCCTGTCTTGCAGGCAAGGTATAGTCTTGGTTCCCCATTGATCTAGTGTGTTTTTGGTTTTGACTCTGACCTTTGCCTGGATTTTTGACCCTGCTTTGGCCTGATGATTTTGTACCTTAGCTGCCCTCCTGGTTTGACTCTGACTCCTGACTACGTTTTCTATCCTGGTTTTTATTCCCTTCCTGGCGACCTTCCTGCTCCGGTCTGCTGCTCATCTTAGGCAACTCCCTCATGGGCTCCGCTGTAATTCCAGATCCCTATATAGGCGTAAAGGGTCTCGGGGTTTCTCGGGGTGCTGCCTTGCCAGCAGCTCAGCCTCACAGCGGGTGGTCGTCACATATATCACATAAAATCCCAACAACATACTTTTACCATTGTAGGTATAACGTGTAAAAATGTAGAAAAGTTTACGAGGGATGAATATTTTTTAAGGTAGTATTAATGGTTTAAAATGTTTTGAGGGTACCGTCACACGTGCAGGGGCGTGGCCTATCAGCACTGATATCGCCCCTGTATCACCTAATGTAATTAGCAATGGCGATGCCTTTTACTGGTCGCCTGGTTTCAGAGCAGTGCTCTGAAATCTGGTGTACACATCGCCCTATGTAAACGGCCGCCGGCGACCTGACAGGCGATGGGAGCCATAGGCTCCCATTGTACTGCATCACCGCTGTGGTATTGAGACACCCCGGCAGCGATGCCGCCTGTCAACTCGCCGGTGCATCGCCGGAGGTGTCTCCCCGTGTAAACGGGGGGCGGCGACGCTGGCGGGGCGCCAAAAGCGTGCGCGCTCCCGCCAGTCACCGCCGACATCTCCGACGAGGTTGTACCGTGTGACGGGCCACTAAGAGTTTCACATTAGAGTGCATGATATGAATCAAAACACATAAAATTGTGAGGTCATCAAAATACAGCCGTGCTTATGAAAATAAACAAACATGTATGGATCCCCGAAAAAATTTTTTGCGCTTTTACAGCATTTTTAAGCATCCCCAAACCCCCAAAACCAAATTGCCCCTCCATCAGTCCCCATATACTACTATATAGAGCAAGAAAACCACCACAGATGACCTTTCAAACTTTCTGGGAATTCTCCATTGACTTTTTAAAATCCTGTTTCCAACCGGCAACATTTTGAGAATTCTTTTGCCAACCGGCACCAAAAACGGAATTTGTGTTGCCATATGGCAACTTGCCGTAGGGAAACAAAAGACCCCAGAGTGCACCTTACAATGATTTTCTCTGTCAGGACAACCCATCAATTCTCTGGTTAAGTGCTGCTGTTTCTTTGCACATTTTACCTGTACAACAATGTTCTGTTACACTTCCTGCACAGGGAAATACTGCACAGCTCGGTTTACATAACTGTCCAGAAACCTCCCTGTATAAGAAATTAAATTAAATTAATTCAGTGCCTCATTTTCAACATGGCAGGGGGTTTACAGGAATTAGACCACCACGATTATAATGTTATGAGATATTTAAACTAGTGTATTCTTATATTCAAGATTGCCGAAAAAGTACTTTAACAAATATTATTCTAAATGTTTGTCTCCCTCTTCAGGTCTTTTCATGTAATAACGACCATCTTAAAGTACTAAATATTTACAAAACTTCTATCTTCTTTTCTCATGTGAAGAGAAAAAGCTTGTGTGAATCTACCCATACCCGGACTGGGGTGTCTGGGGCCCACCAGGGAAATTGACTCCAGGGGCCCACCCACCCGGGCCCACCCATTCTTCAGCTATATGCAAATACCTGTTATCCGTTATACCTATTATAGTGGAGCGTGGACTGTAAAATACAGGCGGCTCCTGCACATCACTGTGCGCTCACCATAACTGGGATGTACAATTATTGTAGTTTGCATTAAAGGGATTTTTCGGTGAAAACAAGTTATCAGCGATGCACATGGTTAGGAAGGTGATCACTTATTTATTGGTGGAATCTGCACCGTCAGAAGAATGTAGCACTTTGAGCATTTGGCGAATTTTTTACCTCAGTATTTGTAAGACAAAACCAAGAGTGCAGCAATCACAGGTAATGTTTTCTGCATTTCTCACCCTCTCCTGGTTTTGTCTTATAAATACTGAGATGAAAATGTCACCAAATGCTCAACTTGCTTTCTCTGGCGAACCTCTGTAACTGCATCTCTGCTGCTGTGTGACAGGACAGGGAGGGGTTAAACATCCAAGTATTTAATATCTATTGGAAATAAAGAAGTTTCCACTTATTGATATCAGATAAAACAAATGACCAACCCCAACCCACTCTACCAAGACCAATATTACCAGATAGAAGTCAGAAATTCTACCGCACTATATAGTGACCGAATAATACCACATACAAGGGACAAATACCGTCTTCTCATGACCAAAGCACATAATGCCACCACTTAGTGGAGAGATAGACCTGGGAAAATTTCCTGTTTCAGTGAGCATATATGCGTGAGCACAAAGCTGTCTAGTGTGTGCATGTATATAAGTGTGAGCACATCATCGTCCAGTGTCTGCATAAGAGTGAGCACACCGTTGGCCAGTCTGTACATATATTGTATATACAATACACATACATAAGTGTGAGCACACCACCGTCCAGTTTGTTCATATATGTGAGCACATCGCCGTCCGTGTGTACACATATATATGTGACCACACCACCTGCCATGAGACCCAGGCGACCGCCCCATACCTGACATTCCCCCATCCTATTGTATCCCAACCCGCCCCTTGTAGACTGTGAGCCCTCATGGACAGGGTCCTTGCCCCTCCTGTACCTGTACGTCCTGATCGCCTAGATTTAGTGTACTTGTTCTTGTCTCCCTCATCCTCATGTAAAGCGCCATGGAACCTAATGGCGCTATATAAATAATAATAATAAAATAATAATAATAAAATCCAGTCTGCATATCTATACAAGTGTGAGCCAACTGCCGTCCAGTGTGTACATATACTGTATATGTGTGAGCATACCGTCATCCAGTTAGTACATATATACAATTGTGAGCATACCACCGTTTAGTGTATATATACGGTAAGTGTTAGCACACTGCCGGCCAGTGTGTACATGAATATAAGCGTGCAGATCACTGTCCAGTGTGCATATATGTGTGTAAGCACACTGCCCTCCAGTTTGTACATGTATACAAGTGTGAGCACACCACAGTGTCCATATAAGTGTGAGCACACCACAGTACAGTCTGCACATATAAAAGTGTGAGCCTACCGCCATACAGTGTGTACATATATAATTGGGAGCACACCATCGTCGAGTGTACATACCGTGTTTCCCCGAATATAAGCCAGTGTCTTATATTCTTTTTACCCCCAAAAGTCCCACTATGGCTTATTTTCGTGTATGGCTTATATTAGAAAAAAAAATGACGATTTTTTTTATCCCACACAGCCCAGAGGGTCGGGTCACAGGCCCTTACAGTATCCCACACAGCCCAGAGGGTCACAGGCCCTTACAGTATCCCACACAGCCCAGAGGTCACAGGCCCTTACAGTATCCACACAGCCCAGAGGTCACAGGCCTTACAGTACGGTATCCCACACAGCCCAGAGGGTCACAGGCCCTTACAGTATCCCACACAGCCCAGAGCGTCACAGGCCCTTACAGTACAGTATCCCACACAGCCCAGAGGTTCATAGGCCCTTACAGTACAGTATCCCACACAGCCCAGAGGGTAACAGCCCCCAGTACAGCAAGGAAACATTACGGTACATTTTGTGATTTCCTTACTTTGTAATGGTGGCTTCCCCTAATGGATTCCTCCGCGGTGCAGGGTGCAGGTGTGGCTGTTTTGTCCTGCAGGAGCTTCTGGGCCAATCAGCACTCGAGCTGCTGAGCCAATCAGCGCTCGAGATGCTGGGGAGCCGCTTGGATAATCAGAGCTCCTGCAGGGGCAGCGGTGACGTCAGGCCGGGCGGGGGGCACCCCGAGAGCCTAGGGAGCCCCCTAGACCAATCAGAGCTGCAGGGGCAGCGGTGACGTCAGGCTGGGCGGGGGTGCACACAGAAAATTAACCCCATGCACTCGGGGCCACCAGCGGCTGCACATGAGGGCAGAGGAGGACAACACAGACCCCGGAGGACAGCGGGGACAGCAGGGACAGAGGGGACCGAGGCAGCGGCGATGCATATAAAAAGGTACCATGGCTTATATTTTCCCTATGGACAGTTTACTATGGCTTATTTTCAGGGTATGGCTTATATTAGACGCCCCTCCTCTACCCCCCACTATGGCTTATTATCGGGGGTGGCTTATTATCGGGGAAACACGGTATATAAATGTGAGCACACAACCGTCCAGTCTGTACATACAGTGTTGGCCAAAAGTATTGAAACCCCTGCAATTCTGTCAGATAATACTCAGTTTCTTCCTGAAAATTATTGCAATCACAAATTCTTTGGTATTATTATCTTCATTTAATAATTTGTCTTCAATCAAAAAACACAAAAGAGAATGAAGCAAAAAGCAAAACATTGATCATTTCACACAAAACTCCAAAAATGGGCCAGACAAAAGTATTGGCACCCTCAGCCTAATACTTGGTTGCACAACCTTTAGCCAAAATAACTGCGATCAACCGCTTCCAGTAACCATCAATGAGTTTCTTACAATGCTCTGCTGGAATTTTAGACCATTCTTTGGCAAACTGCTCCAGGTTCCTGATATTTGAAGGGTGCCTTCTCCAAACTGCCATTTTTAGATCTCTCCACAGGTGTTCTATGGGATTCAGGTCTGGACTCATTGCTGGCCACCTTAGAAGTCTCCAGTGCTTTTTCTCAAACCATTTTCTAGTGCTTTTTGAAGTGTGTTTTGGGTCTTTGTCCTGCTGGAAGACCCATGACCTCTGAGGGAGACCAGCTTTCTCACACTGGGCCCTACATTATGCTACAAAATTTTTTGGTAATCTTCAGATATCATAATGCCATGCATACGGTCAAGCAGTCTAGTGACAGAGGCAGCAAAGCAACCCCAAAACATCAGGGAACCTCCGCCATGTTTGACTGTAGGGACCGTGTTCTTTTCTTTGAATGCCTCTTTTTTTCTCCTGTAAACTCTATGTTGATGCCTTTGCCAAAAAGAGAGAACATTCTTCCAAAACGTTTTAGGCTTTCTCAGGTAAGTTTTGGCAAACTCCAGCCTGGCTTTTTTATGTCTCGGGGTAAGAAGTGGGGTCTTCCTGGGTCTCCTACCATACAGTCCCTTTTCATTCAGATGCCGACGGATAGTACGGGTTGACACTGTTGTACCATCGGACTGCAGTGCAGCTTGAACTTGTTTGGATGTTAGTCGAGGTTCTTTATCCACCATCTGCACAATCTTGGGTTGAAATCGCTTGTCAATTTTTCTTTTCCGTCCACATCTACGGAGGTTAGCCACAGTGCCAGGGGCTTTAAACTTCTTGATGACACTGCGCACGGTAGACACAGGAACATTAAGGTCTTTGGAGATGGACTTGTAGCCTTGAGATTGCTCATGCTTCCTCACAATTTGGTTTCTCAAGTCCTCAGACAGTTATTTGGTCTTCTTTCTTTTCTCCATGCTCAATGTGGTACACACAAGGACACAGGACAGAGGTTGAGTCAACTTTAATCCATGTCAACTGGCTGCAAGTGTGATTTAGTTATTGCCAACACCTGTTAGGTGCCACAGGTAAGTTACAAGTGCTATTAATTACACAAATTAGAGAAGCATCACATGATTTTTCTAAGGGTGGCAATACTTTTATCCACCCGCTTTTTTATGTTTGGTGTGGAATTATATTCAATTTGGCTTTAGGACAATTCTTTTTGTGTTTTTTTCATTGAAGACAAATTAAATGAAGATAATAATACAAAAGAATTTGTGATTGCAATCATTTTCAGGAAGAAACTGAGTATTATCTGACAGAATGGCAGGGGTGTCAATATATTTGGCCAACACTGTATATATAAGTGTGAGCACACCATTTTCCAGTGAGCATATATGTGTGAGCACAAAGCTGTCCAGTGTTTACATGTATATGTGGGCATACCGCAAGCTAGTGTGTACATGCATATAAGCGTGCATATCACTTTCCAGTGTGTATATATGTGTATGAGCACACTGCCATCCAGTGTGTACACATATATTAGTGTGAGCACACCACTGTCCAGTCTGTACACGTATATGTAAGTACACCACCATCCAGTTTGTACATATATGTGAGCACACCACCGTCCAGTCTGTACACGTATATCTAAGCACACCACCATCCAGTTTGTACATATATGTGAGCACATCACCGTCCAGTGTGTACATCTGATATACGTGAGCACACCGCCATCAAGTGTGCATATGTATATAAGTGTGAATCAACCGCCATCCAGTGTGCACATATAGATGTGTGAGCATACTGCCATCCACTTTGTACATATATATATATATATATATATATATAAATTGTGAGCACACCACAGTCCAGTGTGTATATGTGTAAGCACACTGCCGGCCAGTGTGGACATGAATATAAGTGTGCGTATCACCGTCCAGTGTGCATTTCGGTGTGTAAGCACACTACCGTCCAGTCTGCACATGTATATAAAGTGTGAGCACACCACCGTCCAGTCTGCATATATATATATATGTGTGAGCCAACTGCCATGCAGTGTGTACATATATCTTCTTTCAAACACGCAACAATTACACCTATCTTAAAGAAGCTATCCTTGACCCCACTTCTACATCCAGCTACCGACCCATATCTCTGCTCCCGTTCACTTCCAAACTTCTCGAAAAGCATATCCACACTGTATTCACATCCCACCTCTCATCCAACTCTCTCTTTGACGACCTTCAATCCGGCTTCCGCCCTCACCACTCCACTGAAACTGCCCTGACGAAAATTACTAACAACTTACTCAAAGTCAAAGCTAACAGACAGTTCTCCGTCCTCCTCATGTTAGACCTGTCCTCTGCATTTGACAAAGTTGACCACTGCTTCTTATTACAGATCCTCTCTTCCATTGGTATAACTGACCTTGCACTCTCCTGGATCTCTTCCTACCTTTCCAACCGCACATTTAGTGTCTCCCACTCCCACACGACCTCCTCGCCCCATCCCCTCTCTGTTGGGGTCCCTCAAGGCTCTGTCCTCGGGCCCCTCCTTTTTTCAATCTATACTCTTGGTCTGGGACAACTTAAAGTCCCATGGCTTCCAGTATCACCAGTACACTGATGACACCCAGATCTACCGCTCTGGCTCAGACAGCACCTCTTTCCTGTCCAGAATCCCAGGGTGTCTATCAGCCATATCCTCCTTCTTCTCCTCCCACTTCCTAAAATTCAATGTAGACAAAACCGAACTCATCATCTTTCCTCCATCTAACACACCTTCCTTACCAGACTTATCTATCACAATAAATGACATCACACTTTGCCCTGTACCTGATGTCCGCTGTCTCAGAGTAACACTTGACTCTGCCTTGTCCTTCAAACCGCACATCCAAGCCCTTGCCACCTCCAACTCAAAAATATTTCCAGAATCCGTCCCTTCCTCAACCCCCAATCTGCTAAACTACTAATGCATGCCCCCATCATCTCCTGCCTCGACTACTGTAACCTACTACTCTGTGGCCTTACTGCTAACACTCTTGCACCACTTCAATCTGTCCTTAACTCTGCTGCCCAACTAATCCACCTCTGTCCTCGCTATTCCTCCACTTCTCCCCTCTACAAATCCCTCCACTGGCTCCCAATTCACCAGCGTATTCAATTCAAACTACTAACATTGACTTACAAAGCCATCCAAAATCTGTCCCCCCCCAATATATCTCTGAACTAATCTCCCAATATTATCCAACTGGTAATCTTCGATCATCCCAAGACCTCCTTCTTTCCTCCACACTTGTAAATTCCTCATCTAACCGCCTGCAAGACTTCGCTCGAGCATCCCCATCCTCTGGAACTCTGCACCCCATCACGTCCGACTGTCCCCTACACTCAGAACCTTCAAGCGTAACCTGAAAACCCATCTCTTCAGAACAGCCTACAACCTGCTATGACCACTGCCTCAACACCACTGGACCTGGTGCTCCACTACCATCGGAGACCTGGCACTCCAGCACCACCCGAGCAGACCCAACCTACTGTCTCCCTCCCCATTGACCTGTAGAATGTAAGCCCGCAAGGGCAGGGTCCTCTCTCCCCTCTGTATCAGTCTGTCACTTTGTTCATTGTATTTTTAACTTGTCTGTATGTAACCCTTTCTCATGTACAGCACCATGGAATGAATGGTACTCTATAAATAAATAATAATAATGTGTGAGCATACAATCGTCCAGTGTGTACATATATATGTGTGAGCACACCGCCATCCAGTGTGTCCATTTAGGTGTGAGCACACCACCGTCCAGTCTACACATGTATATGAGTGTGAGCACGCCACTGTCCAGCATGTACATATATACTGGGTGGGCCACTTATATGGGTACACCTAAATAAAATGGGAATGGTTGGTGATATCAACTTCCTGTATGTGGCACATTAGTATATGGGAGGGGAAAAACTTTTCCAGATGGGTGGAGACTATGACGGCCATTTTGAAGTCGGCCATTTTGGATCCAACTTTATTTTTTCAATGGGAAGAGGGTCATGTGATACATCAAACTTTTTGAGCATTTCATAGGACAAACAATGGTGCACTTGGTTTTAACGTAACTTTATTCTTTCATAGGTTATTTACAAGTTTATGATCACTTATAAAATGTGTTCAAAGTGTTGCCCATTGTGTTGGATTGTCAATGCAACCCTCTTCTCCCACTCTTGACACACTGATAGCAACACCACAGAAGAAATGCTAGCACAGGCTTCCAGTATCTGTTTCAGATGCTGCACATCTCGTATCTTCACAGCATAGACATGTTCTTTCATTTACAAAACTGTTCCCTGAATTGCCCACAGATGTAAATGAAAGAACAGGGGATTACATATAAAATTAACCATTTTGTAACCTGTTCGTCTGACCATGTAGTTTATCTGTTAGAGTGCCCTTGTAAACTGTATTATGTGGCTGAAACGACATTGGAGTTTAAGGTTAAAATGAGTCAGCACACAGGACTGCTGATAACCATCAGTACGCACAAAAAATTATTGTTGATATATAAATGGGCAATATATGTCACCATGTTTGTAATTACTATACACACGAAAATAATTTTTTTGTAAAAAATCACTTTTTCAGTTGTAAAAATCACTTTTTCAGAATAAGAACACTAAAATGGTACTTCTATTATTATAGTATTGTGTTTACACTTTATAAAGTGGCTTATAAGAAAAAAAAAAAAACCCGGTGGAAAAGATTGAGGTCTAAGATAAGGTTTAAGCTGCAGAGTGTATGAGACACCCTAATTTAACCCAGAAAAGGGGATGACTCAGGTGGCTCTGAGTAACCCCCTATGGGATTTTTTGGGTAACAAGGGATCTCTCAATGTGTTTGGAGTCCCATGTAAACCCAGGGTGAAGTGTGAATGCGAGGTGAAGCCACCTAAATGACACCATAAAAGTATGTCCCAATACTGGTTATACTATAAAGAGCCAGCAGTTTTTAATAAATAGAAGAGTTTATAACATATATTTAAAAAAAAAACAGAATTAGACTTACCGGTAAATCTCTTTTGTGGAATTCACCACGACAGCACATAGGAGGTTGCCTTTCGGCCCTAATAGGGGTAGGAACACAAAGAGGTTAAATAGCCTCTCCCACCTCCTCTCACCAGTGTTTACCAAGGCCCCACAAAAAATGAAGAGCCAAGATTTACTTACACCAGGAGGAAGGATGCAAACATGACAAAAATAGGGGGGGGAATTACTCGTGCTGTTGTGGTAGATTCCCTGAAAGAGAATTACCGGTAAGTCTAATTCCGTTTTCTCCTCCCATCCGCCACAACAACACATAAGAGTAACACCAAAGCAAAAAACTCAGGAAGGGACCACGGCTTGAAGGACTTTCCGCCCTAAGGCTAGCGCAGAATGTTTAAGGATGTCTAGCCGATAATGTCTGGTGAAAGTGTGAATCGAAGACCAGGTGGCAGCCTTGCAGATCTGCTCGATGGAAGAATCTGCGCGTTCCAGCCCAGGAGACAGACACAGCATGGGTAGAATTAGCCTTCAGACTATCCGACGGAGAAAGACCATCACAAGAGGCCTCAGAAATAGCTTGCTTGATCCAAGTAGCGATGGTACTCCAGGACGCCTTCTTGCCCTTGTTACGGCCACTAAACTGGATAAATAAGTTGTTACCACTTCTCCAGGGCTGCATCTGTTGAAGGTAGAACAGAACCGTCCATCTGACGTCTAACAGATGGAACTCCCTTTCCTTTTCAGTGTGAGGATTCTGACAGAAGGAAGGCAAGACAATCTCTTGGGATCTGTGAAAGTCAGAGGATACTTTCGAAAGAAACAACGGATCGAAACGGAGGAATATGCGATCGTCCAAGACCTTGAGATAGGGTTTGATGATGGAAAGAGCCTGAAGCTCACAGGCTCGTCTGGCTGAAGTAATAGCCACCAAAAAGGCCATCTTCCAGGATAGCTTATTCAAAGAACTTGAGGACAAGGGTTCAAATGAGGACTTGATCAAGCCATTAAGAACGACATTAAGGTCCCACGGGGGACAGTGGTTGACTGCAGGAGGACAGAGCCAGGAAGCCGATCTCATGAGCCTTTGAATCCAAGGAAGGTCGACCAAACACTGATCGAAGTACGTGCTGAGGGCAGAAACTTGAACCTTCAAAGTACTATGCTTTAGGCCCTTGTCAATGCACACCTGCAGAAAATCCAAAATTCTAGCCACATTCGGATGAAAGGAGTCAGGAGGCGAGGAACCACATTGGGAGTTGAAAACCTTCCAGATTTTCACATAGATTGCATTAGTGACTGGCTTGTGACTGGACTGAAGAGTGGCAATCACCTTATCGGACAGGCCCCGCATCTTCAAGATCTGGGCTTCAGTAACCAGGCTGGGAGCTGAAGATGGTCCAGGTTGGGATGCAGGATCGGCCCCTGATGTAACAGCAGGATCATGATTTCCATCGCCTTCAAGGAATTCAGCATAGGAACCAACTGCGCTTGGGCCAATAGGGAGCGATGAGAATGGTGTTCACACCCTCCACTCTGATTTTCTGAATCACCCGTGGGAGCAGTGGAATGGGGGGGGAAAGCGTACGCTAGACCGAAGTTCCAAGGGTTAGCCAGGGCATTCACCGCTAGACACTGGTTGTCTTGACGAAGGGAGAAATATTGAGTGGCCATTGCATTGCTGTGGGTTGCAAATAGATCCACATCCGGATGACCCCAGGTTTGTGTGAGCATCTGAAAGACAGTGTCGCTGAAGCACCATTCGCCCGGAAGCAGATCGTGCCTGCTCAGAAAATCCGCTTGCACATTCGTGGGACCCCGAAGGTGAAAGGCTGACAGGCAAAGATTGTTCTTCACCCACTGGAAGATTTGAGCCGAGATATCCTGGACGCTTTTGTAACGTGTGGCCCCATGGTGACAAAGATGAGCCACTGTAGTCATGTTGTCTGAGAAGATCTTGATGTGGGTCCCCCGCACTAGTGAACATGATGCGTGGAGAGCTTCCTCCACGGCCCTTAATTCCCGTAAGTCGGATGAACAAACGCTTTGTGCGGCGAGACCATTTGCCCTGAATACAAACTGGGAGACAAGAGCCCCCCAGCCTCTTTTGCTGGCATCTGTATATATTGGAACCAGTGGCGAGAGAACCCACGGAAGGCTTTTCCGAAGATTGCGGTGATCTAGCCACCAATCCAATGACAGCTTGACACTCAGTGGAAGACAAATGTGTTTGTTGAGGCCTGATGGAAATCCATTCCATTGGGACTGGATGTGCGACTGTAGAGGCCATGTATAAGCCTGAGTCCAAGGCACCATCTGAATACACACAGTCATGGAACCTAGGACCGACATGGCCGTGCGGATGGAGACCGAACTCCGAGTCTGACGAAGAAGTACTTTCAATCTTAACAGAAGTCACTTGAGGGAGAAAGGAGGTCTGGGTGCGGGAATCCAGGAGACATCCGAGGAAGACTTTTGTCCGGGATGGAGTGAAGCTCGACTTCTCTGAATTTATCTTCCAGCCCAATGATGTTAAGATTTGCACGAAGTCCTGCAGGTGGGAAAGCAGGAGGGACCTGGTAGGAGTGGTGACCAGGAAATCGTCCAAGTAAGAAACCACTGTGATGCCCCATTGATCTGACATATGCCATCATCACTTCCGCCAGCACTTTCATAAACATACGAGCGTCCGAAGAAAGACCGAAAGGGAGGACCTGAAACTGAAAGTGATGGACCTGGTGCTGAAACAGGATCATGAACCTCAGGAAGAACTGATCTTCAGGATGGATAGCAATATGATAATACGCGTCCCGGAGATCCAAAGTCGCCGTCAGATAATCTCGTCCAATCAGGGAAACAGTGGACCTGATGGATTCCATCTTGAACCTGGAGTAGGCTATGTGATGGTTCAGAGGCTTCAGATTTATAATGGCCCTGAATGAACCGTTCGGTTTCACCAGGAATAGACGGGAATAGTGTCCTCTTCCAATTTCCCCTTTCGGAACTGGAATAACTGCTCCCATGAGGAGGAGGGACTGGTCTTCCTTCCAGAGGGACGACTGGAGCTTCTGTGAAGACAGGGAAGTTATACGTAGATGCTGGGGAGGAGAACACAATCCTCATCCCATCCCGGAGGAGACGCAAAACCTGGCGGTCTTATGTAATTTCCCGCCATCGGGGGAGAAGCGTGGCAAGTCTACCCCCTACTGGGATAGTGGCACTTTCTGTCCTGGGGACGGCAGGAACAAATACTTCTCCCTTTACCCACCTTTGAGTAACTCCAACGGCCACCCTTACCTTTGTCCCTTTGCTGGGATTGGGTCTGGGACCTATAAGGATGTTGGGGACGAAAGGACTTGGGCTTAGATTCCAATTCAGGCAGGCCCTTATCAGCCGCCTTTTCCCCCACTGGTCCAACATTTGATCAAACACATAATCGCCCTGGAAAGAAATGGAGCACAACTTGCTTTTTGAAGCCATGTCTCCACTCCATGTCCGAAGCCAGAATGCACACCTAGTGGTATTAGACAACAACATCGATCTGGCCGCTGTTTTGATGTATTCCGCTAAAGAATCGGCAAGAAAACAGGAAGCCTTCTGCAACAACGTAATGGAGGTCAGGAGGTCTGTGTGAGAAAACCCTGGGAATGCGCATCCAAATGGCATCGGGTGCCTCTCCTCTCCCGATCCGGAATCCCCAGCGGCCGCCATTACAGCGAGGACAGCCACCGGAAGTGACATACCCCAGCGTCTGACGTCACATCTGGACGCAAAACCACCCGGAGGGAAGAGGCCAGATAGCGCCGCTCAGTGTTACCCGGAGGCGCAGGAGAGCGGCGCAGGGAGGAAGGAATACTAGGCCCGATTGACCCGACACCCGGCTAGGAAATGGTAAGAGGACTGCTTCGCTGGCCCCACAGCTTCAGGAGAAACCTCTTCATGCCCAATAGGGACAGGAAACACTGGTGAGAGGTGGGAGGGGCTATTTAACCTCTTTGTGTTCCTGCCCCTATTAGGGCCGAGAGGCAACCTCCTATGTGCTGTCGTTGTGGATGGGAGGAGAAAAGCACGCTGTCATTTTAACATTTCGGGACACCGGTTATAACATAGAGCACAGTGTCACATGGTTCTAGTAGCTCTGCCCGAGGTTGGCTGGATGGCAGGAGTGGGATTGGAGCAAATGTGCAGGTGTAGAAACACTAAGATGGCGCTGTAACGCCGCCCCGGTTGCCACAGTGACAGACAACAACAGGAAATGAGTGAACGAGTGACGTCACTTCCGGGACGCCGGATTACATGCTCTAACATGGTGAGACATAGAGCTCATATTTTTAAAAGTATTTAATCAGCGGCAATATGCAGCAAGTGTGTGGCAGGCCCCCTAATTAATGTATAAAGGGTTTGTTAAAGAGTAAGTACAAAACATATAAAGATGGAAAATAATTGTTGTATTGGCACATTATATGCCGGAGTGGAAGGTGTATGGTAAAGTTAGTGCACATGGTCTAGATTTAGAATTTTGATGAAAATTGATTAATGATTGTATTAAGTATTGAAATGAGAGATGATGCATAAATATCTGGGTTGTGCCAGCTAGTGACTGCTGGAAAAAGAGCGTGAGGGCCCAAAACTTAGCCATCTGCTATGGGTCGTGTGTGTCAGGGAGAGAAGGGAAGGAAAGCCTCCTACTTCGCACTGATGCTCCCGCCCCTCACTTCCTCTCCTCTGACCTGCCCGCTTCTTGGCCTGCGTTCCACTGTGCAGCCTCCTCCCACTTCTTGTGTTTGAATCGGTCGACAGGGTAGGGGGTACTCAGATACCAGGACAGGTGGTTACTTCAGTTGGGGATCACGGCTGGTCAGTTCCCGGTTCCGTGCCCTGGACCCTCAATGGCGAGTGGGGGTGATGATGGTGATGGGGGGATTGTAACATGATGCCACCTGTAGTACCTGGCAATAGGGTTACCAGCGCTGCGTCTGGCCGCTGAGGTGATGCAGATGCAGCTTTGGTAGTACAGCTCCCCACAGGTGGAGCTTTACCTCAGGGCAGCGGGGTGGATGAGGGGAGTCGTAGTCCTCACCTCTGTGATGCTGTGGAGGCCCTCCTGGCGATAGATGAAAGGAGAACAGACACTAGATCAGCTCAAAGGGTACCTTTACACGCCGCAACTACGGTGTAGCAACTGAGAGGCAATCCAGAGTTCCGTCACCGTTGCCCTGAAATTGGTATGAAATTGCGGCATGTAATTGAAAGCGATGGTGATTTTTAAAGTTGCTCCCAGATGCGGTTTCAGAGCATTGTTCAAAAACCAGAGGCAACCCTGAAGGTGAATTGCCCTGGTTTTGGCGTGTGAACGGGCGATAGGGATGGAATCTGCGTCACCTAGTGATTTCCCAGAGGCGTGCCACAGCGTGCTGGATACCGCGCCCCATCAGCGATGATTGGTGGGGGCTACTGTGTTTCCATTGGCTGTCCCTTCACAGGGCGCCATATTTGAAGAGCTGTCCATTAACACTACACAATTGCAATGGCGTCATGTATTAGCCAGCCTTCCTGCGCAGGCTGGCCAATCACGACGCTATTGCGTTGTCTAATAAGCGTGTTTGGGGCGCGGAATACACAACTCTGTCACGCCTCTGTTCTTGCGGCGCTGAACATGTACGCCCACATTCCTTTGTGGATTGCGGCATGAGAAGCGGCGTCGGGAGGCAACCGAATGTTTCCCGCAGGTTCTGTGGCAACTTCCGGGGAGCCACATTCCCTTAGGTTGAGGACGCAATGGCGGCGTGTACATGCGGCATCGGCATTCGGTAGCAACCGTGAAAAACGCGCACGTTCGGTTGCCTCCGATCACCGGTGAGTTGCGGAGTGTAAAGGTACCCAAACAGATCTTTACTTGCACAAGTTGGAATCAGTATATGATACAGTCTGGGTAAACCGGGGGCCGTAGCCGCAGATCTTGGAGGTTTTTCCAGAGTCTGTCAGAGGTATCCTTAACATGGCGTTCCTAGTCCTATTCCTCTCTCTGTACTCCCCCTCGTGAGTCAAGTCTCTAGTCCTCGGGGTCTGTTACCTAAAGTCTCCTTACTTCTCGGTGTCATGAACCCAGCTGCAGGACTACTTGATGGGTGCTGTGGCTCCCTTAGGTCGGGTCCACAGCCTGCCGGTCTGTGCGTATATAGCGTAGCTAGCTAGCTGCCTCAGTTCCAGTGTACCGGTGGTGACCTGGGTCTCTAGCTGGCTCCGACCAGTCCTGGAGTGGCCCCCTTCTACGTCTGGGTCACCCCTCTCCTAAGAAGTGCCCTCCTGTCACGGTCGCAGGGTCCACTGTGTTCGTCTTCCTTGCTGTCTCACACAGTCTCCCGCTCATCCAGGCTTCCCCCCCTGGGACCTACTGAATATACGGTCCCCTGTGCTAAGGTGGCCTACTGCATGGGTGTTTGGGTACACACTCTATAGGGTCCTCCATATCCACGGCTACGGAGGCACTACACCTTCTGTTTGGGGTGCAGTACCTCCCTGTGGCGCCTTGCCATAGGGGCACCACATGTTCCACAGTGGGAACGCAGGACGGAACCTCCTCCTGAGTCTTGAATCTTCAGAGGAGACTGCTGGAGCACCGAATCTTCAGAGGAGACCGCTGGAGCACCGAGGGAACCAGGAGAGGTAAGTACACATTTGTAAAGAAAAAAAAATAAATAAGTGAGTACAGTATGGCCAGAGGATTGGGGGAGGGGGATCATATATAAGGCTGCATATATAATACTGCACTATATGGAGAGATATAAGGCTGCATATGTAATACTTGCACTATATGGAGAGATATGAGGCTGAATATATGATGCGGCACTATATTGAGAGATTTGAGGCTGCATATATAACACTGCACTATATGGAGAGATATTAGGCTGCATATACAGTATAATACTGCACTATATGGAGATATAAGGCTACATATATAATACTGCACTATATGGAGAGATATGAGGCTGCATATATAATACTGCACTATATAAAGAGGTATGAGGCTGCATATATAAGGCTGCACTATATGGATAGTTATGAGCCTGCACTATATGGTAGGTTTTGAGGCTTCATCATATGGAGAGTTTAGAGGCTGCACTATATGGAGATTTTTTTTAGACTGTATTATACTATATGTAGAGTATTGAGGCTACACTATGCTATATGGAGAGGCTGTGAGGCTGTATTATGCTATATGGAGAGGCTATGAGGCTGCATTATACTATATGGAGAGACTATGAGGCTGCATTATACTATATGGAGAGGCTATGTGGCTGCATTATACTATATGGAGAGGCTATGAAGCTACATTATACTATAGGGAGAGGCTATGAGGCTGCATTATACTATATGGAGACGCTATTAGGCTGCATTATACTATATGGAGAGGCTATGAGGCTGCATTATACTATAGGGAGAGGCTATGAGGCTGCATTATACTATATGGAGTTTATGAGGCTGCATTATACTATATGGAGAGGCTATGAGGCTGCATTATACTATATGGAGAGGCTATGAGGCTGCATTATACTATATGGAGAGGCTATGAGGCTGCATTATACTATATGGAGAGGCTATGAGGCTGATTATACTATATGGAGAGGCTATGAGGCTGTATTATACTATATGGAGAGGCTATGAGGCTGCATTATACTATATGGAGAGGCTATGAGGCTGTATTATACTATATGGAGAGGCTATGAGGCTGCATTATACTATAGGGAGAGGCTATGAGGCTGCATAATTGTTACCACCCGGGGGTCTGCGCCCGTGCCCCGCTGCCTCTACTCCCTCGGCTCCTACCGCTCCTGTCCGGTCTCAAAGATCCCGGGTGTCGACTGTCCGCCGACGGCTCCGGGGCGCTGGCAGCCGCCGCCCACTGGTCGGTCGGGTAGCGTCTTCCTTGCCGTATGCTCCCTGGGTGCGCGCACCTGTCCCCAGCCGCAGGGTTCCAGCACCCTCTGCTTGAGCAGCGCTGCTCATCTCACTTCCAGGGCCACTGCTTGAGCTATGTAAATCCATCTCCGAATCAGTATCTGCTGGAGAACTGCAGGGAGCTTGCTCCTCCCCTCAGCCAATCACCATGCCTCTGTGTTCTGCCAATCAGGAGTACCCTGCTGTGATAGAAGCTTCCTGTTTCCTGTTACTCTTTGCCAGGGCAATTTCTATTTAGTGAAGTTGCTAATCCTGGTCTGGTCAGGTTGTTCCTTATTTGGCTTGATACCGGATTTCTCTGTGTTACTTCCCGCAGATCCCTCCCGTGGCGGCTCCTCGCTGACTTCCGTGTCATAGGCCTGCTACCCGGATCTCTTCCAAGCTGAGATCGCTGTCTCAAGTCCTGCCCCGGATTCCCCGTGTTCCTGGTTCTCCGTGTTCTATCTTTACCCGGTTGCTGTTATTTCCCACGTTGCCTTGGGTCGGTTTAACACCCGTGTCCACTTCATCGGTCCCTCCGAGGTTGGTACCAGCGGTATCCCTGTATAGGGGTTAAGCGCTCCGGGGCCTCCTTCGGTGGTGTTCCGGTGCTGTGGCCGTGTGGCCTCCCCTGGGGCGTGGGTTTTTGTGTTGTTCAAATAAACCTGTTGACTCTACTGTACTGGTCCGCCTCTCTATCACCCGGTATCGGCATCCGCTCTACGCGGTCCAGTGGGTCCACGTGTGGGGTCCGTCAGTAGGACGTGACAATTATACTATATGGAGAAGCTATGAGGCTGCATTATGCTATATGGAGAGGCTGTGAGGCTGTATTATACTATATGGAGAGGCTATTAGGCTGTATTATACTATATGAGAGGCTATGAGCTGTATAACTATATGAGAGGCTATGAGGCTGCATTATACTATAGGGAGAGGCTATGAGGCTGCATTATCTATATGGAGAGGCTATGAGGCTGCATTATGCTATATGGAGAGGCTATGAGGCTGCATTATGCTATATGGAGAGGCTATGAGGCTGCATTATACTATATGGAGAGGCTATGAGGCTGCATTATACTATATGGAGAGGCTATGAGGCTGCATTATGATATATGAAGGGATGTGAGGCTGCATTATATTATATGGAGGATAATAGGAGTTTATTATAACTGACTATGGGATGCATTATAATACATAGAGGACTATGGGGGTACATTGTAATATATAGAGGAATGTGGGGATGCATTCTAATAATTGGACGACTATGGTGGCGGGAGGAGGAGGACCTTATATACCATGAGAGACATTAATGCATAATGAAGAGGTAGAGGGGTCAATTTGAGTCTTCAGAGGATTTAGAACGTTACAGGAGGCCATTCATCTGACCAAGATGGGCGCGCAAGGGGGATAGGTCTAAATTTCGCACCAGGGCCCGCCAGACTCTGGTTACGCCACTGGGTCTTAAGGTACCATTACACACAGAGATATCTGTGCAGACATTGCCTGGAACTCACTGGTTGCAGTGAAATCATGGACACATTGCTCCATCTTGTGGTCGTGTACAAATGGAACAATGTTACCATGATTTCACTTCAACCAGTGAGTTGCAAGCAATGTCTGCACAGATATCTCTGTGTGTAACGGTACCTTTAGTGTGAGCATACCGCGTCCAGGGTGTTTCTGGTATGTGTGCCGTCCACATGCTGGAGACACTGACACATGTACACAAATGTTAGTTGATAGTCCTTTTCACATGTCCGTGTTTCTGCATGGACTGTGACTCTGTGTGGAGCAGTTGC
Source organism: Allobates femoralis (assembly GCA_033576535.1). Lineage (NCBI taxonomy): Eukaryota > Metazoa > Chordata > Amphibia > Anura > Aromobatidae > Allobates > Allobates femoralis. The sequence goes on from JARQOC010000005.1 coordinate 153,699,974, forward strand.
AGACGTATGTCCATGTGCTCCACAAAATGTCCATTTTGGGGCAGCTGCACGGGCCCATTCAGGTCATTAGGTCTATGACAAAAACGTCCTGCACACGGATGTCACAGTGACACAAAGTGGAAAATAACGGCCCCTCACACTAGTGCTTTTTTGCAGGGATGAGGAAAAAAGGTCTCTGTCCACATCTAGCAGTCCTGTCTGTCTGTCCAGCCTGTGTGTGTGCCTGTCTGTATATAGCAGTCCAGCCTGTGTGTGTGCCTGTCTGTATATAGCAGTCCAGCCTGTCTGTGCCTGTGTATAAACACCGCTGCACGTGTACAGAGCAGATGCCACAACGACATAGGAGACCAGGATGAGGAAGAGGCTGACACTTGTGTAAAGGCGCCAAAAAAAAAAAAAAAACCGGGAGAACGTTGTCGTGTCCTGAGTGTGAGGAGACTGTGTAACAAACATGCCGGTGGCTGCAGAGGTGACGGGACCGGGCGCGGAGGAGCAGGTGAGGTGTGAGCACACCGGGGGCAGGAGGGGTGAGGGCTGAGCTGACAGTGTCCTCCCGTAGGGTGTGAATGGCGGACAGCACGAACAGCCTCACGACGAGCTACAGTACCTGGAGCAGATCCGCCACATCCTCCACCGGGGCCACCGCAAAGAGGACCGGACTGGGACCGGCACCGTGTCTGTGTTCGGTATGCAGGCGAGGTACAGTCTGCGGGTAAGTGGCAGATAGTGGGGGCTGCAGAAACATGGAAGTGCTCTTGTTTGTGACGGGAGGTAGTCAGTCTGTCTATCCGTCCACCCATCCTGGGACGGCAACCTGTCTTATGTCCGTCCATACGCCCCGGGGAGGCGGCCCGTCTGTCCGCCCGTCCATACATACGCCCTGGGGTACCGGCCCGTCTTCCTTGGAAGGCTGTCTGCCTATCCACTTGGGAATGGGGAGGCAGCCCGTCTGTTCGTCCACTCCACACCCTCGCCCTGTTTGCTCCTCAGACACTCCCTCACCCACTTCCCTCATTTGCATCTTATGCACTCCTACCCTTTCCCCTTATTCTAATTACATTAATCTTCAGTGTCTTTAGCTCCTGTTTGGAGCGCTTTTCCCCATTTTTCTTCGACACTGATGAGTGAAGTCAGCATTGTGATCAGCTGACGTGATCACGCTGCTGAAGTTGCTCTGCCCTGTAATTGCTGGGAATCAGGGCTTGAATTGAACTCGTGGCTGCTAGACGCATGTGCACTTCCTCTGAGCTGCTGTCACTGTGGGGACATATGCAGCCGGCAGGAAATTACCTCGGCGCTGAATCAGGAGGCCTGACAGCACTCCCTGCCTGCTGCGAAGTTGCTCTGCCCTGTAATTGCTGGGAATCAGGGCTTGAATTGAACTCGTGGCTGCTAGACGCATGTGCACTTCCTCTGAGCTGCTGTCACTGTGGGGACATATGCAGCCGGCAGGAAATTACCTCGGGCGCTGAATCAGGAGGCCTGACAGCACTCCCTGCCTGCTGCGTCCGGAGCAGATGCCTCCCCAGATACGCCACTGGATAAGCTGCTGTTAGGGTACCTTTACACGCGGGCAACTTTTCTAGGAATTTCACTGGCAACTTACTGGTTGCAGTGAAATCATGGACACATTGTTCTTGTTGCTGTGTACAAAAGGAACAATGTGTCCATGATTTCACTGCAACCAGCAAATTGCAAGTGAAATTCCTAGAAAAGTTGCCGCGTGTAAAGGCACCTTTAGAGGAGTTGGACATCTGCTCTCTAACGGGAACTGCACTGATTCCCCTTATGGCCACTTTACACGTCCCAACATCGTTTCAATGTTGGATACAACGGCACGGGAGCGCGCATTTTTTGGCCAGAATTCCAAGATCACATAGCAGATGTTACACAGCGCGATATCAGCAGGCAACGCAACTGCGATGTCTACGCCCCCTTGTACGGGCGACCCAGGAACGACCATTTAACATGGGAGAGAATAGGGGAAGTTGTACTCCAAGTCGTTGTTGGGCTTTCACACAGCACGATCCTGCCAGATCGTCCATCCTATATCGGGCAGTTGGAGAGCCTGCTCATGTCTTCCCTGATATCGTTTTGGCATCGTTCTTGCATCGTATTATACAGTTATACCATACAACGCACGAACGATATCGGGGCCAACGCACGAACCACGTGACTTTTTATTGGTGTTGGACGCCGATATCGGGACGTATAAAGTGGCCATTACAGAAAAGAAGCAGGTTGAATCCCTGACCGGCGCACCAATCATTCTGTAAAGGTACTGTCACACACGGCAATATTGCTTGCAATTTCACTGGCAATTTGCTGGGTGCTGTGAAATCATGGACACATTGTTCTATTTTGTGGCCACGTACAAATGTAACAATGTGTCCATGATTTCACTGCAACCAGCAAATTGCTAGCAAAATTGCTGCGTGTGACTGTACCTTTAAGGTACCGTCACACAGGGAGATATCGCTGGCGATGTTGCCGGCAACTGAGGGGTGTGGTCAGGTTGCGGCGACATCGCCGGAGAGTTGCCTCGTGTGACAGGGCAATAATCAGGGGAAAAATCACCTGAGTAACATCGCCAGGTTTCCCAACAATGTTGGGAAACCTGGCGATGTTGGTCAGGCGATCATGCCTGATCGCCCTGTGTAACTCGGCAACCTGCAATATTGCGGGCGATTCCGCCTATCTCCAACATTGCGAGTTATCGCTCGCTGGGTTGCTGGGCAACCCAGCGAGCGATTGCTGCGGCAACTAGCCGGCGACATCGCCGGTAAGTTGCTCAGTCTGACATCTCCCCAGCGATGTTGTCAGGGATGCGCGCTCCCGCGATCGCCGGCGATATCTCCCTGTGTGACGGTACCTTTAGGGGCTGCTGGAAAAAGCAGCACTCAACAGATCTGTAGAGAATGAACTGAGTGCTAGGCGATTGTGCAGCGCAGTTCTATTCTGACTGGGATAAAAATTTTCTGTTTTGACATCGGGGAAGGTACCAGCGGTTGAACCCCCGCTTATCAACAAGTCATCTTTGCTTCGGATAAGTGATAACTTGTATTTGCCAGAACAACTCCTTTAAAGGCCCAGTCTCACATAACGATGCATCAGTGATCCCGATAACAATGTGCAGAGATCACTGGTGCATCGTTTACACATCGCTGGTAAGATGTCAAACAGGCATCTTACCAGTGATGTGAAAAACGACGCACTACCAATCCAGAATTATACCGAGGTTGTTGTGAATGTTCTCTCCATAGCGTAGCATTGAGATCGTTGCTCATTATCTTTGTCAAACACAACGATGTAGCGTTCCCAGCGGGAGCACGATGACGCAGGAATGACCCAGAGCAGTGTGTAACGATCAACAATCTCACAGCAGGGACCAGATCATTGGTGCCGTGTCACACAGAACGACATCGCTGTTGCGTCACGGATTTCGTGACGCAACAGCGATCCCAATAGCGATCTCTTTATGTGTGACAGGGCCTTACCTCTCTTCATGTTTGGAGCATTGTTGCAAGATAAAGTTATGTTTCCCTGCATAATTAGTGAGGGATTAACATTCTCCTTAATTTTGTACTATAAATTTGACTTACTGCAGATTACATACTCCTCAAAATTACTGAGTAGGCTTTTTTGGGACACAAAGGGCAGGGGCAGACTGACGTAGAGTCTATCATCCAGGAGAATTTGGGTGAATAGGCAAATGACACACTGATCAGAGTTTGATCAGTGTCAGATTAATTTGATACCGATTCTCTCTGATGATAGATTTTGAGCAGATGGAGAAAAAATGTCTCCATCTTTTCCATTGTGTCAGTGTAGAAATCAGACTGCACTCGGATGTAAGGGCCATAAATGTTGTGTGAAGGGGGCCTAAGACAAAAACCCAACCCTATGCCCCCCCCAATTATGACATCACAATGGGGTATTATGACATCATAGAGGTGTTATGACATTACAGGGCCTGCTACCGCCCTCTGCATCAGGGCTCCATCTAGTATATAGTAAATTGGGTATAGTAGCTCAATCCAGATTGTCTGCATATAATTATTATGTTCTATTCAAATATCTTGATTATAGTATCATAATAATGATTAAAGCCTGATGTTACCATTGTACTACAATAAATTTATTACCTAAACATGAGCCATATGTAAAGGTACCTTTACACGCCGCGACGGCAGGCTGGATACATCCCGCTACTTCACGTGCACGAGCACGCTCAAACGGTTACAAACGGTCAACGCACCCTCTTTACACGCCGCCACAAGGTGCGCTACGCCACGCTACATCTATAGCTAGCTACATCGCCGGGTGTCTCAAGTAGCCAGCTGTAGCTCATTTACACACCGCTATAACCAGCTACTATGGGCGGACCTGGTGCAGCAGGGCCAGCACATAGGCGTGCCACAATTGTGGATTACGAGCCGTCCGTACGCTGATAGGACGAAGCAATAACATCCTGATTGGGCAGGCAACGCAGGAGGCTGAGTAATACAGCACGCTCGAGCGATTGTGTAGTGTGACTCGTCAGCTCCTTAAATATGCCTCCCTATGCAGCGACTACCAATCGTCATGCAGCAGCTTCCACCAATGATCGCACATGGGGCGCGGTAACACGGAGCCAGGGTCACGCCTTAGCTACATTGCATCTACATCGCAGGCTGTCCAGAGTTGCCTTCCGTTGCTTCTTTACACGCCGATACAGCTCGCTACCATCGGCGTTGTAGCCATCAGTTTTCGAGCAGAGCTAGGAAACAGATGTATCTGTTGCCGGCTGTAGCGTCACGTCTTCAGACGCCGCTACGACGGGCTACATTGGCGCTACAAGCTACATTTGTAGCCTGTAGTGGGATGTATCCAGCCTGCCGTCGCGGCGTGTAAAGGTACCTTTAGGGAGTCGGATTCAGGGAAATTGAGGGGTTGGAGTCTGTGGTTTGGCTTACCAACTCCACAGCCCTCATTAAGACAGATGTTTCTGCAGTGAGCTGTAGACACAAAAGCTGTTTTGTGTTCAATGGCACCAATGAAACATTTTTTTTTTGTGGCTTTTTCCCGAAGGTCATTGCCCTCAGAAGTCTTGTTATCTATGTATATTTACTGAATTGTCAGATTATCAATTTTGATGTGGTTTGTTTATCAGATCAGTTCCCTCTGTTGACGACAAAACGTGTATTCTGGAAAGGAGTGCTGGAGGAGCTGCTGTGGTTTATCAAGGTACTGGACTGAAGAACACAACACATTGTGCTGTGCTGCTCATGTTTCAGATTTTTTTCTCCACATGCTTTTCCAGCTAAGCCTAATGTAGATGTAAATTTTTCACGTGCTTGCTCTATTCATATTATTCTCTGATAGAGTACTTAATAGTCATGAGCGAGCACTAAAATGCTCGAGTGCTTGGTACTCAATTCAAGCAGGTCAAACGCTGGGGCATCCTTGATTCGAGTAATGAGTATAATGAAAGTCAATAGGGAAACACTGCTGGGAATACTGTCAGTATTACACTACTTTCACGCACTGACAATAAAACACAAAACTGAAATGGATTTTACTGAAAAAAAATTAGGCAACATAATTTCCTGTATGATGACTTTTATGTAAGACAAAATGAACAAGAGAAAAAAATCGAGTGCTGAAATATTTGGGCATCACTACACACAATCTCCTCATATTCTCCTTGAAACGCATCAGGTGAGAGGCCAGAATCAATACATGTAAATGTAAAGAGCTCCTTAAGGGGGTGTCACACGCGTCCATATCGCCTGCACGATATCGGCTGCACGTGACGTTGCAGCGATATTGACGCGTGTGACATACTGAATCAACCAGCGATAAATCGCTGGTTGATGATCACCAGGTTTTAGAACCTGCTCTAAAACCTGGCGATTGTCGCCCGGTGGACACGCAGCATCGCTGCGTGTGACACCGGGAGTAGCGATATTCCAGCTCCCAGCGCCTCTCACAAGCGCTGGGAGCTGGTAACTAAGGTAAACTGCGGGTATCTAGGCAGCGCGCGCTGCCTAGATACCCGACGTGTACCTTAGTTACCAGCCTCCTCCGCTCACCGGCTGGTATCTAAGGTACACAGTGGGTAACTAGGGTCCCTAGTTACCCGCTGTGTACCTTAGATACCAGCCGGTGAGGGGAGGAGGCTGGTAACTAAGGTACACGTCGGGTATCTAGGCAGCGCGCGCTGCCTAGATACCCGCAGTTTACCTTGGAGACCAGCCTGCTCCCGCTTCCAGCAGCCTGGCAGCGGGAGCAAGACATCGTGGAAACGATATTTAAATCGTTTCCACGATGTTTCTGGTCAATTGATCGCTGGTGAGTCTGTCTGTGTGACAGCTCACCAGCGATCAGCCGTCAATGTCGTCAGCAATCATCTCACTGACGACATTGACGCGTGTAACAGGCCCTTTAGAGTGTCCAAATGTGGTATCACTTATCTCCTGGGACTCCCACAGTGGGGGGAAGGAGGATCAGGGTGAGAACTATGTGATTCAGACTCTTGGCTAGTGAGACTGGGCCATATAGAAGACAGGGTGGCACAGGTAAATATAATGGCAACATTATCTGCCTTCCAACCAATCACCTGTTTGTGCAGTTTTGTCTTCAGGATTAGAGTCCCACGACACCCTGCAAAGTGAGACTGGAAGCTAAGTGTCATGAATAAGTGTTTGTACTCCCACAGCAGGCACAGTTTCACCTGACCCTCAGCCCTTACGTGCTCCATGAGCAGCACGTCCATTTCCCTGTCCCTTACCGCACGCCTTAAATTAGGTATGCAGTGGTATTAATGGGTAGTAAAATAGATGATGCCCTCTAAAGGACTTTAGGTTTTATGTTCCAGCAGCAAGGACTGTACAGCTCTGATCACTGCCAATATGTCATTTAACCCCTTCACCACCCAGCTTGTTTTGACCTTCCTAACCTGGGCATTTTTTTGCAATTCTGACCAGTGTCACTATGAGGTTATAACTCTGGAACGCTTCAACGGATCCCAGTGATTCTGTGACTTGTTTTATCCAGACAGAAGATGGACTTGATGTTAGTGGTAAATTTAGAATAAAAATATTTGCGTTTATTTGTTAAAAAAATTGAAATTTGCCAAAAAGTTAGAAAATTTAGCAATTTTCAAAATTTTAATTTGTATATTGTTAAATCAGAGTTAACTCACACAAAATAGTTGCTAAATAGCATTTCCCACATGCCTACCTGCACAATTTTGGGGAAAAAAAGTTTTTTGTTAGAAGGATTCAAAGTTCATCAGCAATTTCTCATTTTTCCAACAAATTTACAAAGCCACTTTTTTAGGGACCACATCACATTTAAAATGACTTTGACGGGCCTATATGACAAACACCCAAAAATGACGACATTCCAAAAACTGCACCCCTCAAGCTACTCAAAACCACATTCAAGTAGATTAACCCTTCAGGTGCTTCATAGGAACTAAAGCAACGTGTAAGGAAAAAAATGAACATTTTACTTTTTCCAACAAAAATGTTACCTTTAGCCTCAAATATTGCATTTTCACAAAGGTAACAGGAGAAAATGGACCCTAAAATGTGTTCATCTATTTCTCGCGAGTACGCCAATACCCCATATGTGGCCGAAAATCAATGGGCACGTGGTAGGCTTGAAAGGGAAGGAGCACCATTTGACTTTTTGAATGGAGAATTAGCTGGAATCATTAGCTGACATGTCGCGTTTGCAGAGCCCCTGATGTCCCTAAACAGTGGAAACCCCTCTTCCACCCCACCCTTCCACAAACATTTTTTTTTTTTTTTTTAGCCTCAATTTTTTTTCTTTTTTACATGGGCAACAGGATAAAATGGATCATAAAATTTGTTGGGCAATTTCTCCTGAGTACACTGATGCCTCATGTGGCTGAAAAACACTATTTGGGCGCACAGCAGGGCTGAGAAGGGAAGGAGCGACATTTGACATTTCAAACTGAAAATTGGCTGCAATCGTTAGCGGACACCATGTCTCGTATGGAGAGCCCCTGTGTGCCTAAACAGTGGTGCTCCCCCACAATTGAATCTATTTTGGAAATTACACCCTTCAAGGAACTTATCTAGATGCATGGTGAGCACTTTGAACCCCCCCAGGTGCTCCATTTATTGAGCCGTGAAAATGAAAAAGTATTTTTTTTTTTTCTTCAACATTTCCATAAAAAATTGTTTTGTTTTTTTTTTAGCCTCAATTTTTTTCATTTTCACAAGAGCAGCAGGATAAAACGGATCCAAAAATTTGTTAGGCAATTTCTCCTGAGTACACCGATCCCTCATGTGGCGGAAAACCACTGTTTGGATGCATGGTAGGACTCTGAAGGGAGGGAATGACATGTTGGAACACAGATTTTGATGGCATTGTCTGTGGGTGTCATTTCCTGTTTGGAAACAGCAGACCCCACCCTCCCCCACAAGTGACAACATTTTGAGTTCACTGTCACAGGGACTTAGCAGGTGATGTCATCAATCCCCTGTGGCAATTGTACTGTTGCAGGTGATGTGACTCAGAGTCCCTTCAGTCAGTGTGATTGCAGGCTCTGCAGGGAGAGGACCCTTGTTCTCTCCCTGCAGACTCTGGATGAAGGGTCATGGAGGGTTATGTGGGAATAGTAAAGATGGAATTGAGATATGTTTGTTTTTTGTTCCAGTAAAATAATTTTTCTCTGAGGAGTGTTGTGCAATATTTACTATTTACTAGAGATTCCTAATGCCCGGGTCTAACATTGGCCCAACATTATGAATCTTGGGCTTAGTGCCAGCAGCCAATACAAAGCTGGCATTAACCCCTTCATTACCCAGTTTGCTACCGGCACCAGGGCAACTAGAAAAGTCTGGGTACAGCACCAGAAAATGGCACCTGTAATGAATGTGCCATTTTATGCAGTGGCTGTGGCCTTCAATTTGGAGCGCGTGGCGCCCAGAACGTTTGGCCCTTTCCACACTTAGAATTCCAGCCCCCAGCTGCCAAGTTGTATTTGGTTGGCAACCAAAAATACAGCAACGCGCCATGTCTGTTTTTTTATTTGTAAAAATAATAAAATTTAAAAAAAATGTGGGTCTGAACCATATTTTTGGTTGCCAGCCAGGCACAACTAGGCAGATGGGGACTGGAGTCCTCAGCATGGAGAGGCCCAAGTAGTCTGGGCCCCCCATGCTGCGAATTGCAGCCTGCAGCCACCCCATAGAAAATGGCGTATTTATTGAAGCACCATTTTCTGGTGCTGTACCCAGACTCATCCATTTGCCCTGGTGCCTGTGGCAAACTGGTAATGAAGGGGTTAATGCTAGCTTTTTTTTATTGGCAGCTGGCACTAAGCCAGAGATTCATCATGTCGGGCCAATATTAGACCTGGTCATTAGAAATCTCTAGTAAATAGTAAAAAAAAAAAAAAATGCACCACACAAAGTAACATCTTTTTATTAGAAAACCCCCCACAAATTTAGACTCCATCTTTATTACTCAATACCCTCTGACGTAGTCCACAACGATGGTCCCACGACACTCGATCGCCTCTGCTACATCCAGAGACTACAGCATGCAGTCTCTGGTGTCATAGTGATGACGCACTGTATGGCAGATCATTGCCATACAGTGCAGCATCACTGTGCAAACCCAAGTCTCAGAGATCACATGATCTCTGAGGCTTGGCACATAGCGGATCGCTGTGCCTGAGCTGTCAGATCGCTTCACTGCAGCCCGATCTTCATGCAGAGGGATCAGACTGCAGAGAAGCGATCTGCCAGCCTGGGCATGGTGCTCTGCTATGTGATTACAGCGATCACATAGCAGATCACCGTGCCCGGGCTGTCAGATTGCTTCTCTGCAGCCTGATCCCTAAGAAAAATCATTTTATTATAAAAAAAACCCACAGATTTAGACTCCATCTTTATTACTCCATACCCTCCAATGTAGTTCACAACGGTGGTCCCAAGACGCTCGATCGCCTCTGATACATCCAGAGACTGCAGCAAGGGATCAAGTGTCATCTTGTTGTAGTCTCTGGTGACCGGATGTTATCCTGACAGTGTTGGGTTACCATGGTGATTGCCCGATCGTAATTGCATTACCATGGCTGATCACCGCGGGGAGAGGTAAGAGACTGTGTGCTCCCTCTCCCCAGCCCCAAAGTGCTGTAATCGGTAAGGGGGTGATACAGAGCGAGGGCACAGCGATCACACAGATCGCTGTGCCTGGCTGTCACATTGCTCCTCTGCAGCCTTATCTCCAAGCAGGGAGATGAGGCTGCAGAGGAGCAGCGGACCCAGGTGGCAGGTGTGCAGGCACAGGAGGGGAGTGCGCGGAGGAGGGGAGGGGGATCTGGACTCCCGGGAACAGACGAAGGAAGGGAGGGGAGAAGATAAGAGGAGTGGAGTGGAAGGAGGAGCGAGCACAGGTTGCATATGTGCAGGCATAAGAGGGGATCGCATGGAAGGGGGTCAGGACCGGAGGGGAGAAGATGGAAGAGGAGCAGTGGGCAGAGGACTGGAAGGAAGCAGACAGAGAAGGGGCGGCGGGGCAGGACCGGAGGGTACAGACGGAGGAGGGGCGGCGAGCACACACAGCCTGCACTGCTGCTATGCTTTCTGGTGGGAGTGATCACTCCCATCCGAATTGGATGGGGTGATACCCGCCCCCTCCAGTGCCCCATCCTATGGAAGGGATTATGTTTATGACAACCCCTTCCATAGCTGGAAAGTGACGATCGCTGGGATTGGCTGTTCAAAAAATTGTGAACAGACAGTCATATTGATCGTGGAGGTGGGGTGGGGAATCCACCACCCTCCCTGACATCAAGCTGTGTTATTCTGTGATTAGAATCACAGAATACCAGGGCATGATGGGGGTTAAAGTGGCAATGGTGTCGCATTCCCGACATGACATACCGTTACGTCACAGGTCAGGAAGCGTCCGAAACCCATGACGTTCCACAACGTCACAGGTTGAGAAGAGGTTAATGCAAAATTTTCTGATCATCATAATGGGAGACCCAGACAATGGGGTTTAGGCAGTCTGCCCTCCGGAGGCCACACTAGGTACTACAAGTTTTTTGTAGTCTCCGCCCCTCCGCCTATAAACCCCCACTGCAGGAGCAGATCCTCAGTTTTACTTCAGTGTGCTCGGATCTGTTGACGGTGGGGAACTCCAGATGTGGATCTGATGGCGTCTCGCCTCAATCATCAAGTTCCGCAGTTCATGGCGCGTTCATGGGATCCTCAGGCTCTGGGAGCGGATGCTCTGGTCCAGGATTGGTCCAGGTTCCACCTTCCGTATGTATTCCCGCCGTTGGCATTGATTCCCAGGGTCCTGCGCAAGATCAGGACGGAATGTCGCAGAGCCATTCTAGTGGCTCCGGATTGGCCCAGGAGGTCGTGGTATCCGGACCTGTGGCGGCTCGCAGACGGGGAACCGTGGAGACTGCCAGACAGACAAGATCTTCTGTCTCAGGGGCCGTTCTTCCATCTCAATTCCGCGGCCCTCAAGTTGACTGTGTGGCCCTTGAGTCCTGGCTCTTGACTTCCAGAGGTTTTTCTCCCTCGGTTGTCTCCACTTTAACCAGGGCCAGACGGCCTACCTCGTTAAAAATCTACCACAGAACTTGGAAAATTTACTTTTCCTGGTGTGCTTCTGTTGGACGGAAGGCGTGGCCTTTCCGTCTCCCAACGTTGCTTTCATTCCTTCAGTCAGGAATGGACATGGGATTGTCCCTCAGTTCTCTGAAGGGACAAGTGTCGGCACTGTCGGTGCTGTTCGACAAGCGTTTGGCTAAGATACCAACGGTCCGTAGGTTTCTGCAGGAGGTTAGCCGGGTGATTCCACCGTACAAACGTCCTCTTGATCCTTGGGACCTCAATGTGGTCCTGGCGGCCTTGCAGAAGCCTCCTTTTGAGCCTTTGCGGGATGTTTCTCTGGTCCATCTTTCCCAGAAAGTGGCTTTTTTGGTGGCCATTACATCGCTCAGGAGGATCTCGGAACTGGCAGCGCTCTCGTGCAAGTCTCCATTCCTGGTGGTTCATCAGGATAAGGTGGTGTTGCGCACGAGACCAGAATTTTTGCCTAAGGTGGTGTCACCTTTTCATATTAATCAGGAGATTGTTCTCCCTTCTTTTTGCCCTAACCCGACTCACCGGAGTGAGAAGGAGTTACACACTCTGGACCTGGTGAGGGCTATCAGGGTCTATGTGTCTCGTACTGCGTCGGTACGCACCTCGGACTCTCTGTTTGTCCTTACGGCTGGTCGCCGTAGGGGTTCCCCGGCCTCAAAATCTACTTTGGCGCGGATGGATCAAAGCTTCTATTCTGGAAGCTTACCGTTCTTCTGGTATGCCTCTCCCGGTGGGATTGAAGGCTCACTCTACCAGAGCCGTTGGTGCCTCTTGGGCTCTGCGGCACAGGGCTTCGGCTCAACAAGTTTGCCAGGCAGCCACTTGGTCTAGCCTCCATACGTTTACCAAACATTACATGGTACATGCCCATGCCTCTGCGGATGCGAGTTTGGGCAGGCGGGTCCTACAGGCGGCGGTGGCTCACCTTTGAGGTGCCCCGCACATCAACCGTCTCAAAGGAACTCTTTTCCCGCCCTGGGGTGTTGCTTTAGGACATCCCCATTGTCTGGGTCTCCCATTATGATGATCAGAAAAAAGAGAATTTTGTTTACTTACCGTAAATTCTTTTTTCTTGAATCATTAATGGGAGACCCAGCACCCACCCAGTTGTCCCGTTGGACGTTTTGTTGTGTTTTTGGACCTTTTGGCTCAGGCTTCTTTGGCTAGCATTGTTCGCGGCCATGCCTAGAGTTGTGGTGTGGGTTGCCTCCTCGCAGCTTGTGAACTAAACTGAGGATCTGCTCCTGCAGTGGGGGTTTATAGGCGGAGGGGCGGAGACTACAAAAAACTTGTAGTACCTAGTGTGGCCTCCGGAGGGCAGACTGCCTAAACCCCATTGTCTGGGTCTCCCATTAATGATTCAAGAAAAAAGAATTTACGGTAAGTAAACAAAATTCTCTTTTTAATACGCTTTGCCTTCTCCAGCAGTTTTCCCTATACTACCTGCAGCTAAGAGCAGTGTTACTATGGAATAGAGTAGATGTACGGCTGACAAGGGACTTTTGGGTGTACGTTGCACTAGCAATAACTGTAAGGGTACCTTTACACGCCGCAACTACGGTGTAGCAACTGAGAGGCAATCCGGAGTTCCGTCACCGTTTTAAAGTTGCTCCCGATTGCGGTTTCAGAGCATTGTTCAAAAACCAGAGGCAACCCTGAAGGTGAATTGCCCTGGTTTTGGCGTGTGAACGGGCGATCGGGATGGAATCTCCGTCGCCTAATGATTTCCCAGAGGCGTGCCACAGCGTGCTAGATACCACGCCCCATCAGCGATGATTGGTGGGGGGGCTACTGTGTTTCCATTGGCTGTCCCTTCACAGGGCGCCATATTTGAAGAGCTGTCCATTCACACTACACAATTGCAATGGCGTCATGTATTAGCCAGCCTTCCTGCGCAGGCTGATCAATAATGACGCCAATGCGTTGTCTAATCAGCGTGTTTGGGGCGCGGAATACACAACTCTGTCACGCCTATGTTCTTGCGGCACTGAACATGTACGTCCACATTCCATTGGGGAGTGCGGCATGTGAAGCAGCGTCGGGAGGCAACTGGATGTTTCCTGCAGGTTCTGCGGCAACCTCCGGGGAGCCACGTTCCCTTAGGTTGAGGGCGCAATTGCGTCGTGTACATGCGGCTTTGATGTTTGGTAGCAACTGTCAAAAACGAGCACGAGCAAGTTCGGTTGCCTCCGATCGCCGGTGATAGTTGCGGCGTGTAAAGGTACCCTTAGGCAATAATATTTCTGCCTATAGGCATCTAATGCTAAACTATCCCTTCTGCAGAAACTTGCCCTAAACTATATGTGGCTAAGGCCCCTTTCACATCAGCGTTTTTCTGAAATCGTGGCAGATGCGGTGAAAAAACTGCATCTGCCGCAATTACCGCATACCGGCTGCACTTGCGGCACAGTTGCGGCAAGCCCCATACAATGTATATGCGGGCTTGTGGCAGGTGCGGCAAGTGCAGTTTTGGCACTTGCGGCAGGTGCGGCCGCGAAAAAAACCGCGGTCAGCCGGGGAGCCACGTTCCCTTATGTTGAGCGCGCAATTGCGGCGTGTACATGCGGTTTCGGCGTTCGGTAGCAACTGGCAAAAACGTGCACGGCAAGTGCAGTATAGTTGCGGTTTCGGCACTTGCGGCAGATGCGGACGCGAAAAAAAAAACGCGTTTTTTTTTTTGCGGCCGCATTTGTTGCAAGTGCCGAAACCGCACCTGCCGCACACTTACCGCAAGCCCCATAGACATTGCATGGGGCTTACTGCAGGTGAACCGTAAGTGCGGACGTTATGCGGTAACCGCGGCAGTTGCATTTTTTTCACTGCAACTGCTGCGATCAGCGATTAACGCTGATGTGAAAAGGCCCTAAGAGTGGTCTGTTTAGATGAGGATATGTTAGTCATATTAAATGCTTTCCTCGTGTTTGTACCAATAGCCATTAAAGGGAACCTGTCACCCCTAAGGGCCTATTAAAGTAAAAGAGATACTAAGGGTGCTTTCACACTACGATTTTTGCTTCCCCGATGCTGCCCGATAAAAATCGAACAGCATCGGACCGATTTTCAGACCCCATGCATCCCTATGGGGATCGGGTCAGATCGGATGTGCACTAAATGCCATCCGATTTGGTCCGATCCGATTCTGTCCGATTTTATTATCGGTGCAAAAATCGGAGCCTGCTCCGATTTTTGCACCGAAAATAAAATCTGACAGATTTGGATCGGACCAAATCGGATGGCATTTAGTGCACATCCGATCTGACCCGATCCCTATAACATGGGGCCCTATGAAGAAGGGTCCGAGGAAACATCTGATGTCTCCTCGGACCCGATTTTACTGTACTGAGCATGCTCAGTACAGCAAAACTGCTCCTAACTGGGAGCACAAGGGTTAAAAAAAAACAAAAAAAAAAACTTATGCTCACCTCTCCCCGAGCCCCCGCCGTCTTCCAGAAGGTTCCCGGTGGCTCCCGCAGGCTGCAGAGGTCTTTTTCATGTGTTCAGGACCTTTTGTGTTCAGGATTTATATCGGACAGCATCGGCTCCCTAAAAATCGTAGTGTGAAAGCACCCTGAGGTCCCCTTTACACGCGGCTACATTTCTAGGGTGGCTACAGGTAACTTACTGGTTGCAGTGAAATCATGGAGAGATTATTCCATTTGTACACAGCAACAAGATAGAACCATGTATCCATGATTTCACTGCAACCAGTAAGTTACCTGTGGATAAGCTAGAAATGTAGCCGCGTGTAAAGGGGCCCTAAGGCTGCATTTTGTGAAGGTGGCTCTTATCTCTATTATCCCCAGGTACACTAAAATAATGAGTTTTATAAATTTCCCCCCATACCTCTATTGAGTCAGGGAGGTACATTCTCTCCCCAGGACTCAACCGGCTCTCTGCTGTCCATCATTTACCCCTCTGGGCGCTGCCTCCTCTCTGCTGCCTGATGTCATCTGGGCCTGCGCTGTTCATTGATTTCTCGGGCATACGCCTATGAAGTTGTCGGGCAGCGCATGGCCGAGAAATCAATGAACAGCACAGGCCCCGATGACATCAGGCGGAGAGAGGAGGCAGCGCCCAGAGGGGTAGATGATGGACAGCAAGAGAGCCGGTTGAGTCCTGGGGAGAGAATGTACCTCCCTGACTCAATAGAGGTATGGGGGGAAATTTATAAAACTCATTATTTTAGTGTACCTAGAGAATAAGAGCCACCTTCACAGAATGCAGCCTTAGTGCTGCTGAAGGCGACTCTTATACCTTCATAGGCCCTTGGGGTGACAAGTTCCCTTTAAGCTTTTTTAAATTTTTTAATATTTTTTTTCTTAAGTAAATAAATAAATACGGAAATAAATATTTTTTTTACCAATATATTATTATTATTTCAAATAAAGGCATTGATCCTAAGGCATTGTTAATTTCCCCAGTATGTGCTTTCTCTGATCCTGGCCGATTTTGTTAGCCCTTTCCTTCCTTTTATAATGGGTTTTATTAATGAGGTGGTGCAATGTGGCAGAATAGCAGGAGAGGTCACTGTTTTACAGGATTTTGATAATATTGCTGATCTACCATATTGTGTTTTCAGATGCTTCACCTTATCTGATACCTCTGCCATCAGTCAGTTCACTTGTAGCTGATTTTCTGTCCTGATGTGTGGGCAGAAAACAATGTCTACCTGGGGATTATGGTGCAGTGCAGATTTTAAATGTGTTTTTTTTTTTGCTTAGTTTGTGTTTTTATTGCAGATTTCCTACTTTGCAAATTATAGGCTAAATCCCATGTAATGCTACAGATTTGTCCAGTGTGAATGTACATAATGCTGGGGTCATACTATAATGCAAAAAATCAGACCCATTCTCATCCAGAAAAGTGGGACAATTTCTCACTTATCACAACATCTATTTATAATTCATAGGAGCATGTACAGAACTGCAATATATATTAAAATCTGATCATACACTGCAGCTCTGTACGGCATCCAATTTATTTATATTTTTTTTTCTTGCACACATAGACGAATGGTTGCGTCTTCTTCGATTCCAGATTCCATTCGCAGCATGCATGCTTATCACCACTGCCTCATTAAATAACATCGGTCCTAGTTCAAGAACTTTTTTTTTTTATTATTATTAATTATTTGTTTACTCTCGTCTGATTTGTACAGTGGTATGAACGAGCCCTAACTGGTTTCAGTTTAGTGACGTTACTATTGCTATACAACGCTTTCAGGTCCAACTGGGGATAGACTGGTCATGACACTTTATGATTTTGTGTTGGTGATAAATGGCTAATGTGTGACCCTTACATTTTGTAACTGGGATGTTTACTTTGGTATATAGAATACAATATTTTAATGTGTGCAAATTAATTAAAGCCTTAGTTATAATTGCCAGAAAGTGCTTTTCTGGGTTTAGGGCTTCCTCGGTGTCCTGTTGGGGGAGGTTTATTCATTGTATGGTTTTATTTTTGTTTTTTTTTTCCGTTAAGGGTTCCACAAATGCAAAAGAGCTTTCTGAAAAAGGTGTGAAAATTTGGGATGCAAATGGATCCAGGGAATTTTTAGATAAACAAGGATTTGTATCCCGAGAGGAAGGAGACCTTGGACCTGTATATGGATTTCAGTGGAGACACTTTGGGGCTGAGTACAAAGACATTCATGCAGGTTAAAAGAAAAAAAAAATAGACAAATGATTTTGATGTATTTCTTTGTGACACTTGGTTACTATGAGACTGTACAAATTATGTAATCTTATCTGCAGATTACACAGGGAAAGGTGTGGATCAGCTACAACATGTGATAGATACCATCAAGAATAATCCGGATGATAGGAGAATCATCATGTGTAGCTGGAATCCTAAAGGTACATGTATTTGCATTGGCATGGTTTGATGTCCATCAAAAGCTGATCTAACTCTCAAAATGTTGTCAGTACTTAGTGTGTTGGTACAAAAATACTATTTGAATGAAGTGCAATCTTACTGTGACCAAGCGGGTCAGTTCTCCCCTAACACAATTTTTCACCACATCTATCTGCGCCACTCTCTGCCTTGATTGACAGCTCTGGCTTTATGGAGCCTGTCAGGTGGTTTATTCCCCCCAGCTATCATTGTCTGTACCTGTAGCTTCATAGTCTTATTCTAATCATCACTGTCCAAGCTAATAGTTTAGTGTTAAAGGTGAAAAAAAAGCATTTATAATATACACTCCTCTTTACATAAAATGTAATCTCTGGATCTTCGGTTTATTGTAATATATGCTTACAAGTAGTGTCGACAGTTTTTTTAATTGTTTTAGTCTTTTTGCTTTATGCTAACACTATTACTAATAATCTCCTGCATGAATAGTTTTCGTTGCTTCTATACGTACCTTTTCTCTTTTGACTATATTTCTTCCTGTGCGGATGCACCCTTGTTACTTCTAACCAGACCGTTGCAGCCCCGTTCCTCTTTATAGTCTCTGAGGTAACTCTGCAGATAATACTAATTTTCTGCTAAATGTCAGAAGATGCTGCAGGACCTGTGCGATGTCACGATCATGTGACTATAATAGGCAGTGGTAAGTGTCCATCGCCCATAATGATTTTGCTTGCTTTGCACCTCCTGCTATGGTCACATGATCGGCACATCACGCAGGTCCTTAATACAGACACGTTTTCAATGAGTTAACTATTAACCTTCCCGAGTGACTACGTCCTCCAAGGTGTAGTCACTGCATCATTCACATAAGAAAATATAAGCGTATAAATGCTTTTTATTTTCACCATAACATTACACTATTAGCTCTTACAGGGATGATTAGAATATTAATTATTATTCCATGGCGCTTTACATGTGGAAAGGGTATAGAAAGACAAGTACAAGGTACATCGACAACATATGGCACACAGGTACAGAAGGAGAGAGGATGCTGTCCGCGAGGGCTCAAAATCTAATAGTATAGTGTTATGAAGCTGCAGGGACAGACAGTGATAGCTGGGGGCAGCATAAATGAGCCAACAGGTTCCCTTTTAACATTAGTGGTCTTTCATATTAAGCACCTGTTATGGATCAAGTAGTACATGTTTATGCACTGAATACTGTCAAAACTGTACAGAATTAATAACAAAAGGAATTTATTGTTTTCAAACTGGCAGTGTATACAAGATGGGTTGGATGTTGTGTTGTTTTTTACAAACAGAAAAGGCAACACTTGTCATTCTAATGTCTGAAAGCACAACAGCGTGTCTTTAAATCTAATTCCCCTGCCTGTGGTCACTTACATTCCTGCGGCTTCACCTTTTTTTTTTTTTTTTTCTTTTTAAATCATATATAGTTTTTATTGAAACTTTCCAACACTTTACATCCGTATCAAAACATCGTACCGATATAAAAATTACAGGATAGTATTATCATTACCCTCTGTTTAACTTCTATCAGTCCCAGCCCCCTCCCCACCCCCCCCCCCCCCACCCTCATAAACCCCAACTACAAGTGCTCTTCAGTAATCCTCCCCTATCAATAAAGAGCTTAGGCTACAGACATTACAATGACAAGGTATATACTGGGATGTTCAAAATGGCATTGCTACTGTTAGAATTATCACAAAATCATTTTATGTCAACCTAATTCGATCCCTAAATAACTCAAATGAGGCCATTCCAGGGAAATCCAACCAACTACCCCATAGTTTTTCAAAGTATCCAGATCGTCCCCTTTTTTTAAAAAAAAAAATATATTCTCCATAAAAATATTAGAATTTAGTCTACAGATGAATTATTTTCGCGAAGGAATCCTATGCAGTATCCAATGGTACATAATTAACTTCCTGCCGACAAATAGCATTCTTGCAATGGACAACTTAAGAGTGTCATCTCCACTCAGCTTGTCCACCTCCCCCAGTATACACGTAATAGGATCTCTAGGAACCATGACATCCATCACCACTTGTATCCTATTAAGAACTGTGATCCAAAAGGCCTGAAGGCGAGGACATGACCACAGCATATGCATAATGTCCGCGTCTTCGGTCGTGCATTTAGGGCATCTAGAATCCTCCACACTGTAAGAGCACATCCATTTAGGCGTCCTGTACACTCTATAAATTATATACAGTTGTGTTAGTCTTCCAGGCTCACTCAGTGACAGTTTAGGAACCATCCGTAAAATCCCTTCCCACCTCTACCCTGAGACCGGTCCCGGCTGCTCCTCCTACCTAGTCAGATCAGTCATATGGTGCCTAGATAGGCACATCTGAAGGAGACTCTCATATACAAGGGATATCAATCCCTTAGTGGTTGTCCTTGAGCCGAGTGTAGCCACAATGCTATCTCGTTGAATAACAATTGGGGATTTGCGAATTTGCATATCAAATGCGTCTCAATTGTAAATATTGATAGAACTTTAATCGGAAATCCTTTTGAAGATCTTCAAAGGATTTAAAAATGTCCCTGGTAACTAATTGTGACAACCACTGGATCCCGATTCTCCTCCACTGTGCGAATCCCTTAAGAGGTAACAGCTCAGGCAGATGAGGATTATCCCATACAGGGGTGTATACAGTATACCCCGAATTTGCCTGAATTTTTCCCAAATTTTGACCATCAATAGTATGGTGGGGCATTTGGAGGTGTGAGATCGCAGCACTCCCGCTTCCAAGTTTGAAATCAGTGACCCGTGTCCCACCAAGTACCCGAGTATCCTATTGTGGCTTCACCTTCTATCGAGAATGCTCTGGTCCCAAAGCGCCATCTTGTGAATTAAACCTCTGACTGTCCGGAAGTCAAGTTACATCACACATGCTCCATGCATCTCTATGAGGTCTCTTTAGTGATATATTGATTTGTGACCTCCGACACCCTCCATGAAACACTGGAGCTACTAGCAGGTTACATATCACAGGAGACCGACCGGAGAAACGCAGGAAAAAGATGAGGCTGCTGAGTATCAAACGGGTCAGGGGACTTGGATTTAAGGCACCGCTACTTCTATGCAATAAAAATAATAATAAAACAGTGGTGCCTTAAGGTTTATCATGGCTGCTGTAAAGGTATAGTCTGACTTTTAGTAGTACATCGGCCACCTGCTCCAAATGCTAATTTCAAGCAAAACAATTTAGGTTCATGTGATCATGAAAAGGCAATTCACAAGGTTTTTAGAAAATACTGTGCTGCACTATGAGGTCCCTTTTGTAGTTACGTTGATCTACCACCAAGCAGATAGGTTATAGTTTTCTGCATATGGCCTTTTAATGCTTTATTTCTATTGCAGATCTTCCTATGATGGCACTGCCACCTTGCCACGCTCTCTGCCAGTTCTATGTTATTAACAATGAGCTATCATGTCAGCTGTATCAGCGATCCGGAGACATGGGTCTTGGAGTGCCATTCAATATCGCTAGCTATGCTTTATTAACGTACATGATTGCACATGTCACAGGACTGAAGGTATTAAGTTATTCTAACTTCTATACTTTGAAGGGGTTGTCCAGGCCCATGATATAGATGACCCTTCCTTACCATAGCTCCTCTTCATCAGATCAGTTGGTATCTGGCGCCTCTTCCTCACTGATCAACTGTACTTATTCTGGCACTGGATGTAAACTGGACAGATAGGATGGCTCTGCAGAGTTAGCTGTGTACTGGTTTGCTGAGGCAGCTCAGCTCCTATTGAACTGAATAGGGGCAGAGTTCCTATTCAATTTTCACAATATTAGAAAAATTACACAGTGAAGAGTTGACAATTACTTATGTACCTTAGCGCTACGTTTGAAGTGTATACCCACATGCGGGCAGGCTGAGTGCTGCATTCTGTTCGCTGTAAAACAGCAAATGGTAATGGCTTTCTCCCTTGCAAGCTATTTGTATTGGCTGCTCTCTAGTGAACAGGGCCTGACTATGCAGGGATTGACCTGTGGGGGGGAATGACTGAACATGTGTGACCAGCAGTACTTAGCCCATTAGATGGGTGTGCAC
This sequence comes from Allobates femoralis, assembly GCA_033576535.1. NCBI lineage: Eukaryota > Metazoa > Chordata > Amphibia > Anura > Aromobatidae > Allobates > Allobates femoralis. The sequence continues at coordinate 153,721,548 of JARQOC010000005.1, forward strand.
ATTGCTATAAATAATATTTTATTCACGATATAGCACTAATAAAAGGAACCTGTCGCCCCCTTTGGGCATTTTAAACTGTACCCACCAGCTTAATGTAATTGGGGTTCTTGTAACCCCTCTATGTGCCCAGACGTCCCCCTCATATCTGAGAGATCAACTTTTATTCTCTGCCACGCTGCCTTCTAACAGGTCTGGGAGGTCTGCTCTCTGCTCTGCATATAAGGGCCTTGCTGCCCCTTGCCAGCAAAACCTGCCTTTCTGTTTCAAAATTGCCACAACCTCCTGTGGACGACCACTGAGTGACAGGAGCGCTTGCGCCTGCACAGTGGAGCAGGCCACCGTGTTCCTTTGAAGATAGTGCCGAAGTCTCGCAAGATTTGTGAAGTCTCGTGAGACTTCAGCACTCTTCAGTGGAGCACGGTGACCTGCTTCACTGCGCAGGCGCAAGTGCTCCTGTCACTCAGCGGTCGTCCACAGGAGGGGGCGACAATTGTGAAAATGCAAGGCGGGTTTTGCTGACAAGGGGCTGCGAGGACCTTATACACTGGGACCAGAGAGCACACCTCCCAGACCTTTTAGAATGCAGCGTGGCAGAGTATAAAGTTTATTTCTCAGGTATGAGGACGACGTCTGGGCACATAAAGGGGTTACAAGAACCCCAATTACATTAAGCTGGTGGGTACAGTTTGAAATGCCCAAAGAGGTGACAGGTTCCCTTTAATGCCACAGCGCTTTACATTCATCAGTAATACTGTCCTCATTGGGCTCACAATCTAAATATCCTATCAGTATGTCTTTTGGAGTGTGGGAGGAAACTGGAGAACCTGGAGGGAACCCAGCAAACACAGGGAATACAAACCCCTGTAGATGTTGTCCTTGGTGGGATTTGAACCCAGGACCCCAAGACCCCAATCAATAATATTGATTTATTAGTCAACAGCGTTTCAGGGCTCTCTGGCCCCTTCCTCAGGACAAATCCATATCATATTGCCATGTTTCAGGGAGCCGCATTGAGTAATAAATCAATATTATATTCACCATTTGATGTCTGTTTTTAACCCTTCATACTCCATACTTTAATTTTCTGAGCTAATGATCTTTGGGTTTTCATTGGCTGTAAGCCATAATAATCAACATTAACAGAAATAAACACTTCAAGTAGATCACTCTGTAATGACTATATAATATATGCCTCTCTTTGCATTGAATTACTGGGGAAAAAAACTTTTTGATGATATTCTAATTCATTGAGATGCACCTGTATATAATAATTGGCTAATCCCTTTAAGTGTCAGATAAATCTTCTTTATTTGACCATCATAAGGGTGTGATTGGTTTTAATAGAAAATTAAAACACTGCTGCATGTGAGCTGACAGTGGTGGATGCATTACTGAAGTTCTTCTGTAATGATTATTGAGATTGTATGGTGCTGCGACTATTTTTAACAAAATGACGTCACAGCTTTCTCCGTGCTTCATAAATATGTGTGCATGTTACTGAGGTGTCCTGCTGATATGAGATCTGACTCATGAATATTCATCTTGGAAACGCTCCTTATACTCTGTATAGGATTGTATATCCCAGTATATAACTGGAAGCAATACATTTTCTTCATATCTAAACAATTAAATGAACAAGATTTTACATAGCGGACTGGATTCTAACTTTTTTTCCCTCATGTTTCAGGTTGGTGACTTTATCCACACCTTGGGTGATGCTCATGTATACCTTAATCATATTGAACCATTGGAGAAACAAGTACGTAAATAACAAAAAATAAAAAAAAATATTATTTTATCACCCTCTTTCGTTTTAAGGACAAACCGATAGCTAGACATTGATCCAGTCTAAAGGAAGGGCTCTTCCTACATACAGTTAGGGCCAGAAATATTTGGAGAGTGACCAATTTTCGCGAGTTGGGCTCTGCATGCCACCACATTGGATTTGAAATGAAACCTCTACAACAGAATTCAAGTGCAGATTGTAACTTTTAATTTGAAGGGTTGAACAAAAATATGATAGAAAATGTAGGAATTGTACACATTTCTTTACAAACACTCCACATTTTAGGAGGTCAAAAGTAATTGGACAAATAAACATAACCCAAACAAAATATTTTTATTTTTAATATTTTGTGGCGAATCCTTTGGAGGCAATCACTGCCTTAAGTCTGGAACCCATGGACATCACCAAACGCTGGGTTTCCTCCTTCTTAATGCTTTGCCAGGCCTTTACAGCCGCAGCCTTCAGGTCTTGCTTGTTTGTGGGTCTTTCCGTCTTAAGTCTGGATTTCAGCAAGTGAAATGCATGCTCAATTGGGTTAAGATCTGGTGATTGACTTGGCCATTGCAGAATGTTCCACTTTTTTGCACTCATGAACTCCTGGGTAGCTTTGGCTGTATGCTTGGGGTCATTGTCCATCTGTACTATGAAGCACCGTCCAATCAACTTTGCAGCATTTGGCTGAATCTGGGCTGAAAGTATATCCCGGTACACTTCAGAATTCATCCGGCTACTCTTGTCTGCTGTTATGTCATCAATAAACACAAGTGACCCAGTGCCATTGAAAGCCACAAAACTTGTGTCACTGTCCAAATATTTCTGGCCCTAACTGTATTTGTACTATCAGTCCCTTAATAATATAGGCCATACATTTTCAACACGAATCACTGAGGTGTATGGACTCGAGAACTGAGCCCGCTTAATACATTGTAGATGCTGACTGTGTTACGTAGCTGGTATCTAGCTCTGATCTTTGCTGTCAGTCATTTTAGATGTGCTGCCATCATGGCAGTGGGCTGTTTACCATTATGTTTGTGCACCAGCTCCCATCGTGCCTACCTAGTGCCGTGATCGTTGGGAGCCGATGATTACCATTGCAGTAGGTGTCTGCTGAAGGTCCCTGTGGCTGCTATCTTACTACTCCCATAAAACACAGTGAGGGCCTATAGGCTGGGCTGCATAAGAAAATCGCAATTACACTATATACTGTATGGCAATATATAGTATGAAGGTTCAAATCCCTTAAGGTACCTTTACACACCGCTACTACGGTGTAGCAACTGAGAGGCAATCCGGAGTTTCGTCACTGTTGCCCTGAAATTGCTACGAAATTGCGGCGTGTAATTGTGGAATGCGATGGTGATTTTTAAAGTTGCTCCCGGTTGCAGTTTCAGAGCATTGTTCAAAAAACCAGAGGCAACCCAGAAGGTGAATTGACCTGGTTTTGGCATGTGAACGGACGATAGAGATGGAATCTGCGTCGCCTAGTGATTTCCCAGAGGCGTGCCACAGCGAGCTGGATACCAGCCCCATCAGCAATGATTGGTGGGGGCTAATGTGTTTCCATTGGCTGTCCCTTCACAGGGCGACATATTTGAAGAGCTGTCCATTCACACTACACAATTACAATGGCGTCATGTATTAGCCAGCCTTCCTGCGCAGGCTGGTCAATCATGACGCTATTGCGTTGTCTAATCAGCGTGTTTGGGGCACGAAATACACAAGTGTGTCACGCCTATGTTCTTGCGGCGCTGAACATGTACGCCCACATTCCTTTGGGGATTGCGGCGTATGAAGCGGCGTCAGGAGTCAACCGGATGTTTCCAAATGGTGGTGTGGGAATTTCCGGGACGATACATCACCTTAGGTTGAGGGCCCAATTGCGGCGTGTACATGCGGCTTCGGCGTTCGGAGGCAACCGTCAAAAACGTGCACGCTTATGTTCGGTTGCCTGCAATCACCGCCAAAAGTTGCGGCGTGTAAAGGTACCCTTATGGGGATCTAAAAAAAATACAAAAAAGTCTACATATTTTCTCCTTCGCCTCATTGGGGGACACAGACCGTGGGTGTTATGCTGCTGTCCACTAGGAGGCGACACTAGGCAGAATCTGAAAAAGATTAACAGTGGCTCCTCCTCTGCAGCATACACCCCTGGACAGGCACTGTCCTGACCAGTTTTTGCTTAGTGTCTAGGAGGCACACACAGATTTTTTTAGTGCTCCTAAAAAATGTTTTCTTTTTGAATTTTTTTCTTCAAGGAGAAGAAAAGCGGGTCTCGGTTGACACTCCCGGCATGGTCCCTCCTCTGCCCCCCACTGTCGGGGGCGCCTGGTTGAGGTCGACTGCTTCCCTTAACATGCCGCTCCCTCCTCGGCCCCCCACTGTTGGGGACGCCGGGTTGAGGTTGAGACGACGATCCTCCCTCCCCATTTCCCCAACGTTTGGGTTCATGGGTTGAGATCGAGGCGAAGGACAAGGCACCTGACGGTGGAGCAGCATCCCTCCATAAATGCCCCTTTGGGGTCCATTTAGGTCGAGACACCTCAGGTATAGCCTCTGGTGCAGCAGCTCAGACCTGCTACAAGCACCCTGGAGTCATCAGCCCTGCTGACAACTCCTTTTCAACTTCGGCAGCAGCGTACCTGCCGCAGCAATCCAGGGTACACAGCTTGCTGTGTACTCCTGAGGGGTCGGGGGACCAGCATTGGGGGCAGCCAGCACTGGCAGGGACACAGCTTGCCTGTGTCGCTGCGGCAGCCAGCACTAAGGGCTGCATTTCATGGTGGAGCAGAGGACCCAGCACTCTGGGTCCTCTGCAGGGGCCCACACTAACCCACCGCTGCCTGCCCCGGGGGTCCAGTGGGGTCCAGACCAGTTCCGGACCTCCCCCCGGACCTCCGCGCCACTCTGGAGCCTTTTCCGGCCGCACAGAGCTAATTTAGACCGCGGCTTCGGCCTACACCGAGGCCGCCGCATTCGATACGCCCCCCGGCCCGCCCCCCGGATGACGAGGATGACGCGGCCAGCGTCATAGCAGGGGGCGGACCGCGTCTCCAGAGCGCGCTCTCTCTGCAGATTCGCGCGGTTTTACAGCGCTCCGCCCCCTTCTTCCTCCTCTCTCCACATCCCGGAAGCCATTACATGCCTCGTGGTGGAGGCAGAGCGGCACCAGCAGCAGTACAGCAGCTGCACAGTCTCCGGGGGGCACAGACAATCACTGGACACTGGTCGCTGGTGGCACACAGGTGGTGGTAAGTTGCCAGCAGAGGTCTTCTATCTCCTCTGCTGGAACTATTCTCTCCAGGGCACCCCTGCACAGGCTACTGTATATACCACTATGCCGGGCTCAAAGAATAAGAGGACTAGGGCCCACACAGCCTACTATTCCTTATGCACAGCATGTCAGAAGCCTCTACCCAGTAGCCATACGTCCCCGCACTGCCGGGACTGCGCCCAGACTACGGTGCCGGTGACCCCAGCCGTTACGGATGCGTCCTCTGCCATGCCGGAATGGGCCACATTTTTGTCCCAATCCATCTCACAATCCATGGCACAATCCATGGACAGGCTGTCCTCTACATTGCTTTCAGCTCTGCAGAGTCACACTTCTTCCCAGACCGCTGCTCAACAAAGCGGACGCTCGGAACGCGGCCGTACTGAACTAATGTCCACCTCCAGGGCAGGACGGAAACGATCTCATAGGTCAGGCTCTCCAGTGCCTACTCATACTTCACGGTCACCTCCAAGGGAGAGTCGCCGTGCCTCCAGGTCGCCAGAACCGTCCCCTGACAGGGAGGGTCAGAGAAGGTCCAGGTCACCCCCTCCTAGAGAAGACTGCAGCGATACGCAGGAGTCCGAAGGACTCTGTGACTCCAGCTCAGATCTGGATCCAGATGGGTCTCTAGATCTAACCCAGCCAGACACTGATGTATTGGTTGAGGACGTAATCACATCCATCAACCAGGTGCTGAAGATATCTGAACCTCCTCCAGATGCCCCAGAGCACGAGATCGCTTTCCAGAGGACTAAGAAGCCCCCTAAATATTTCTCCGATCACCCCGAGTTCAGAGCGATTCTCAAAAACCATCGCTCACACCCGGAGAAGAGATTCGGCAACCGTAAGGCACTGGAGAGGCGTTACCCCTTCTTGCAAGAGGTAACACAGACCTGGGCAGATACGCCTGTAGTAGACCCTCCGGTATCCAGACTCGCAACACAGACGCTTCTTTCCCTGCCAGATAGCTCCTCCATAAAGGATGTGACGGACCGTCAGGTGGAACACATGGCCCGATCAATTTTCGAGGCCACAGGGTATCCCTGGCCCCGACATTCGCTATTGTGTGGGCAGCAAAGGCTATCATGGCCTGGACAACCAACTTACATGCCGGTCTCCGTTGAGTTAACTCCGAGCTCGCTGACCAGGCGGTTCAAGCGTCAGTCGTGGCTGACTATATTTTACACGCAGCTATCGATTCCGCAAATTGTGCGGCAGTGGCTGCGTCAAACGCCATCATCATCAGGCGTGCTCTCTGGCTGCGGGAATGGAAGGCGGATGCAGTCTCAAAGAAGTCGCTTACCCACCTTCCATTTCTCAGCGGACGTCTCTTTGGTGAAGAGCTTGATAAATTAATATCCAACGCCACAGGAGGGAAGAGTACTTCCCTACCTCAACAAAAACCGAAACGCACCTATAACCGCCGTAACCAGGCACGATTCCGTTCCTTTCGGAATTGTCTGGCTGGTCCGTTTCCCGCCCAGCGCAGACCCGTAGTCGTTCGCCACGCAGGGAAGGTTCGAGGACTTCGCAAAGGGCGAACAAAAATGGCAGTCTAGATCTGGCCAAAGCAAGTCCAAAGGACCCAAATCCCACAAATTCTCATCTTCATGACTCCTTATTTCCGGACGACGCCCCGCCAGTGGGCGGACGACTTTCCCACTTTCATCAAGTTTGGCTACCTATTATAAAGGACAGGTGGATCAGGGAACTGGTGTCGTCAGGTTACAAGATAGAGTTCATTTCCATCCCACCAAATCGATTTTTTTCTTTCCGTACCTCCAAGGCTACTGTCCAAGGCTCGCGCCTTCTCCAAGGCGGTCAGGTCACTTATCCAAGCCGGAGTAATTGTTCCGGTCCCACGGACCGAACGCTTTCAGGGGTTCTATTCCAACCTGTTCGTGGTTCCCAAAAAAGGGGGCAGTGTAAGACCTATTCTAGATCTCAAACAGCTAAACAAGTACGTGAGGGTACGACAATTTCGCATGGAGTCTCTCTGATCCATCATATCATCCATGGAAGAAGGAGAATTTCTCGCCTCCATAGATATTCAGGATGCTTACCTGCATATTCCGATCGCCCCTGCTCACCAAAGGTTCCTCCGATTCGCAATCGGTCAGACCCATTATCAGTTTGTGGCTCTCCCATTTGGACTCGCCACGGCTCCCAGAGTATTTACCAAAGTCATGGCGGCTGCCATGACTATATTACACTCCAGAGGCGTAGTCGTCATCCCATACTTGGACGATCTACTTATCAAGGCTCCCACCTTCAAGGACTGCGAACTCAGTGTCACCATCACGGTAGACACACTAAGTCGCCTGGGCTGGTTGGTCAACCTAAAAAAGTCGTCCCCAATCCCAAGTCAGTCCCTGAATTTTGTGGGCATGGAATTCCACACTTCTAGGGGTCTGGTGCTCCTTTCCAAGGAGAAGGACATGCTATCCAGATGGAGTTCGCGCCCTTCTTCACCCAGCACCTCGATCCCTTCGATTTGCCATGCGAGTTCTGGGCAGGATGGTTGCCGCGATAGAAGCTGTCCCCTTCGCCCAGCTTCACCTCCGGCCTCTCCAACTGGCCATACTCAAGTCCTGGGACAAGAGTCCTTTTTCCCTGGACAGGATGTTCCGCATATCCTCGACAGTCAAGCAATCCCTACACTGGTGGCTCCGTCCAGTATCTCTCTCCAAGGGGAGATCGTTTATCCCAGGTCACTGGAAGATTCTGACAACCGATGCCAGCCTCACAGGATGGGGCGCGGTGTACCGACACCACAGAGCGCAGGGGAAATGGTCTCCATTGGAAGCCACCATGCCCATCAACGTCCTGGAGATTCGAGCCATCTTCCTGGCACTGCGGGCTTTCCAACGTCTCCTAGTGAACTCTCACGTCAGGATACAATCCGACAATGCCACGGCCGTGGCATATGTCAATCACCAGGGGGAACCCGCAGTGTCCAAGCAATGCGAGAGGTAACGCACATGCTGCACTGGGCGGAATCCACGGGATCGACCCTGTCCGCCGTACACATCCCAGGAGTAGACAACTGGGGAAGCAGACTTTCTCAGTCGCCAAGGCATAGACTCAGGAGAGTGGTCCCTGCATCCCGAGGTCTTCCGGCAAATTTGTCATCGCTGGGGGACTCCGGACGTGGATCTGATGGCATCACATCTCAATGCCAAGGTTCCCAACTTCATGGCCAGATCACACGACCCCCGATCTCTCGGAGCGGATGCCCTAGTTCAGGACTGAATTTCAACTCTTGTACATCTTCCCACCTCTGCCTCTAATCCCCAGAGTAGTGCGAAAAATCAAACAGGAAGGGATTCCGGTCATCCTTATCGCCCCAGACTGGCCCAGACGCGCGTGGTATGCCTACTCGTCCAACTCACGGCAGACGCCCCCTGGCGCCTCCCAGATCGGCCAGACCTCCTATCTCAGGGTCCGTTCTGCCACCAGAATTCACAGGCCCTGAATTTGACGGCGTGGCCCTTGAAACCTGGATTCTAACTCAAGCAGGGCTCTCACAGGATGTCATTCGCACTATGATCAGTGCGAGGAAACCTGCCTCTGCCAGAATTTACTACCACACCTGGAAAGCCTTTTTTGCCTGGTGTGCATCTCGTGATCAGAATCCGTTCCCCTACTCGCTGCCTAGAATTCTTGGCTTCCTACAATCAGGTCTGGAGGCCAGACTGTCCCTGGCTCTCTTAAGAGCCAGGTCTCGGCTCTCTCCGTTCTTTTCCAGCGGAGACTTGCCCTAAAACCTCAAATCAAAACTTTTCTTCAAGGGGTTTCCCGTTTGGTTCCCCCCTACAGACGACCGCTGGAAGCGTGGGATCTAAACTTGGTGCTGACGGCATTGCAAGAACCGCCTTTTGAGCCTCTCAAAGAGATCCCTCTCCGCCTTCTATCCCAGAAGGTGTGTTTCTAGTGGCTATCACCTCCCTTCGGAGGGTGTCCGAGCTCACAGCGCTCTCATGCAGGCCTCCATTCCTAGCCTTTCACCAGGATAAGGTAGTTCTACGTACGGTTCCTTCCTTTCTTCCGAAGGTGGTTTCCTCATTCCACATCAATGAGGAACTATCTTTACCGTCCCTTTGTCCTGCTCGGTTCATAGGTTTGAGAAGGCTCTGCATACGCTGGACCTTGTAAGGGCTTTGCGTATTTATGTCTCTAGAACAGCCCCCTTTCGGAAGTCGGAATCTCTTTTCCTTCTTCCTGAAGGCAGCCGCAAAGGCTTCTCAGCTTCAAAGGCCACGCTTGCCAGATGGATCAGAGCCACAATTCAGGATGCCTACAGGCTCAAAAACTCGCCACTTCCGGCCGGTATCAGAGCGCATTCTACCCGTGCGGTGGGGGCATCCTGGGCTATTCGGCATCAGGCTTCTGCCCCACAAGTGTGTAAAGCAGCCACCTGGACTAGCTTGCACACATTCACCAAACATTACATGGTCCATACCCAGTCTTCAGCGGACGCGAGCCTGGGTAGACGCATCCTGCAGGCGGCAGTTGCCCACCTGTAGGATACTGTCTTTATATAACACTCGTTCCATTGCTTTTCCCACCCAGGGACTGCTTTGGGACGTCCCACGGTCTTGTCCCCCAATGAGGCGAAGGAGATTTTTGTGTACTCACCGTAAAATCCTTTTCTCTTAGCCTCTAATTGGGGGACACAGCTCCCTCCCTGTTGGCCGTTGCGGCCCGTTTTGAGTTCTCTTGTTGTTTGAACTCGTGCATAGTTGCCTTCGTACAGGCATGGTTTTTGGATGTTATCACTGTTACGTAAATCCTCCTACTGCTTTAGCACAAAACTGGTCAGGACAGTGCCTGTCCAGGGGTGTATGCTGCAGAGGAGGAGCCGACTGTTAATCTTTTTCAGATTCTGCCTAGTGTCGCCTCCTAGTGGACAGCAGCATAACACCCACGGTCTGTGTCCCCCAATTAGAAGCTAAGAGAAAAGGATTTTACGGTGAGTACACAAAAATCTCCTTTTTTTGTATATACCAAAAAATGGCATCACTAAAAACTACAGTTCAGTGCATTAAAAAAAACAAGCGTTTTTGCTGACTCAGTAGTTAAACTTTACACTATATACTGCAGCAACCTATATATTTACCTAATGACATCTGTCATCAATTTCTGTGGGGATGTTTCCATATCCCAGAAGGCACTGCATCGGAAGTACGCTAGACGACGTATTGGGACACTCAAGTGATGGGTCTCCCAATATGCTGCTCGCTGGTGATGCCAGCCCCTTACATGGTTCCACCCTTGTATAACCGGTGCACATCTGCAAGGTCATAAAATAACTAACTGCACCTTCGTTAACCCTGTGCGTAGGCGCAGTTAATTGGTCCGTTGCCATCTTTGTACTGTCAGATGACAGCGACCGCTGCCATCTTTGTACAGTCAGATGACAGCTGTCACAGAACCCGACTTACCAGACGATTAAAGGTCCTGCGGTGATATCACAGTCATGTGATCAGTCCCTTGACCGGGCGGAGTCAGGTTCACGTGACCACTGTGATAGTCAGTCCAACACTGCTCCACACCGCACAAAGTAGGAGGGGGAGTGTGTCCGCAGGGGGGAGACAGCGCACATCAGAGAAAGAGGCATGGGGTGGAGACAGCTTATGGGAAGAGACGGAGCACAGAGAGAAAGAGGCACATGGGCGAGACGGCGGGGAAAGGGGCAGACAGCCATAGAGACCGCCCTCCTGATGTGATGGCATTGGGCCCACATCTAGTACAGTACAATATAAATGGTCAGATGATCATGGGTACAGATCCTCTAGCAGAATTTACAAAATCAAAGCAAAAAATCATACCAAATTATGTTTTGTTTTTTGTGTCAAATCAATTAAAATTTAAAATTCACTAACTTGAACTTTTAACTTAAAATTTTGTACAGGAGTAAAGGGAAGTATAATCAGAAAACAACTTATGGTTTGTTTAAATTTTGCTTTCTCTGTTGCTTCATTTGGGGACACACAAGACCGAAGATGTGCGCTGCTGACACTAAGACACTCTGCAAAAAGTTAGCTCCTCTCGGCAGGATACTCTCATCAACTGGCACAGAGATCATCAGTTTTAGCTTAGTGTCAGCTCGCCTCCTCCCCCACCCGAGCCAGATGGTGGAGGGAAGACGGGATCTACCTCTAACAATTGTGGGCGCATCGTTCTAAGCTCCTATCAGCCCGGTCGTGGAGCAGGCACTGCCTCACCAGTTTTTTTGCTTAGTGTCGTTAGGAGGCACATCTAAATTTTATTTTCTTTTAATTTTTTCTTCAAGAGAGGAAGAAAAGTGGGTCCCTAGCGAGACCCCCGGCATGCTCCTTCCTCGGCCCCCCCACACTATAGGGGGTGCTGGGTCGAAGTCGAGACATCCTGACACATGCCGCCCTCCTTCCTCAGAATCCCACTGTTGGGGTGCTGGGTTGAAGTTGAGACAGACCACCTTATCATCCTCCTTCCTCATCTCCCCACTGATGGGGACCTGGGCAGACGTCGAGGCTTCACAGAGTATCCATATCAGCAGGAGCCTTCTGGAGCGACATGGGGGACAGCAGCATAAATCCTCCCTATTCACCTCTTTGGGGGAATTAGGTTGAGTCACCAAAGGTACTGCCTGCATATGCAGCATAGCCATACTGCACACTGCTGCAGCACACCAGGAGCATCAGCTATGCTGCGCTCTCCTGATGGGGCCAGGGGCTGGTATTTCTTGTGCAGACTTAGAGCACCAGGAGTCTCAGTTTCTACTGTGTTTCCTGAGGGGGCCGATATCAGTGCTCACATTCCAGTCCCTACACACTGCTGTTGGATCCAGGAGAACCAGTTCATACAGTGTTCTCCTGATGGGGACCACTGTTTGTGGAAACACTTTATTCTGGACCCAGCCCCAGGGGTCCGGGTCCGTTCCGGTCCCTGAGCGGACCTCCGCGCCGGCCTGCCATCATCCCGGCTATTACTTTTACTAAAGGCTGCGGCTTGAGGCCCAGCACTAAGCCGCCGCCTTTTCTCCGCCCCGACCCGTCCCCCAGTTGACGCGAACAGCATCATAGCAAGGGGCGGACCTGCAAGGCACCTTGCTCATCGCACCTTTTCTTTTGCTCTGCCCCTCCCTTTCTTTCAGCGGCGGCCATTACTATGCACAGTGGAATACACCACTCTCCACCTTCACCGCTTTTACATCAGGCTGTCTGTCTCCGGGGATCCCAGGACTGCTGGACCATAGTTGGGGCACACTACAGAGGTGGCAGGAGATCAGCAGTGACTTGTCACTGCTGTGGCTTCTTCTCTCTTGCTTTCCAATGCGTAGGCACTCATTCCAGGAAATCCCATCACTATGTCTGGCTCAAAGAGCAAGAGGACCACCAGGGCCTTTAGCTCATATTATGCCACCTGCACAGCTTGCAGGGCTCCTCTGCCTAGTGGATGTACGTCTCACCACTGCCAGGACTGCACCCAGGCTAATGTGCCAGAGCCCCCTATAACCCTGGAAACTACCAGTGCACCTAATACTGTGCCAGAATGGGCCATTATTATGTTCCAATCTATGTCACAATCCATAGAACAGTTGTCCTCGACATTGCTCCAGGCTCTGCAGAGTCACTCCTCTCCCTGCACTGCCACCCAACCTTTACAACACGCCCAGGGTGAAGCCTCGGACGAAGGCTGAGGTACTGACCTGGCCCCATCCACCTCCATTTCAGGACGCAAGCGGCCTCAAAGGTCGCCCTCCCCAGGTCGCAGTTCCAGGGCATCCCCAACCTGGGAAAGACAATATGACTCCAGGACTCTGTAGGTCTTTGCGATCCCAGTTCAGATCTGGATCTAGATGCGTCCTTAGACCTAGACCCACCAGATACTGTGGCTCTAGCCAAGGACTTAATTACCTCCATTAATCAGGTGTTGGATGTATCAGACCCACCTTCCGATACTCCAGAGCAAGTCTCCTTTAGGAGGGCCAAGAAGAAACCGCATAAATATTTTTGGCTCACCACGAATTCCAGGAGATCCTTCAAAAGCATCGCTCACACCCTGAGAGGTTTGGCAACCAAAAAACGCTAGAAGCACGTTATCCCTTCCTACCGGCAGTAACCTAGGACTGGGCGGATCCACCTCAAGCGTTTCCACGGGTTCTACTCCAATCTGTTAGTAGTCCCCAAGAAGGAGGCAGTGTAAGACCCATTCTGGATCCGTGTACGACATTTCCGCATGGAGTCTCTGCTCTCCATAATATCATCCATGGAAAGGGGAGAATTTCTCGCCTCCATAGATATACAGGATGCATACCTGCATATACCAATCTTGTCAGCTCATGAAACGTTTCTCCGATTTGCAATCGGCCAGGACCACTACCAGTTTTTGTCTCTCAGTTTGGACTTGCCACAGCTCCCAGAGTGTTCACCAAAGTCATGGCGGCTGTAATGACCATTCTTCACTCGAGAGGAGTAGTCATCCTTCCATACTTGGATGACCTGCTCATCAAGGCTCCCACCTTCAAAGATTGTGAACACAGCGTCTTTATCACGGTGGACACACTGCATCGCCTGGGCTGGTTGGTCAACCTTCAGAAGTTATCACCAATCCCGCGTCAGTCCCAGACCTTTTTAGGCATGCAATTCAACACTTCCAGAGGTCTGGTGCTCCTCCCCCGAGAAAAAGCACAGGCTCTCTGTCAAGCAGTTCACACCCTTCTTCACCCGTCACCTCGGTCCTTCGGTTTACCATGAGAGTTCTGGGCAGGATGGTAGCGGCAATGGAAGCGGTTCCCTTTGTCCAGCTTCACCTCAGGCCTCTCCAGCTGGCCATACTCACGTCCTGGGACAAGAGTCCCTTTTCCCTAGACAGGAAGTTCTGACTGTCAACAGCAACCAAACGCTCCCTCCACTGGTGGCTCAGACCGGTTTCCCTCATGGGAGGGCAATCCTAGACCAGTTCATTGGAAAATCCTAACCACCGACGCAAGCTTGACGGGATGGGGCGCGGTGTACAGACACCAAAGAGCTCAGGGCACATGGTCTCCAGCAGAATCAACCATGCCTATCAACCTCCTGGAAATTCGAGCCATCTTCCTGGCACTGAAAGCCTTCCATCGCTTCCTGGCGGGATTTCATATCCGGATACAGTCAGACAATTCCACGGCTGTGGCATATGTCAATCACCAGGGCGAAACCCGCAGTGTCCAGGTGATGCGGGAAGTGCAACACATCCTCCACTGGGCAGAATCAACAGGATCGGTTCTATCAGCTGTACACATCCCGGGAGTGGATAATTGGGAAGCAGACTTCCTCAGTCGCCAAGGCATAGACTCAGGAGAGTGGTCCCTGCATCCCGACGTCTTTCAAAAAATTTGACACCGCTGGGGGACTCCGGATGTGGACCTGATGCATCATGCCTCAATGCCAAGGTCCCCAACTTCATGACCAGGTCACACGATCCACAGTCTCCAGGAACGGACACCCTAGTTCATGATTGGACACAATTCCATCTACCTTACATATTCCCACCTCTGCCACTAATCCCCAGAGTGGTACGGAAGATCAAACTGGAAGGAGTTCCAGTCATTCTCCTTGCCCCAGACGTGCATGGTTTGCCGATCTTGTACAGCTCACGGCAGACGCTCCTTGGCGCCTTCCTGATCGTCCAGACCTTCTGTCTCAGGGCCCATTTTACCACCAGAATTCAGGGGCACTGAATTTGACGGTTTGGCCCCTGACATCTGAGTTTTAACTCAAGGGTGCTTTTCGCAGGATGTGATCAATGATCAATGCACGGAAACCGGCTTCTGCTAGGATTTATCGCACCTGGAAGGCCTTTTTTGCCTCCTGAGATCACTCTCCATTCCCCTATTCCCTACCTAGGGTCCTTGTTTTCTACAGCCAGGTCTGGAGGCCAGACTATCCCTAGGTTCTCTTAAGAGCCAGGTCTCAGCTCTCTCAGTTCTTTTTCAGCAGTGCCTTGTGACTAAGCCACAGCTGAAGATGTTTCTTCAGGGAATCTCCCGACTGGCTCCCCCCTATAGAAGACCATTTGACACATGGGATCTCAACCTGGTGTTGACTGCGTTGCAAGAACCACCCTTTGAGCCCCTTAGGAAAATCCCCCTCAGAGTCGCAAGGGCACGCCAGCTTCGAAGGCTACCCTGGCTAGGTGGATTAGATCCACTATTCAGGATGCCTACAGGATCAAAAACTTGCCACTTCCGACCGGTTCCGACCGGTATCAGAGCGCACTCTACTCGTGCGGTGGGGGCTTCCTGGGCCACTCGGCACCAGGCATCAGCACAGCAAGTGTGTACAGCAGCCACTTGGACCAGCCTACGCACGTTTACTAAACATTACAGGGTTCATACCCAGTCCTCGGCAGATGCAAGTCTTGGTAGACGCGTCCTACAGGCAACATTAGCCCACCTGTAGGGGCCTGTTTTTCTGTAGCCTTTTGTCTAATACTTCGTTCCATTGTTCTTTCCCACGCAGGGACTGCTTTGGGATGTCCCACGGCCCTGTGTCCCCCAATTAGGTGAAAGAGAAAAGGAGATTTTTGTGTACTCACCGTAAAATCCTTTTCTCTTAACCTCTAATTGGGGGACACAGCACCCACCCTGTTGCCCATTTCGGGCCTTTTTTTGTATCTCATGTTGCTCTTGAGCAATTGTTGCCTTCTTACAGACGTTGTTATAATGTTAACATTGTTCCTTTCTCTTACTGCATTAAGCACAAAACTAGTGAGGCAGTGCCTGCTCCACGGGTGTATACTGCAGAGGAGGAGCCACTATCTCTTTTGCAGATTCTTAGTGTCGCCTCCTAGTGGACAGCAGCATAACACCCACGGTCCTGTGTCCCCCAATTCGAGGCTAAGAGAAAAGGATTTTACGGTGAGTACACAAAAATCTCCTTTTTTACTATATGCAGCAATGCTATGGCATTTCTGTATATAGCACAAGCGATCAGATGATCACAGATTGTGATCCCCCTAAAAGGACTATTAACTCCTTCACCACCTGGCAGTCTTTCGTTTTATATTTTTCTTCCCCTTCCCAGAAACATAAGTTATTGTGATAGATCAGGGATTTCTGAATATAACTATACCAAATATGTTGTTTTTTTTTTGATCCCGCACCTGTTGGCTGCACGTCAGCTGATCAGATCGGCCAACATGTGTGGGCAATGTCAGCGCCACCTGTGGGCTCCAATTAAAGTCAGGGACTCGACATAGGACAAATAGGTATGACCTAGGGCCTAGGTCACAAGGGAATAAAAACAGTGAAAAGTTAAAAAAAAAATGTTTTACAAAAATTATATAAACATAATTGCAAATAACCGTCATTTTGATCAACCATCTATCAAAGTATAAATATAGAAAGAGATTATCTGGTGTATAGACAAGCGCTCCCAGGTCCAGAAAGACACAATCCAAATTCTTCTTATTTTCCAAAGTAGTAGTTTATTCCATCAGTAATATAGTGGAGAACATACAACACGTTTCGGCTTTACAGTAGGGATTGTGTCTTTCTGGACCTGGGAGCGCTTGTCTATACACCAGATAATCCTTTCTGTGGACACACCTAACAGACTCCGGGCTGGGAGCACTGTCATTTCTGGGACATAGCTGCAAACCAGGAGGACAAGCACACTAAAGAGTGGATCAACCACAAGGAATTGTTATATGAGAAAATAAAGACATCAAAAGGGTGAGCACAAAACCTATTATCTATCACCATACTTTATAATCTACACTTAGATTTGCGCCCTCTCTTTCTATCTCCCCCACCACCCAGACCCCAGTGCCCAGAGGTCGGACTTCTTTGAAAATATAAATATAATCATTCCAATATGTAAATGCTGTAAACAAAAATTCAATACAAGAATACAAATTACAGGTGTTTGGTTTTGTTTTAAGTCGCTGCACTATCACAAAAAATGCTGCATCAATTGATCAAAACGTCATATCTATGATGCGACTTTAGAAATCTCATGCCACAATTGCTTTTTTATTTTCTGACTGTCTTGGAAATCTTCTGCTTTTCTCAGTACTGCAGCATGTCAATTATATCAGCATTTTTTCATCACAGAAAGCAGTGAGAGCACAAACGTGTTTTTGTGGCTTTTTTGGTGAATTAAATGAACTTTATTAAACATTTGGTGTAGACAAATAACGCATATAACCTGCACCATAAAAAGCACAACCTGCCTTATGAAAGCAGCTTCTTTACTGCCAAGAAAACAGGTTTTGCAGGCACAAAAAAGCAGCAAAAAACTCTGAATATAGCTGAAGAAGTAAAATATTTCACCAAACTTAGTCTTTAACCTGATTTCCCTTATTAAACATGGCTGCTGGTAGCATTTTAATTTGATAGAAGCCATTTACTGCACTTTTTTTGTTTTATTCACTATTGTTCGCTTTACAAGACGCACCTGATTAAAAATGTTATTTATTTTTTTCTTTTCCTTCACCAAATTTGGGGTGCGTCTTATAATGTTAAATGGGGTCTGTCTTATAATGCCAATGTCTGTCTTACAATCCAGATATATATCCCCAATCCTGGTACATAACCCCCCCCCCTCTCTATGCTGGCACATTGTCCTTCCCCATGCTGGCACACTGTCGTCGTCTCTCCCCTTCTCCCCCCCCCCCCCCCCCCACCCCAATGTTGACATATTGCTCCCAAATGCTGGCGCACACTATAAAAAATAAAAAACGTCATCATTCTCACATCGCTCCCTGAAGTCATCCATCCCTCCGTCTGCTTATACTGGCGTCCTGTGAGCAGCGCAAGATGATGACGTCACTGTGCGGGATGGCGCCAGCTGCAGGGAGTGATAGAGAGATGCGAGTATGACCTCGCCAGGATAGTCTGTGCTTTCCACGCATTGAAAGCATTGAAAATACTGACTATTCACACAGGATCGGAACCAGCGGCTAGGTCCCTGTCATATGTGCTGCTCCCCCGTTGGTGATTGACAGCGGGATGCAGTGCATATTACATGAGTCCAATGAGCGGCCCCATGTGACCACGGCCTGCAGCTTCAGCCTGCTCCTGGCCGTATACAGCCCCCGGATACTGCATCCAGAGCGAGCCCCCTGCCCCGCCTTCCCTACTGCACAGCAACTACCGTGTTTCCCCGAAAGTAAGACAGGGTCTTACATTCTTTTTGTGGCCCCCTGTCTTACTTTCGGGGGGGCCTTACATTGGAGGCCCCACCATCCATCCATCCACACACTGCAGCCATCCATCCACACATTCCCACACATACAGACAGACACATGCATACACATATATACACATATATACACACCATACACACCACACACACACATAGCACCGCTTCTTACCGGGTCCGGTGTGGGGTCCCCGATGGTCCTGTGCCGTCCTCTGTGCTCCGGTCCGGTCCCCAAGATGATCTGCTGCCGTCCGCCGTGTTCCGGTGCCGTTTTGCACCGGTATTGCCGGTCCTTGGCTCCATGGTCCCTGTTCTTCCGGAGTTCAGGCCGCAGCTCCGCCCAGGTCATAGTGTGGGCCAATCAGCATAGCGCGCTTGCCTCTGACGTCAGCGCCGCTATGCTGATGGCCCACACTATGACCTGGCGGAGCTGCGGCCTGAACTCGGAAGAACAGGACCATGGAGCCAAGGACGGCAATACCGGTGCAAAACGGCACCGGAACACGGCGGACGGCAGCAGATCATCTTGGGGACCGGACCGGAGCACAGAGGACGGCACAGGACCATCGGGGACCCCACACCGGACCCGGTAAGAAGCGGTGCTATGTGTGTGTGTGGTGTGTATGGTGTGTATATATGTGTATATATGTGTATGCATGTGTCTGTATGTGTGTATGTATGTAAACCCCCCCCCCGTGTTTCCCCGATAGTAAGACCCCCTCCCCCCTACCCTGCCTTACAATCGGGGGGGGTCTTACATTAGCAGACCCCCCGTCCCCCCCCACCTGTCTTACTTTCGGGGGGGTCTTACTATCGGGGAAACACGGTAGTTTCGCACTTTGGGGGATAGAAGTGTGTCTTATGTGAAAAACAGTATTTTTTTGTACCTCAATTTATTGGCATTTTGTTTAATATATCTTGTTTATATCTATAATAATTATTATTCAGACTCACAATCTTAAAGTAAATGTTTGGATTTCCCATTTTATGCATAGTGTTTTTTTTCCCTGATCATGACACTTATACAGAATCTTATGTTCCTTATTTTGTAACAAAAGTTGACAAGGTTATCTCTCTTTATATTTCAGCTTCAAAGGAAACCTAAGCCATTCCCGAAACTTAAAATCTTGAGGACAGTGGAAAACATCAATGACTTCAAAGCAGAAGATTTCCAGCTTGAAGGCTACGATCCTCATCCCACCATTAAAATGGAAATGGCCGTGTGATGTTTTCAAAATAGTATTTTATCACTTCCTTAGCACTTACTGTAAATTTATTCTCATAGTTGTGCTGAACTAAGCAGTTTTTGAGGTTTCTACTTGTGTATATAAAGAATTTCTATAGTAAACATGATATTTACAAATCAATTTTATTTTTTTTTATTTAAGAAATGTATCAGAACTAGTGACAGCGTAACACCTGAACCCCTCTGTACTAGTACTTCTGTTCTAGTGTAATTGATTGCAAAATGCCAAATATATAAAAATTGGGCTTCTGATCTGAGGTCTCACTGATCATAGCAGTTTCCTTTCTTATGCTGCTAAGGCCTCGCTCCCACTAGCGTATAAAACACTTCAATCTGATCCGACCGAAAAGAGGGAAGAGTGTCATGCCTGTCCATGTCACTCTGTCATGCAACATGCTTTATTTTTGTTTTTCCTCGCCTAGATTCTTTATGACAAGCGAGTCATTTTTTTTTTCCGTTGTTTTGTCCCCCCCAACACTCACCTAGCATCTATATGACACCTATATGCAATTCGTTTTTCACATCATCTCTTACACATTATAATCCTCTATGTTCATTAAAGCTAATTGTCTATAATTATAAAGCAATGAGATCCTCTAGTCATGTTTAAAACTCCCCCTTCCACTATATATTTAAAGCATGTACCCTTTAGTGCCTTTCATGTGGCACTAAAGGGTGTTCAAGCTGGTTTAACCTCCCTGGCGGTATTCCCGAGCGTGACTCGGGGTTAATTTTCGCTGCCAGAAGCGGTAACCCCGAGTCACGCTCGGGGCAAATTGCAGAGCAGGCGCAGCGGAGTTTCTTACCATCTCCCCGGTGATCCAGCGATGTCCCCGCTGTGATCGCCGGCGAGAGCCGGTGCGAGCCCCTTCTCACTTCCTGGTTCCGTCTCTGTGAGCCGCAGGGGCTCATGGGAAGCGGAACTGGGCGGGAGATTCAAATGTAAATGTAAAAAAAAAGTCTAAAAGTGACAATACACAAATAAAGTCAGGTGATAGTGTAATCTGACAGGATTACACTGTATCACCTCAGATTTGACATTTGCTCATCCTACACTGTCATAACTGTCCTGCCTACAATACATAACACCAAATTTCCATGCAAAAAATGGTACCGCTTTTAGCACGAAATTCCTGACATAATCGTACCGCCAGGGAGGTTAATAAATAATGTGTTGTCCCCTCCCCATTTTTTAAAATTCGCAAATGTAAAATAATAAGCAGGCTGGTATCACTAGGCTGGGAAGGTCCATGGTTAATTGTTAATTCCCAGCCTAAATTTACCAGCCTGTAGCCACCACAGAAGTGGTGCATCATTAGATGTGCCAATTCTGGTGCGTTGCCCAATTTCCTTGGTGCAATGGCAGTCTGGGCAACGGTATTTGGGGTTGATGTCAGCTGACCTCAATCCCTAGTGCTAGTAATGGAGAGGCGTCTATCAGACACCCCATTGCTAATCTAGTTAGAAAAAGGATAAATAAACACAAACAGTAGTTCAGTATATGAAGCCTCGTTCAGACAACGAAGCCCATAGACTGTTATAGCTGCCACTGACTGGTCTCACACAGTGCTCGGCGAGAGGTGACAGCTGGGACAAACTGTGACGTCAGTAAGGTTATCACAGGTCACAGCTGGGTTACATAGTAGTTAGTGCGAGGAAAATCACTTTTTATTCCTCAAAAAATGTTGCTTTAGCCCCAGTTCATTTTTAATTTTTCACAAGAGTAATAGTAGAAAATACAATGTACAATTTGCTGTGCAATTTCTCCTGAGTACACCGATACACCCATATTTGGTGTAAAACTATGGTTTGGATGCATGGCAAGGTTCAGAATGGAAAAAGCGCTATATGAATTTTGGAGCACCATTTTGGCTGAAATACATTGCAGACACCACAAGTAAACCCATTCTGGAAACTACACCTCTCAAGGAATTAATCTACAGGTACCGTCACACACCGCCATATGGCTTCCATATCGCCGGCGATTTGATGTGAGTGTGCACGTTTCGGCACTTTTTTCACACCACTGTGGAGCTGTCACACGTGGCTATCTAGCGTGCGATCTTCGGCGATCCTGCATCCCGGAAATCGCCTGCAGAAGACCGGAAGCGATCTTCCCTTCACACGCCACAATCGTAGCAGCGATGTGGCTATACTGTTTCGATAAGGGCGTGCTAGAGTGTGTTTCACTGCGCCCCTAGAACTGCGATTGGTGGACGGAACTGCATTCCCATTGGTCAGCCTTGCATGAACGCACGGGTCATCAAATAAGGTGCCTCGGACACGGCCAGCCAATCGGAACGCAGTATCACCCACCAATCGGTGCAAAAACACACCATCCAAGCACGCCTATGGGATTGATTTCAGGATCGCTGTGTACTTCGCTATCGCCCTGTCACACCCAAGGTGCACTGATATCGCCTGATTTCTCGCCGTAGATCGCCCAGTCACACGCCACTACGCACATGTGATGTGGTTTCCACATCGCCAAATTCGGGAATTGCCAGCGTTCTCGCCGGCGATATGGAGGTGTGTGACGGTACCTTAAGAGTGTAGTGATCAATTTGAACAGTGGGCAGTGAGTATAACAAAAAAAATCCCTAAACTGTTGTTTTGGCCTCCAAAATTTTAATTTTCAAAAAGGGTAATAGAATAATAATAATTTTATTTATATAGCTCCAGCATATTACGCAGCACTTTACAATTTGGAGGGGACATGCACAGACAATATGAGACAATACAGAGTAACAAAAATTCAAACACCATGAGGAGTGAGGTCCCTGCTCGCAAGCTTACAATCTAGAGGAACATGGACCGTATATAATTTGTTACACAATTTCTCCTGAGTACACAAATACTCCATATGTGCTTGAAAACTACTTTTGAGGGAAAGTGCAAAGCTCAGAATGAAGAAGAACCATATTGGAATTCAGATTTTGCTGGAATGGTTTGGGGTGTCATGTCACATTGGCAGAGCCACTGACTTGCCATAAGTAACCCTAACTGCACCCCTCAATGAATTCATCAAGATATGCAATGAACATGTGCATAGAATTTTATACTATTGGACAGTGAAAAAAGAATAATTTAGCCCCAAGTTTTTAATTTGTAAAGGGATAATAAGAAAAATATTGAACCACACAGTTTGTTGTGTGATTTCTCCTGTGTGTGCCAAAACCCTCCATGTAATCAGGAACTACTTTTGAGATGGTGCAAAGCGCAGAAGGAAAGGAGCTCCACATCGAACTTCAGGATTTGCTGGAATGGTTTGCAAGTGCCATGTCTCATTACAAAAAACTCTGTACCCATGTATATCCCGGCAGCACACTCCTTGTACGGTGCACAGTAATGGGATAGCACACCCAACCATATGTAGATGAGATACTGGCACACATAACATTTGAAAAGCATACGTGTGCCAGTATCTCATCTGCATTAAAAAAAAAAACCCTGAGATGCCAGAACAGCAGAAATCCCCATAAGTGTCCCCATTTTACAAACTACATCCCCCAATGAATTCATCTCAGGGTGCAATGAGCATATTGACACCATAGGTGTGTCAAAAAATGTTATAGTATTGGGTGGTGAAGAAAAAAATAATTAAATTTTTACCACTAAAATTTTTCCAATGTTCAAAAGGGGAAATAAGTACAAAAGACCTCAGAACATGTTCTATAATTCCCCTGAATGTGATCATACCCCACATGTAACTGTACAGTATGCTTTGACTGCAGCACAGGGCTCAGAGGGGAAAAAGCACCATTTGACTTTTGGAGCACAGGTTTTCCTCTGAAAAGTTTGCAGACTCCATTTGCAGAGCTCCTAAGTACCCAACCAACAGTTAGAAACCCCCACAAGTGACTCCATTTTGGAAATTACACCCCTCTGGGAATTCATTTTGTGTGTAAAAACAATTTCTCCTTCGCCTCACTGGGGGACACAGGACGATGGGTTATGCTATTCTGCCACTAGGAGGTGACACTAAGCAAACAAAACAAGCACAGTGGCTCCTCCCTGCAGTATATAACCCCCTGACTGGCACAGTCTTGCCAGTTTTTAGCTTAGTGTCTTAGGAGGCAAGACACTGTTTGTTTTGTTAGTTTGCTAATTTATCCTATATTTGTGTCGTGCTCCCGGGCCCTTCAGTTGGGGTTCTAGGTTGTAGCTGAGGTGATCGGACCGCTACACCGTCTCTTCACGGACCCCACAGTTGGAACTCCGTGTTACAGTGATGGCAGGCTCTTGCAGCATCCCTCCCCAGACCCCACAGTTGGGACCCTGGGTTGTAGGAGGTATCCCCCTGGGCCACCAGCGTGTTTTTGTCTGTTCCTGGCCATGGCAGCTTGGATTCAGCTGCGGGGGATGACTGGTCCACCCTCCTGTCCCTTCGGGGCTGAAGGATGATGAGCCATAAGGTATGAGGCAGCGCTGTGTGTGTCCTCTATCGCGTCCTGTGTTTGTGGTTTTTTTTGTCCGGTGATCCGCGCCGGACCCCTGCGACGGGCAGCCGGCGCTATTAATTTAGTGCCCAGCTTCGGCCTACTACTGGAGGTTCCCTCCTCCAGTGATGCTGCCTTGCCTCGGGACCGCCACTGGCCATTGTTGATAGCCAGTAGCAGCAAGGGGTGGGTGGCTCTGTAAGGCATCATGGGAGGGGGCGTGGCCTCGTTTTCCCCTCTCCACTCTGCGTTTTTGGTGCCATTTCACTATCTCAGACGCCATTGCTGCAGCACAGGACGCCAGGGGGACACAGGATTCGAGCGCTTTTTGGCTTCTAGCCTCTCAGGTGACCGGCACAGCGATTAACGCGCAATAGCCCTAGGCAGCGGTGACACAGCAGCACTGCGGCTCCTTTCCCATATACTACCCCCTGCACTGTGGTGTGTAGTCTGAGCGTAGTGGAGGAAAGCTGCATGATGCCAGGCAGCAAGGGCAAGAAGGCACCAAAAGCCTTTACTGTTTACTATGCTTTTTGCACAGCTTGCAAAGCTGAGCTGCCCTGTGGGTGCTCGACCCCGATCTGCCAGGCCTGTGCCTCTGACCCCCCTCAGCCTAGTGTCTCTGACTCCAGTCAGGCAAACACTGAAGTAGAGGTGGCTGTTGCCAGACCACCTACCCCAGAATAGGCAGTTACTCTGTCGTAATCCGTGAGCCAGGCTATACAGTAGCTCTCCGACACACTGCTCCGGGTGGTGCAACCTTGTCCGGTGTCCCCGGACCAGCAGGTCCAATTAGAGGGGGGTTCCGACCATGAGGAGTCTGTCGAGTACCTCGCTTCCCCTTGGTTAGGTGGGTAGGAAGAGGTCCCGGACGGGCTCTTCCTCAGCCCCATCTCAGGGCTCTGTGACCTCCCATACGCGGAGTAGGTCTCATGATTCTCACTCTTATGGTACATTTACACGTGGCCACAGGAAGGTAGGAACAGGCAGGCATCGGACACAATTGTGCCTGTTGCCTTGAAAAGACCATTATGTGGCTGCGTGTAATTCAGGACTTTCCTTCCTGTGTCTTCCCTGAAGGAAGGAAAGTCCTGAACTACACGCAGCCACATCGTGATCTTTTCAAGGCAACAGCACAATTGTGTCCGATGCCTGCCTGTTCCTACCTTCCTGTGGCCGCGTGTAAATGTACCATTAGGGTGAACTTCATGAATCTGAGGTGGATCTGGATCACGGTGAATCCTTTGACTCCACATCCTCTGATACTTTGGCCATGGTGGATGACCTGGTGTCGGCCGTTAATCAGACCCTGTCGGTGGCGGATCCAGCCCCGGTGTCGGTCTCGAATCATGTGATCTCATTTAAGAGACCTCAGAAGTTTTTTTTCAGATCATTATGAGATCCAAGAGGTCCTTCAAAAGCACTGGGCTCACCCAGATAAGAGGTTTGACTGGGGATTTACACTCCGCCTTAAGTCGTCATGAGGCTGATCCTGAGTTACTGGATCTGGCGACTCAGATTTCTGTGGCTGGGGAGTTTCTGATTCACTCTTTCCGCGATGCAGCTAATTGCACTGCAGTGGCCGCTTCTAATTCTATCTCGATACGCCGGGCCCTCTGGCTTCAGGAGTGGAAGGCGGATTCGGCCTCAAGTCCCTCACGAACATGCCATATGTAGGGGATCGCTTATTCGGGGAAAAGCTGGATAAGATGATCTCAGACGCCACGCGTGGTAAAAGCACCTCGCTTCCTCAGCAGGCAGCAAGGCGTAGGTTTACCAAGAGTCAGCAGACGAGATTCCAGTGCTTTCGGAATTCGTCTGGGTGGTCTGTTTCCTGTCCACCTCCCCAGAATCGGGCGTCACGCACGGACAGAGCTTTCCACACGCCCAATAAATCGGGTTCTTCCTGGGAGTTTCGGAATAAACAACCTAAATCCAAGGATTCCGGGTCTCAGAGGTTCCCCTCCTCATGACTCGTCACTTCCGGAAGACACCTCCCAAGTGGGCGGCCGACTTTCTCAAGGCATGCCTGGCTCGCTGTTACAGACGACCAGTGGGTTCGGGAATTGGTGTCTTCCGGATACAACATAGAGTTTCATACTCGCCCTCCCTGAAGATTTGTTCTCTCACGCCCCTCGAGAATGCCGGAGAAGGCACATGCCTCCTCCAAGGCAGTCGAGTCTCTGTGGCGGGCAGGAGTTTTTGTGCCAGTCCCTCTAAACGAGCGTTTTCAGGGGTTCTATTCGAACCTGTTCATCGTTCCCAAAAAGGACGTTCTTTTCGTCCCATTCTGGATCTAAAGTGTTTGAACAGATTTGTGCGAGTCCTACGATTTAGGATAGAGAGTCTCCGGTCCGTCATTGCGTCCATGCACAAAGGGGAGTTTCTCGCCTCCATAGATATCAAGGACGCTTATCTTCACGTCCTGATGTCTGGCTCTCATCAGAGGTTCCTGCGGTTTGCGGTGGGCGAGGATCACTTTCAGTTTGTCGCCCTACCCTTCGGGTTGGCAACTGCCCCACACGTGTTTACCAAAGTCATGGCCACGGTCATGACCGTTCTACACAGTCGGGGGGTGATGGTTTTTCCCTATCTGGACGACCTGTTGGTTAAAGGCCGGTCATTCGAGGACTGCGAGGACAGTGTTCGCATTACGATGGACACGCTGTCTCGGCTGGGTTGGATTCTCAATCTGCCGAAATCCTCCCCAGTTCCGAGACGCAGACTCACGTTTCTGGGGATGGTCCTGGACACAGCTCAGGGTCGGGTACTTCTTCCTCAGGACAAGGTTCGGTCTCTGCAAGGTGCGGTTCGCGCATTGCTAGGCCCTCATTCCCTTCGGTTTGCGATGCGTGTTTTGGGGAAGATGGTGGTGGCAATGGAGGCAGTGCCGTTTGCGCAGCTGCATCTCCGGCCATTACAACTGGATCTGTTGTCGGCATGGAACCGCAGCCCTTTCACTCTTCACCACCTATTTCGTCCGTCGGTGACGACGAGGAGATCTCTTGATGGTGGTTGGCCCCGTCGTCTCTCTCACGGGGGAGATCCTTCCTACCAGTGCGGTGGACTGTTCTGACCACCGACGCCAGTCTTCTTGGCTGGGGTGCGGTGTCCCGGAGTCATACGGCTCAGGGTCGGTGGACTCGTCAGGAGTCCTCTCTACCCATAAATCTTCTGGAGATTCGGGCCATCCTGATGGGTTGTCATGTCCGCGTCCAATCAGACAATGCCACGGCGGTGGCTTGCATCAACCATCAGGGCGGAACGCACAGCAGAGCAGCGATGCGAGAAGTGGAGCCAATTCTACATTGGGCTGAATCCTCGGGAGTCGAACTGTTGGCAGTGCACATCTTGGGGGTCGAGAACTGAGCAGCGGATTATCTCAGCCGTCAAGGGCTCGCGTCTGGGGAATGGGCTCTTCACCCGGATGTGTTTGCACAGATATGCAGGCGCTTCAGGACTCCAGATGTGGACCTCATGGCGTCACGGATGAATGCCCAGGTTCTCAACTTCTTTGCTCGGTCCCGCGATCCCAGCGCTCTGGGATCGGATGCTCTGGTTCAGGACTCGACGCAGTTTCGCCTCCCGTACATTTTTCCGCCTCTGGCCCTCCTTCCCCGAGTGGTCCAGAAAACCAGGTCGAAGAGAGTGGAGGTGATATTGATACGCCGATCTAGTTCAGCTCGACACGGACGCTCCTTGGCAGTTGCCAGTACGTCCAGACCTTCTGTGTTAAGGTCCGATTTGGCATCAGAATTCCGGGGCTCTGCGTTTGATGGCGTGGCCCTTGAGACCAGAATTCTGACTCGGGCAGGGTTCTCGGAAGGAGTTGCACACACTATGGCATGTGCAAGGATGCCTGTTTCCGCCCGGATATATCATAGAACCTGGAGGATGTTCTTTGGTGTGAGTCAGCACAGGTTTCTCCCTTGCGCTTCTCCCTCCCGGCGGTTCTGGGGTTCCTCCAGTCGGGATTGGATAAGGGTCTTTCCTTGAGTTCCCTTAAGGGTCAGGTTTCAGCTCTGTCGGTGCTGTTTCAGCGCAGATTGGCTTCAAAGCCTCAGGTCTGTACCTTCTTACAAGGTGTGGCTCGTATAGTCCCACCGTATAGGAGGCCCTTGGAGGCCTGGGATCTGAACCTGGTTCTGGATAGTCTCCAGAAGCCACCGTTTGAACCTCTTAGGGAGGTTTCGTTGCGCCTTCTTTCCCAGAAGGTAGTGTTTCTGGTGGCGATCACTTCGATTCGAAGAGTGTCTGAGTTGGTGGCGCTTTCTTGCAAGGCACCGTTTCTTTCTTTCCACCAGGACAAGGTGGTACTGCGGCCGGTACCGTCTTTCATTCCTAAGGTGGTGTCCTCTTTTCATTTGAATGAGGACATTATTCTACTTTTTTTTGTCCGGCTCCTGTGCATCGTTTTGAGAAAGCTTTGCACACTCTGGACCTGGTTCGTGCCCTTCGGCTATATGTGTCTCGGACAGCGCCGTTCGGGAAGTCGGACACTCTGTTCATCCTTCCTGAGAGTCACCGGACGGGGATGGCCGCGTCAAAGGCCACGCTTGCACGGTGGATTAAACTGACCATTCAGGAAGCATACTCTTTACGCAACCTGACAGTTCCCTCGGGTTTGCGTGCTCATTCCACTTGTGCGGTGGGTGCCTCCTGGGCTATTAGGCACCAGGCTACGGCTGAGCAGGTGTGCAAGGCGGCTACTTGGTCCAGTTTGCACACCTTTACAAGGCATTATCAAGTGCATACTCAGGCTTCGGCAGATGCGAGTCTGTAGACGCATCCTACAGGCAGCGGCTGCTAGCTTGTAGACTGTGTTGTTAAGTTGGAATGTTTATTGTTCCTACCCAGGGACTGCTTTAGGACATCCCATCGTCCTGTGTCCCCCAATGAGGCGAAGGAGAAAAGGAGAATTTTGTGTACTCACCGTAAATTCCTTTTCTCTTAACCTCTCATTGGGGGACACAGCTCCCTCCCTGGCCCTGTTGGGCCTTCTTGAGTTTTTGGTTGCCTTATCGGCTTGTGTAGTTTTTTACTCCTACTGCTTTAGCACAAAACTGGCTAGACTGTGCCAGTCAGGTGTTATATACTGCAGGGAGGAGCCACTATGCTTGTTTTGTTTGCTTAGTGTCTCCTCCTAGTGGCATAAAAGCATAACCCATCGTCCTGTGTCCCCCAATGTGAGGCTAAGAGAAAAGGAATTTATGGTGAGTACACAAAATTCTCCTTTTTGTCTCTGGAAAACGCCCATGAAGTCAAAGCCAATGGAAGAAGCCACAGCAGCACCCCAAGTATCGTGACCAGGTGACTGGAGTGTTATTGCACAAAGATACAAACGGGCATGGGCCGCATGGCCTTACAGTGAGGGGAGGGAGACGACAGATGGGACGGACAACACACATTTTTGTACTTGCCAGCACTTCCTCAGGTCTTTGGGAGTGTTGGACAAAAACATGGCATATTACACCAGGAAGAAGAAAACAATGGGCACATTATACCAGCGATGGACTCAAGATGGGGCACATTATCCAGGGATGGACACAGGATGAGGCACATTATACCAGGGTGCACTCGGGATGGGGCACATTATGCCAGGATAAACTCAGGATGGGGCACATAATACTGGGTATGGACTCGGGATGGGGCACATTATACCAAGATGGGCTCAGGATAGGGTACATTATACTAAGGAAGTCCATTTTGGGAGACACTATCCCTTGAAGGGGACATTATTACTGGAAAGGGTCCAGAATGAGGGACATTATACCAGGAAGGGGCTCTGCATGAGGGACGTTATTGTAGGATGAAGTACATTGTGCCAGGATGGGGGACATTGCTATATAAAGGGTGAACACATGTCTTTTAGGATCTTGAATGCCACAAGAGCCTATACATCTAACCAACATGTAGGTGGGGTACCAAGTCCATACTGAACTCTGTGGGCCTTAGGTAAAATACTGGAAGTATAGCATTAATATGCAAACAAGGTTTATATAAATATAGAACATATAAGGGCCCTTTCACATCAGCGTTTTTTTCAAATCGCGGCAGATGCGGTGAAAAAACTGCATCTGCCGTGATTACCGCATACGGCTGCACTTGCGGCACGGTTGCGGTAAACGCCATACAAGGTATAGGCGGACTTGCGGCAGGTGCGGCAAGTGCGGTCGCGAAAAAAAATGCTGTCAGCCGCGGTTTTTTTCGCGGCCCGCACCTGCCGCAAGTGCCAAAACCGCACTTGCCGCACCTGCCGCAAGTCCGCCTATACCTTGTATGGCGTTTACCGCCACCGTGCCGTCAAGTGCAGCCGGTATGCGGTAATCGCGGCAGATGCGGTTTTTTTCACCGCATCTGCCGCGAATTTCAAAAAACGCTGATGTGAAAGGGCCCTAAGAAAGTGATTCTCCCTTTAGTGCAATATTCTTATATTTCATTTTTAGATGTATAGATCAGGTCATTCTAGTTGCGTTGGTTCCAAATGTGTACTTTCTTAGTTTATTTTTGTTGTTACATAAATATATCTATTATTCGTGTATTTTTTTTTCATTGTTTTTGATTTTCTGATTTATTTTTTTTTTATTTATATTTTTCACTTTTTTTTTTTTTTTACTTTTTCGTTCACATTTTTACTCAGTCCCCATATGTGACATCAACTTTTATTATTCTGATTGCTGGTATAATAGATTGCCATGTGGATGCATGCCAGTGTATTATACCTGTCAGTGAGGCACTGACAGAATGCCTTTTAGACCATGCTGCTGGCATGGTTTAACAGGCCACAGTAGCTAAGTAACCTAGAAGTCATTGGTTGACCTCAGGTTGCCATGGCAATGATCAAGTTTGCAAAGGGACAATAGACAGTAGAACCTGTTCAAAAATATGCCTTGTCAGAATTTACCCAAAGGTTCAGGGGTGGACATGTAGCTTGTGCAGCTGGTGCGGCTGCTCAGGGCGCTGGCGTGGGAGGGGCCCCTGCTGGTGTGGAAATAATGTGGGCAATCTGACCATTTCTTCAGAGCACCAGGCTTCGGGGACACCTTGGCCAGATCTCCCTCATTACAAGCGGTGTGCCAACAGGAAGCGATCCTGCAGCGGAGCACAAGACTCTGTCCCCTGCTTCCCGCCGGGCACTAATCTCTTTGACACAGGCATGCGCGCCTGTGTTATATGAAACGACCCAGCTGAAGAGAAAAGAAGCGGCGCCGCGGGAAAGAGCAGCTGATTTTTTTTTCTTTAATTGGCAGTGGGGAGAACAAAGGGGGAGGATGAAGGGGACATGCCCCCCCTCAGTGCTGTGAGCCTCCACTGCTGTGTGCCACCTATTGCTGTGAGCCCCCCAAACACCATATATGGCCAACAGTGCTGAGTGCCCGTCAGTGGTGTCTGTTCCCAAAAGCCCCATGTGTGCCCCCCAGTGGTGTCCATCTCCAAAACACATTGTGTGCCTCCCAGTGATGTGTTCCTCCCAGTAGTGTCTGCCCAAAAACCCATGTGTGTCTCAGAGCTGTGTGCCCCCACAACCCCATGTGTGCCCTCCAGTGGGTTCTGTCCCCAAAACCCCATGTGTGCCTCCCAGTGGTGTCTGCCCCCAAAACCTCATGTGTGTTCCACAGTGCTGTGTGCCCCAAAAACCCCATGTGTGCCCCCATTGGTGTCTATCCCCAAAATACCATGTATGCCCCCAGTGGTGTCTTCCCCCAAAACCCCATGTGTGCTCCCCAATGTTGTGTGGACACACATGGATTTTTGG
The DNA here is from genome assembly GCA_033576535.1 of Allobates femoralis. NCBI lineage: Eukaryota > Metazoa > Chordata > Amphibia > Anura > Aromobatidae > Allobates > Allobates femoralis. The sequence continues at coordinate 153,753,218 of JARQOC010000005.1, forward strand.
GTTATGTAATATATGTGTATATACATATACAGCTGTAACTTTGTTGCCGTAAAAATGGGGGTGGGGGAAGGTCGGCAAAATTTCTTGCACAGACGCCCCGAGCTGTCAGTGTCCACCCCTGCAAAGGGCAATAAGGACAAAGCTGTAAAACTGTATGCTATCTTAGAAGATAAAAGTAACCAATCCTTGGTTAGATAAATTCTTTGACTTATTCAACATTAAAGGACCAAGCACCCCCTACTCATTAAAAATGTGTGCAGGTACTGTGACGACAGCAGGTAGAAATTCTACAGACTACCAAATAGAGTCCTTAGATGGACAATTCCACCTACTACTACTTACGATCATTGAATGTAACCAAATCCCTGACAACAGATCTGAATTTTCTACACCAGGCGTGACAATCCATCATGCTCACTTAAAACGCATAGCACACCTTATACTGGACCTCGAATATCAGGCTCAGATAATCCTGCTGTTTGGGAGAGATATCCTACAAGTTCATAAAGTGAGATGTCACATCAATGGGCATCGCAATGCTCCCTGTGCCCAAAGGCTAGACCTAGGATAGGTCATAATAGGAGACGTATGCCTGGGACACATGAACGCCCCATCTTCTGTGACAAACATGCTGATAAATACACTTGAAAAAAGGTCGCCCACCTCTGTTCCAGCCTTGTAAAAACAAATTTCATGTCAGAGAACTACCACAGAGCATCCAAATGTCCAATCATTTAATAAACTTTACTCATGACGGCAGTATAGTGTCGGGAAGCAATGAGGATCAGTTAGGGTGCACAGTCTTCCAGAGAACAAAACAAGACAAACAAGTATCAATGTCTGTAGAGAACAAGTTGCTCTTATGGTACCTTTACACGCCGCTACTGGATGGTGGCAACAACCGGGTACATGAGAGAAATGTATCTTGCACCGCCAATTCAACCCGTGGTAGCGGCGTGTGAAGACGGTTGTAGCCACCCGCCAGTAGCGGCACCTGTTTCCGAGCACTGCCCTAAAACAGGTGGCTACCCAGGCGATTGTAGCGACCTGTATCGGCATGTAAAGAAGGAACAGAAGGGTTGTTTCTACACCATGTTATGTACCTGGTATGTATCTGGGGCGTGACACAGCCTCCGGGAAACCACCCCCCTTCAGCGATCATTGGAGGAAGCTCCTGCGTTACGATTGGTTGTTGCTGCATAGGGCGGCATATTTAAGGAGCTGACCAGTCACACTACACAATTGCTCGAGCGTCATGTATTAATCAGCCTCCTGCGCTGCCTGGCCAATCATGATGTTATTGCCTTGTCCTATCAGCGTACGGACGTCTCGTAACCCACAATTGTGGCACGCCTATGTGTTGTCCCTGCTGCACCAGGTCCGCCCATATTAGCTTGTTGTAGCGGTGTGTAAATGAGGTAAGGTGCTCTGCAGATGGTAACTTGAGACACCCGGCGGTGTATCTAGAGATAGATGTAACCTACTGTAGCGCACCTTGTTGCGGCGTGTAAAGGTGGTGCGATTACCGTTTGCAACCGTTTGTGCGTGCTCGTGCACGTGAAGTACCCGGTTGTTGCCACCATCCAGTAGTGGCGTGTAAAGGTACCATTAGAGATAATGGACAAGGGACTTGTTAAAGACTAGCCTAACAGCTGGGTCGCACCTCTTCCCTTCAGAACATACAGACCACATCTACCAAATAACAGAGATCAAGCATTAAAATGTTTTTCCTCTCTCAAACATAACATACAAAGGAAACCAGAGGTGAAAGATCACTTTATCTCCTTCATGTCAAAGATTTTCAAAAAACTGTCATGCAGAGATAGCTCCTACTTTCAGAGACTCTGAAGAATGCTGGTTCCTACCCATTTTTGGAGCATACAACCCCTGGCAAAAATTATGGAATCACCTGGTTCGGAGGATGTCCATTCAGTTGTTTAATGTAGTAGAAAAAAAACAGATCACAGACATGGCATAAAACAAAAGTCATTTCAAATGGCAACTCTCTGCCTTGAAGAAACACTAAAAGAAATCAAGAAAAAAAATGCGTTAGTCAGTAAGGGTAATTTGTTTTCAGACCAAGCAGAGAAAAAAAATTGTTAAACCTTCCAATTCTGAGGAAAAAATAATGGAATCATGAAAAACAAACACACAAAAGAACACTCCAATACATCACTAGTATTTTGTTGCCACCTCTGGCTTTTATAACAGCATGCAGTCTGAGGCTTGTACTTAATGAGTGACAAACAGCACTCATCATCAATTTGGCTCCAACTTTCTCTGATTGCTGTTGCTTGGCAGGTTGGAGCCTTGTCATGGACCATTTTCTTCAACTTCCACCAAAGATTTTCAATTCGATTGAGATCTGGACTATTTGCAGGCCATGACATTGACCTTGTGTCTTCTTTCAAGGAATGTTTTCACAGTTTTTGCTCTATGGCAGGATGCATTATCATCTTGAAAAATGATTTCATCATCCCCAAACATCCTTTCAATTGATGGGATAAGAAAACTGTCCAAAATATTAATGTAAATTTGGGCATTTATTGAAGATGTAATGAAAGCCATCTCCCCAGTGCCTTTACCTGACATGCAGCATCATATCATCAATGACTGTGGAAATTTGCATGTTCTCTTCAGGCAGTCATCTTTATAAATCTGATTGGAAAGGCACCAAACAAAAGTTCCAGCACCATCACCTTGCCCAATGCAGATTCACGATTCATCACTGAATATGACTTTCATCCAGTCATCCACAGTCCACGATTGCTTTTCCTTAGCCCATTGTAACCTTGTTTTTTTTCTGTTTAGGTGTTAATGATGGTTTTTGTTTAGCTTTTCTGTATGTAAATCCCATTTCCTTTAGGTGGTTTCTTACAGTTCGATCACAGACATTGACTCCAGTTTCCTCCCATTCGTTCCTCATTTGTTTTGTTGTGCATTTCCTGTTTTGGAGACATATTGTTTTAAGTTTCCGGTCTTGATGTCTTTCTTGGTCTACCAGTATGTTTCCCTTTAACAACCTTCCCATGTTGTTTGTATTTGGACCAGATTTTAGACACAGCTGACATGCGTGTTGATTTACCCTCTTTTAAGAGTTTGATAATCCTCTCCTTTGTTTCAATTGACATCTCTCATGTTGGAGCCATGATTCATGTCAGTCCACTTGGTGCAACAGCTCTCGAAGATGTGATCACTCCTTTTTAGATTCAGACTAACGAGCAGATCTAATTTCATGCAGGTGTTAGTTTTGGGAATGAAAATGTACAGGGTGATTCCATAATTTTTTCCTCAGAATTGAGTGATTCCACAATTTGTTTCCCTCTGCTTGGTCTGAAAAAAGGTACCCTTACTGACTACCACATTTTTTATCTTGATTTCTTTTAGTGTTTCTTAAAGCCATGAAGTTGCCATTTGAAATTACTTTAGTTTTGTGCCATGTCTGTGATTCTGTGATATGCTTTTTTTCTACAATATTAATCAACAATGAACATCCTCCGAGCATGTTGATTCCATAATTTTTGCCAGGGGTTGTACCACCCTAAGAAACCAGGCCAGATTAGAGTGGTGTTTGATTCTAGTGCTAAGTTTAATGATGTCTCTCTGAACAACATTCTTCTGACAGGTTTAGACTTCATCAACAAACTGCTGGGAGAACTTAGGCGCTTCTGTAAGGATTCCATTGCCTTTATTGTTGACATCCAGCAAATGTTTCAGTGTTTCCTCGTGACAGGGAGGGACAGGTATTTTTTAAGAGTCTTCTGGTGCAGATACAATGATCCTTCTAAGGAAGTCACAGAGTACTGCATGAGAGTACACATCTTGGACAACAGCCCTTCACCTGACATTGCCATTTACAGACTCAAAAAATCCACTCAAGAAGGAAAAGTAGAATATGGATCAGATGTCAAACAATTCATAAAAAAGGACTTTCATGTTGACGACTGTATGAAAGCCATGCTTTCAAAAAAAACTGCCACCCGTCTTCTCAGTAGAGCCAAGGAGATGCTTGCCTGCTCGAACCTCAGGCTTCACAAAACAGCCTCAAACAGCCAAGAACTGAAGGAGGCATTCCCTTCTCTGGACTTATGTAACAGTCTCAAAGACTTGGACTTGGGGTCAGACCCTGCACCAATGCACTGCAGCCTCGACTTCTCTGGAATTTAACCCTTTATCTACCAATGTCCTTTTTTTGGGACGCTTAATCTTTTGCTTCTAGCAACTAATATTTTATAATTGGGTCCAATTTTTTGTATTGTTTTTGTAAAATGAATGTTTTCAAAACAGGAAATCATGTCCGAAACACCTATTTTCGAGGCTGAAAATTGCTAATTTGGCAATTAATGGGTTAAAATCAGAGAATTTCACATTTCGGGTCAGCCAGGAAGAAAAGCCTTTCACACATAGAGGTGTTCTGTCTACCATCAACGGTCTGTACAACCCCTTGTGAAAGACTGCCAAATTCACAGGAATCAATGATGGTAATGTCCTCAAAGTTAAAGGATGACCAAAGGGAACCAAGTTATTCCTCAGACCAATATTTGAACTGATCCTACTTTTACCCGCAGATGAAAGAGATAGTGACATCCACTTATTCCAGATGGGGAGTGTTCTGGCTCGAGGCATTAAAACTGTATAACTTACTATTTGCTCTGTAGTGATAAGTACCTGTTTCCCTACACTAGGTTGTTTTAGGCTGCCTTCAGACTTGCAGATGCATCTGCAGCGTTTTGCAGATGCATCTGCAAGCATCTGCATGCAGACCGCGGCCCCTATGTTTATAATGGTGCGCACGGCGGTCTGCAGATGCTTGCAGACCGCCGTGCGCACCCATTCACTCCTATATGTGATCTGTGCGCAGGCGGATGCCAGGATTGGGCGCCGAAACGCGTCGGTTTGTAAGAATAAAGAAAACTTTGCTTGGAACATTGTTTCCCCTGTGATCCTTTGGATGATCGGGCAGCGCGGACTGTAACACACCATTGACCCCAGAACTCTGGATATTTAAATGACACTTTTACAGCAACTGGACTATTTGGTTGGAAATATAATGGAGACTAATGCCAGCTCCTTGCAAGGTATGAAGATGCTGATAACATGGAAACTAGAAAGTGCACAATAGTGGTTTTACATATTTTTAAAAGGTCTGCCCAGGCCCATTCAAGGGTAATATTAGTATCATACTGAAAAATGACCTGACAGTGTCCCTTAAACTGCTCCAAATGTTACTCTAGTCCAGTCTGTTGCATCCTAGGTTACACTCAGGCTTATTTAGGTGTTTAATGTATATTGTATAGCTATCTGTGATATGTATTTTTCTGTTGCATCATTCCTGCACTGATTGCATGTATCCCTATTGTCCCCAGTTTCACCGAATCATAAAACACAGACTTCAGGAACAGTCTTCTTATTGGACTCAGTATATCTGTTTAGCTTAGTTTAGCTGCTTGTTTAGCTATACCCAGGCCCGTGTAGCGTGAACAGAACACTGCTGCTCCTTCACTGGTGATGCACAGGGGTCTCACAGATCCATCCAACCCGCCCATTCCTCCCACATCCTAGTGATATGACATAGCATTAGGATACATTTTAATCATAATGGACCTCATAACATACTGTATTCCTTATGCATATATAGGTTGTAGGCTAAATAGCATGAGTACAATACTAGAAAAGTTAATTATACCTACATTTAGACAAGTGTTCTAGATTTATTGTTCGGCAGCATTGGGATACAATTGTTCTGAATTAGGGTGTGATCAAGGGTCCATCCATGAAATTACTTTTAAAAAAAAAACAAAAACATTTCTGTTACTGCTGGAGCCATGTTCACTTGCATATTCAGGAAATCTGAAGCCACTCATTCTGCTCCAGTTATATCTTCTAGATTTCAACCTTTTTCTCATGAATTAGCTGCTGCCAGATACGTCCGCCAGGAAACTGATACAATATCACAGACTCTTCCTTCATTTCAGTAGAATATCCTGGATCCTGAAAGAGGTGAGAATGATTGTCCGTCAGCATGTTAATCTATATTGAAATGAGGCATGTGTAGGAGGAGGAAGACCGGTCTTTATTCCATACTGCAGCACTTATTTATCAGAGCCATAGCGTGCCTTACATTTATCCAGGAAAGGATTCAGTATGCTTCCCTAGCCCTGTGTATAAATGCCTTTTCATATGCAGAGTGGCTCCTTGGTGCTCCCCTTAGCACCTATGGTCTAGGCACAACAAATTTAAAGTATCTGCATAATGTAGACATTATTATGTTTCTGTGACACTTATAAGCAATATTAAAATATTCCTAAAGAATTTACGAAAAGATGAGTAAAAAATATGTCAGTAGTCATCTCATACAGATTCTCATTTTTATGTAATTTAGAAACTTTTTGCAGCACAAATGTGTAAAAATCATTAATGAAATTCATCTTATATTTTAGTAACTCGGTATTGTAGTAATAACGATAATCTGTGATATGGCATTTTACATTACCATTGGAGGCACATAAGCTGCACTACGGATGGTCACAGGGTATTTAAAGTGTTCATGTAGATGATCCACATATTCGCACATCCTAGAACCGAGAAATGGGAGATAGTAAGCAATCCTCACTAGCTTATATAAACCTGCAATTTTGTTGAGTATACAATCTACAAACCCTGGCAAAAATTATGGAATAACCTGGCTCGGAGGATGTCCACTCATTTGTTTAATTTTGTAGAAAAAAAGCAGATCACACACATGACACAAAACTAAAGTCATTTGAAATGGCAACTCCTGCCTTGAAGAAACACTAAAGAAATCTTGGGGAAAAAAATGTGCTAGCCAGTAACAGTTACTTTTGTAGACCAAGCAGGGGGAAAAATTATGGAATCACTCAATTCTGAGGAAATAATTATGGAATCACCCTGTAAATTTTCATTCCCAAAACTAACACCTGCATCAAATAAGATCTGCTCATTAGTCTGCATCTAAAAAGGAGTAATCACACCTTGGAGAGCTGTTGCACCAAGTAGACTGACATGAATCATGGCTCCAACATGAGAGATGTCAATTGAAACAAAGGAGAGGATTACCAAACTCTTAAAAGAGGGAAAAATCAACACACAATGTTGCCAAAGATGTTGGTTGTTCACAGTCAGCTGTGTGTCTAAAATCTGGCCCAAATACAAACAACATGGGAAGGTAGTTAAAGGGAAATATACTGGTAGACAAAGGAAAAAATCAAAGCATCAAGACCGGAAACGTAAAGCAATATGTCTCCAAAACAGGAAATGCACAACAAAACAAATGAGGAACGAATGTGAGGAAACTGGAGACAATGTCTGTGACCGAACTGTAAGAAACCGCCTAACGGAAATGATTATTATTTATTTATATAGCGCCATTATATTCCAAGGCGCTTTACATGCTAAAAAGGGCAGACTAGGACAAGTAACATAGTAACAATACAAGTAACAATAAATGTTGACAATTCGGTCATACAGATACAAGAGGGGAAAAATCCTGTCCACAAAGGCTCACAGTCTACGAGGGGCGGGTGGGGATACAGTGGGAGGGGGAAATTCCAGTCATGAGGCGGTGTGATGGACCGGGTCTTATTGCAGGTGGTAGGCTTGGCGGAAGAGGTGGGTCTTCAGGCTTCTTTTGAAGGTTCCCAGGGTAGGAGAATGTCTGATGTGTTGGGGCAGTGAGTTCCAGACTCTGGATGAAGCACGGGAGAAATCCTGTATGCGAAGAAGAGATGAGGGGGGAGTAGAGGAGAAGCTCTTGGGAGGATCGCAGGTTGCGTGAGGGTAGGTATCAGGAGACCATGTAAAGCTGCCACACCAGGTGCAGGAATCCAGGAGGATATGGGCGGTGGAGCGGCCTTTTCCCTTTCCCTTTCCCAGTGAATGCATGAATCATCAGGAGACCATGTCAGAGATGTATGGAGGGGACAGGTTGTGAATGGCTTTGTATGTCATGGTTAATGTTTTAAACCGGGATCTCTGGGAAGTAGGGAGCCAGTGAAGGGCTTGGCAGAGGGGGGAGGCAGGGGAGTAGCGGGGAGACAGATGGATTAGGCGGGCAGCGGAGTTCAAGATAGATTGGAGAGGTGCAAGGGAGGTATTGGGGAGGCCGGTGAGCAGGAGGTTGCAGTAATCGAGGCGGGAGATGATGAGAGCGTGAATAAGGGTTTTAGCAGTGTCGTGGTCAAGGAAAGTGTGAATCCTATAGATGTTTTTGAGCTGGAGTCGGCAGGAGGTGGAGAGGGCCTGGATGTGGGGCTTGAAGGAGAGGGAAGAGTCAAGGATAACCCCGAGGCACTTGGCATGGGGGACTGGAGAGAGAGAGCAGTCGTTGACGACGATGGATAGGTCAGGTAGTGAGGGGGGAGCGTCTTGGGGGGAAGACTATGAACTCTGTTTTGTCCATGTTCAGCTTAAGGAAGCGAGCAGAGAAGAAGGATGAGATGGCGGACAGGCAGTGTGGAATTTTGGATAGAAGGGAGGCGATGTCAGGACCAGACAGGTAGATTTGGGTGTCGTCGGCGTAGAGGTGATATTGGAGGCCATGGGACTCAATGAGTTGCCCTAGCCGAGAGTGTAGATTGAGAACAGTAATGGTCCAAGAACCGAGCCCTGAGGGACCCCGACAGATAGGGGGTAGGGCGAGGAGGATGTGTGGGAGTGGGTGACGCTGAAGGTGCGGTCCGTTAAGTATGAGGAGATCCAAGAGAGGGCAAGGTCCATGATGCCAAGAGATTCCAGGATCTGTAGTAGAAGGGAGTGGTCAACAGTGTCGAAGGCGGCTGACAGGTCGAGGAGGAGGAGAACAGAGTAGTGGCGCTTGCTTTTGGCAGTCAGCAGGTCATTTGTGACTTTGGTCAGGGCTGTTTCAGTGGAGTGGAGGGGTCGGAAGCCAGATTGCAGGCGGTCAAAGAGGGAGCAGGAGGAGAGGTGAGAGGACAGCTCAGAGTGGACATGCTGTTCAAGTAGTTTAGAGGCAAAAGGGAGGAGAGATATAGGGCGGTAGTTGGAGACAGTTGTGGGATCGAGGGAGGGTTTTTTGAGGATGGGTGTGATCAAGGCGTGTTTGAAGGCTGAGGGGAAGGTGCTGGTGGTGAGTGATAGGTTGAAAAGATGAGTTAGGGCTGGGATGATAATGGAGGTGAGGTTGGGAATGAGGTGGGATGGGAGCGGGTCTTGGGCGCTGGTGGTGAGGTGTGATTTTGACAGGAGGGAGGAGAGCTGGTCTTCAGTTATAGGGGGGAAGCAGTTGATGGAAGTAGAGGGCAGTATAGGTGAAAGGGGAGGCTGTGGGGACAGTGGATCAAAGCTGTCTCTGATTCTGTCAATCTTTTCTTTGAAGAAGGAGGCAAAGTCTTCTGCAGAGATAAGGGGAGAGGGAGGGGGAGCAGGTGGGCGGAGCAAGGAATTGAAGGTTTTGAAAAGTTGCTTTGGATTGTGGGACAGGGAGGTTATTAGGGATAAGAAGAAGGTTTGTTTGGTGGTGGCAAGTGCAGTCTTGAAGGCGATGAGGGACTGTTTAAACAGCGCAAAATGCTCAGTGGAACGTGATTTTTTCCATCTCCTCTCGGCGACCCTGGATGCCCGTCTCAGGTCTTTAGTGAGGGTGGTGTGCCAGGGTTGCCTATTAGTGCGTGCAGCGTGGTGTGTGAGGGGGGCTGCTAGGTCGAGCGCCTTTGTTAATGTGGTGTTGTAGAGGGTGGTGGCAGTGTCTGTGTCATTTATAGATGGTATGTTGGCGAGAGGGAGAAGGGATTCTGAGAGTGAGTGTAGATCAATGTGTTTTAGGTTTCTGCGGGGATGATCAAGTTTGCGGAGAGGAGGTGATGTAGTAGGGGAGGTGAGGGAGGAGAAGGTCAGCAGATTGTGGTCAGACAGGGTGAGGGTTGAGTTTGTGAGATTAGTAAGGGAGCAAAGACGGGTAAAGATGAGATCCAGCGTGTGGCCATCTTTGGGGGTGGCAGAGGAGGACCATTGGGAGAGCCCGAAGGAGGAGGTCAGGGAAAGAAGTTGAGAGGCGGTTGGGTGGGCAGTGTCAATGGGGATATTGAAATCGCCCATAATGATGGTGGGGATGTCAGTAGAGAGGAAATGAAGTAGCCAGGTGGTGAAGTGGTCGAGAAAGGTGGGGATGGATCCAGGGGGGCGGTAGATGACGGCTAGCTGGAGGTTACAGGGGGAGAATATGCGGACAGAGTGGGCTTCGAAAGATGGGAGAGTATCAGAGGGGGGCAATGGAATAGGGGCGAAGGAGCAGGTGTCGGATAGGAGTATGCCGACACCTCCGCCATGTTTGTCAGAGGGGCGGGGTGTGTGGGAGAGATTGAATCCGCCGTAGGATAGTGCAGCAGGGGAGGCCGTGTCGGAGGGGGTGAGCCAGGTCTCTGTGATGCCAAGGAATGAAAGTTTATTAGAAATAGAGTTCATGGATGTCTGTGAGCTTATTACAGACTGAGCGGGCGTTCCAGAGTGCGCCTGGCAGGGAGATTAGCGGAGCAGGGGCTGGGGGGATGGGTCTAAGGTTGGTCAGGTTGCGAGGGTGGGTGATGGTGGGGTTATGAGAGTTGGTGATGGGACGTGGGGGTAGGGTGTAGGTGACTGTGGGGATGTGGCGGGGGGGGCCGGGATTAGGGGAATTGTCGCCAGCGAGTAGGAGGAGCGGGGAGAGGGTTAGCAGGTGGGAGCATGAGAGTTTACGTGGTGGCCGTGCCTGATTGGAGATGGAGGATTGAAAGTGAAGGAAAAGTTCAGAGGAGTGGGTAAGGTGGCAAGGTAGAATGGAGGGTGAGATAAGTACTTTGTTGCTGGGTGGAGGGATGAGCGGGGGTAGCAGGAAATGGAGAAGGATGGGAGTGAGAGTGCAAAGGAGGGGATACATTGTGGATGGTGAGCGGGGGATGGGAGTAGCGTGGGATTTACATACAGAAAAGCTAAACAAAAGCCATCATTAACACCTAAACAGAAAAAACTAAGTTACAATGGGCTAAGGAAGAGCAATTGTGGACTGTGGATGACTAAATGAAATCGATGAAATCGAAGCGATGAATCGCGAATCTGCATTGGGCAAGGTGATGATTCTGGAACTTTTGTTTGGTGCCTTTCCAATGAGATTTATAAAGATGACTACCTGAAGAGAACATGCAAATTTCCACAGTCATTGATGATATGGGGCTGCATGTCAGGTAAAGGCACTGGGGAGATGGCTGTCATTACATCTTCAATAAATGCCCAAGTTTACATTGATGTATTGGACACTTTTATTATCCCATCAATTCAAAGAGGATGTTTGGGGATGATGAAATCATTTATCAAAATGATAATGCATCCTTCTATACAGCAAAAACTGTGAAAACATTCCTTGAAAGAAGACACATAAGGTCAATGTCATGGCTTGAAAATAGTCCGGATATCAATCCAATTGAAAATCTTTGGTGGAAGTTGAAGAAAATGGTCCATGACAAGGCTCCAATCTGCAAAGCTGATCTGGCAACAGTAATCAGAGAAAGTTGGAACCTGATTGATGATGAGTACTGTTTGTCACTCATTAAGTCCATGCCTCAGAGACTGCAAGCTGTTATAAAAGCCAGAGGTGATGCAACAAAATACTAGTAATGTATTTGAGTGTTGTTTCGTTTGTTTGTCATGATTCCATAATTTTTTCCTCAGAATTGAGTGATTGCATAATTTTTCTCCCTGCTTGGTCTACAAAAGTAACAGTTACTGGCTAGCATATTCTTTTGTCAAGATTTCTTTAGTGTTTCTTCAAGGCAGAGAGTTGCCATTTGAAATTACTTTAGTTTTGTGCCATATGTGTGATCTGCTTTTTTTCTACAGAATTAAACAACTGAATGGACATCCTCTGAGCCAGGTGATTCCATAATGTACAAAAGTATTGGGACACACCTCTTAACCCCTTCACCAACCAGTGATTTTTCATTTTCCATTTTCATTTTTTCTCCCTTGCTTCCAGGAGCCCTAACTTTTTTTTATTTTTCCATAAATATAAACATATGACAGCTTGTTTTTTTGTAGGACGAGTTGTATTTTCTGCTGAAATCATTTATTTTACCATATAGTGTACAGAAAAATGGAAAAAAAAATTCCAAGTGCAGTGAAATTGCAAAAAAAAGTGAAATGACACATTTTAAAAAAATTCTGAAGTTTGGAAAAAAAAAAAGAATTGCACTTTTTGCGCCATGTTCCGCAACCCCTGGCGTTCTCATTTTTCGGGATCTGGGGCTGTGTGACGGCTTATTTTTTGTGTCTTGAGCTGTTGTTTCTAAAGATACAATTTTTGGATGGATGCGCTGTTTTGATCGCCCGTTACTACATTTTATTACAATGTTGCAGTAACCAAAATAATATAATTTTGTCGTTTGGACCTTTTTTTCCGTTACACAGTTTACAGCTGTAATTAATTGATTTTATGCCTTAATAGATCAGGCATTTCTGAATTTGTTACCAAATATGTGTATTTTTAAATTTTTTTTAATACTTTTATTTTGAAAGGGTTGATTTGAACTTTTGTGTTTTTTTTCCATATTTTTAAAAACTTTATTTTTTAATTAATTCTTTATTTTATACTTTCCCCACACAGTGCTACACAGTGCCATGTCTCAATGAGCTGCAGAACATTGGGACATGACCTAAATGATCACTGTGAGTGGTTGGCAGCACTTGCCAATCACTCACAGCAAGTGAGCCTTGGAAGCTTCCAGGGTTACTGCAGGACCCTGGGCTATCAGATGATGGCCGGAGAGCCCGTGATCTCCAATCATCGCAGGGAACTGCGTGTTCCCCGCGGCGGTGCCTTTGGATTGCACTGTCAGTGAATGACAGCGCTATCCAAAGGGTTATCACCTCCGATTGGATCACGGATCCGTTTGGTGCTGTTAGGCCCACATCTCAGCTGATGAGATCAGGTGAATGATGTGAGCTCACCGCCAAAGCTCACATCAAAGTGCAGGAGCCGACCCATGATGTACATGTAGGTCATGGGTTGTGAAGGGGTTAAAGGGATTCTATCAGCAGGCTTTTGCTAAGTAAGTTGCGCACAGCATGCTGCAGGGCTTAACAAACAAAAAACTGTGTCTCTTATCAGTGTGTGTTCTATTGTTTCAGTAAACTAATGGCTTTACTACCCTATGTTTACCATTACAGGACTACAACATTAGGCTGGCTTCACACTAGCATTCCCCTCCGCAGCATCCTGCGGAGGGGAACCGCAAGCTGAGCGCATACACTGCAAGTCCCTATGTTTAACATGGGGACGCGGGTGTATGCGCTCAGATGCAGATTGGCGTGCGCACCCCGTCCGCAGCCATTGCCCGCCATGTATGATTTGTACGCATGCGGATGCATGCGCACAAATCATACATTCTCGTCCGCACCAGGAATGCGACATGTCGCGTTCAGGGTGCAGACGAGAGTGTGTAATTTGTGCGCATGCAACCGCATGCGTACAAATCATACATGGCAGTGAATGGGTGCGCACGCCAATCTGCACCCGAGTGCATACACCCATGTCCCCATGTTAAACATAGGGACTTGCGTTGTATGCGCTCAGCTTGCGGTCCCCCTCCGCAGGACTCTGCGGAGGGGAACGCTAGTGTGAAGGCAGCCTTACAGTGCATGGCAGACCGAAACCTCATAGTCAATGCACAATCTTTAATGAGAGTCTGGTGTGGGCGAGGACAGCCATCTCAGCTCTCAGAGCAGCTTCAGCCAGTAATCTATGTGATAGACCATTGGATTCAGGGTTTCTTTGCCTACATTAACTACATATTGCTGTCAGATGAGGTAGCAAAAACAAGCTGACAGATTCACTTTTAACACCTTAGTGACAGCTGCTGTACATGTATGGCAGCCACATGCTGCCACAATGGAATGGACTCTAGAGCTGATCCCACTCTTTACAGGCACATGCCATCTGCATTAAATAGCAGTCACCTGAGAGTAAGCCATGTGATGGTATCTACCTCTGATCATTTCAGTTTAGTAACGTAAATGCTACTCTTAAGTGTGACAGCTACATATAAAATGCCACAAAGATAGCTGTGATTGGGTTGGGTTTCCTCCAGGCGGGGTAATGAAACAGTGCAGAAAAAAGTAAATTATTTAAATATATATTATATATATTCTTATATGTGTGTGAATAATGTAAACCCCTCAACCTTTTCACCAAACGTAAGTATCAAGATGTAAAGAAAACTTTTGTTTGGCTGTGGGTGTAATTGCCCAAATTAATTAAATCTAATGATATTTATTCTGTGTGATAAACACTGAAAGGGGTATAAAGAATCAAAAGGCCAGAGTTAGCTTTTTCTTGTTACCTTACTATCCAGAAATATAAATTAATAAGTGATTGCCATATTATTGATACAATTTTGGGTTCATACAAAGTGTCAGCATGGCACGCAAGGTAAGCCTTCATATAAGTCCGGTAGTAGGAACATTTTTTTCATGGATTTCAGAAAATGGTGACACAAAGCCATATTTTTTTCTTTACCAAATTCAGATTTTTTTGTTAACTACTACAATATATACTGTATAGGTATGGCAGCATCGTAATTGCACTGACCTAAAGTGTCATGTCCCCATGTCAATTTTACAACACAATGAACACAGTGAGAGCAAGAATCAATTGTGTGTTTTTTCAACCTTTTCACTGCTTTTGGAAATATTTTGGCATTTTATTACATTAGATGGTAAAATGATTGGTGCCATTCAAGCTATCACTTCATCAAGAAAAAAACATGCCCCCCACATGGCTATACTGAGGAAAAATTACGGTTCTTGAAATGAATAAAAAATGTGCAAAAAATTAAAAATTGCCCTGTTCTTATTATACATAGTTAACGATTGAGTACTTATTTTTTTATTCAGTCCTATTACCACAGGTGTAGATAATTCAGCACCGTGTCATGTTGTGTGCCTTTAACTAACATATGTGATGAAAACCCTCATTCTAAACAGCTCACAGAATTCAATGAATGTAGAACAAGTCAGTTTATTACATTTCCTCCCTCATAACTATTCCAGTCATCTGAGTGGTATTATTGAAAAATAGTAGCATTTAAGAACCAGATAAACTCAGCCACAAAGTGGCAGACCACGTAATGTTACAGAGCTTGGTCCTTAGTATACAAGAAACCATTGCCCTGCTGACTCCATAACTCCACAGTCCAAACCTCCTCTGGCATCAACGTCAGCACAAAAGCTGTGCCAGGACCTTCATGGTATGGTTTTCCATGGATGAGGGACTGCATAAAAGCCTTTTATCACCAAGCACAATGCCAAGTGTCAGATGGAGTGCTGCAAAGAACACAACCACTGGAGTTTGGATTAGTGGAAACATGTTTCGTACAGTGATGAAATTCGTTTGACTATTTGGCACCTCTTGGACAAATCTATGTTTGACAGATTCCAGGAGAAAGTTAACTGTAACATTTGGCAGAGGAGGGATAATGCTGTAGGGCAATTTTTCATGATTTTGTCAATGCCCCTTAGTTTCACCTTTGTGGGAACTGTAAGGAATAAAGCAATATTCCTACAAGTAGCCATCTTGTTCAGATGCTACCATAACTCCTTGGAGGTAGCTCCGACCTTTCTTGGCCCAAGGGGTATTCAATCAGTATGTTAATCAACCTTAGGAAACACCAAATGATCACAAAATAGAGCTCTTATGAAATGGAGATTAGGGGACAATGACATCTCCCTGCTATTATCCAAAAGGATGACCACCTGGGGATTTCCCAGCTAGGTGTGAGAATGAATTTCCTTCTATCTGCAGACTCAATAGAAGGGTCAATCACAGCCCAGACAATTCCCTGTTGGAATTGTGGTGCCCAGCTGCACCCAGCAATCTCTCCCGATTCTTTGTAGCACTCCTCGTTGCGCAGATACATAGAATGGGGAGGGGCATAATTACATCAAAGCCAGAGTGTACCCAGGGACCAGTTGGCACCAGCAGGTAACTGATCACATGTGTCTGTAATTCTGTATGTATCCCGTTTATCTTTTATTTGTATAACTGACTGTAATATTTTTAATATCTTAATAATACCTGTACATATATTAATATCTAGTGTGCCGATAGGGCGATTAAATATATAAATTTATTCTTGAGTTGTCCTTTTATCTTGATCATGAACCCCCACGTCAGTGTGGTCATTTAAGGCTACCTGGGTTGGTTTCTGACCCAATATAAGACTGTTCACGGACTGGACTTATATTAATCGAGGAACTGGTGCAGCAATTAATGCTTGGGATTATCCAAGGCCTCCGCTCAGTGACTGGGTGGTGGTTATGATATATCCTTTATCCTGGCACTGGAAAGCATATTCCACACTCACTGAGGGGTGCCTTGATAAACCAGCACTGACAAGGCAGCTGCGGTCCTTCTTTTATCCTCAGGCAGTAAGCTGACTGGCCTGAGTTTAACAAGAGAGCTGCCAAGTTTGGTGGCCAATTCTCCACAGGAACAGTTTGCAAACACTGTTTTCTGTTCAAGCCCACAGTATACAAAGCCATGGTTTGGTGTGGGAGAACTTGATTGGGCTTCATACAGCCCTGATTTCAGCTTTATCCAACATTCTTAGGATAAACTAGAGCAGAGCTTGGGAGCTAGACCCTTTCACACAACATCAGTGTCTGACCTTACAAATGCCCTTCTGGACAAATGGATAAATATACCTGGAGACAAATACCAAAGTCTTGTAGAAAACTTGTCAGAAGATTGGATAGCTACTAAGGGAGGATTAACTTTAGGAGGACCACCTTTATATTAATACCTATGACATAATGCTCCAGTAGTTGCAATGTGGGGGTGTCCTGATAGTTTATGCATATAGTGTGACTACCACATAGTACACATGGACTACACATGGTAGTTTAATGCGGAGTTGCAGATATACATGAATGGCAACCGACAAGTGCCATAAAAGGTGGTAGAGAATACAAGAATTATATAGCTTTTTTCTCTTCAGTGTTGAAATTCCTGACGTTCCAGGATTTTTACCACTGTCCTCCCAAATGGCATCAGTTTTACCGTTCAATGGTATTCAAATACTGTACTATGAGATTTTTACACCATGCTAAAGACATTTAGGGGTAGTCTTTTTCCACCTTTCAAAGTGATAACATATTCATAGAATATGCCATTACTACTATGGTTCTACAGAAGGTCAACCTCTTAAACCACCACAAACATGAACATGAAGGAGATGAAGCATCCTGTACAGTGGTTTCCCAACCACATGGCTGCGCAGGAAACTAGAGCTCGCCTCTTTTACTTGAATCTGGGGCGCTCTGCTCTATTATGCACAGCAGATGGCCAGGGCACCTATGGGATAGATGGGACTCAAAGGTTAGATTTCCTACTGACAATATAGTGATGGCATTTCTTTGTGATTACATTGAAGTCTTTAATTTGCTTACATGAAAACCAGTGATGACAGTGAAAATCAGCCATATATCTACAGTTTTGCGAACACACCTGTTTTCTAGGCTTCCCGAGATGGATATATAGTCAAATATGATCAAGTGTTGTACTAGTTCGCAGAGTCCAACTCCTCCAGCATGTGGACAGACAGGAACTGAATAAAAGCAGATAAGCACACTTAATACATATCGAATTATAATCAACACTAACGTCCTTTTAATTTAAACTTTTTGAGTCCAACTTATCAATGCTTATACAACAGTGTTCTGGCATAAAAGCTTTGAAAAGTCACATAATTTGGAGCAATTCGCGGCTACACTAAAATTTTGTGATTTTTGCCATTACCATGTCATTTTTCTTTTTGAATTAGTGCATTGGGCCCTTTCTGTTTGTAAACTGGCCTGTCACTTTTTTTTATGAAGTGGCACAGGTAACAGGTATACTATAATTTATGCAAAAATCAGCTTAGGGAATCTACTCTATGACATCACATAGCTGACATAAATGCCCCAAATTTATCAAAAGAATTGTGCAATATTTGGTGAATCTACCGCTCCATCTTGCAGGTTGGTTGCAGAAATTTCTACAACTAATAATCTGTAACCAGGAAGCACATGAATTTTTACATGCTTCAATTAGATCATAGAAGACAGAATTAAACCACAGGGACTAATGCATCACTGTGCTGGTACTAACAGAAGATTTGTTGGTGCAGAAGATGTCTTAACAAGGCCTATATTATGTGTAATACCCCAGGGCCGTGGGGTACTCGGAACGGGGCTATACTATCTCTGGGGAGCCACCGATTTCCGTGATCCTGGGTGCAACTAAAAGGTTTTTTTTGGCTTAGTAGAGAAAGGTAATGATGAATAGGGAGATTGTTTGTGATGCCACCCGTGGTATGTGGCTATAGTGGACCACCGCTGCTGCAGAACCTCTGGAGTGATGGATGGGCAGCTGGGATGGAGTGGCTCTCATGATTGACCAAAGTTTTGTAATGTGAAAGGTTCTTTTTGCTTTTTTTTTAACAGGTCAAATCTATAACAAATGCTTACAGTTGAAACAGAACTTTGCATACACTATCTAAAAAGACACATATGTATGATTTTCTCACTATCTGACATGAAGTCAGAATAAACCTTTCTCGCTTTAGGACAATTAGGATTACCATAATCATTTATATTTGCCAAATGCCAGAATAATAAGAGATGGAGAATGTTTTAAGGCATTTTTACTACTTTCTGCAAAGTTAAAAGTTTACACACATTTCATTAGTGTTTGATAACTTTGCCTTTAAACTAAATGGCTTGGGTCAAACGTTTTAGATATCCTTCCACAAGCTTCTCACTATAGTTGGTAAGAATTTGGGCCCATTCCTCCCCACAGAACTGGTATAACTGAGCCATGTTTGTAGGTCGCCTTGCTTGCACTTGCCTTTTCCAGCTTTGTCAATGCATTTTAAATAGGATTGATATCTGGGCTTTGTGATAGCAACTACAAAACATTAACTTTGTTATCCTTAAGCCAATTTGTAACTTTTTTGGCAGTATGCTTTGGGTCATTGTCCATTTGGAAGATCCATTTCCACACAAGCTTTAACTTCCTGTCTGATGTCTTGAGATGCTGCTTCAGTATTGCCATATAATCTTCTTTCCTCATGATGCCATCTATTCACCAGTCCCTCCTGCAGCAAAACAACCCCACAACATGATGCTGCCAACCCCGAGTTTCACAGTTGGGATGGTGTTCTTGTCTCAGTGAAGTGGAAATGCTGTTGAGGGAATGGCAGTTACGGGCAGGGTGACCAGGGAAAACTAGTCTGACCATAGACTTGGAACCCTGAATACCATAGACCCCGAAGGCATCTCTGAAGTTGAGAGGGTTCGGGTCTCCAGCTTCTCCCTATCTCCTCCACCAGCCCTATGCTATTCCCCCTCACCTCACTCCACTGAACTAGGGTACAGCAACTCCAAAGGGAAAGTCTTTAGCAGCATAAATAAATAGGTCTGCAAAGCATGGCTTCCAGGTATAAAGTGAAACTCTTATCAGCAGCACCACCTAGTGGAAGAAGAGGCTATTTAAAAGCCAGGGGGTGGAGACTCACACATTTACTTCACCTCCACCAGGACTGAATGCAGCACATGGCAATAGAACTGGCATTAACTCATACAGTACTAGAGAGAATTTAACACAGTTTAAGTTACAGCAGCATCAAAAATAGATTGCAGATAATCGGCGCTAGACAGTACCACCTCTTATAAGAAACCAGACACTTCCGGAAAAGGTCAACATTTCCTGAGTGACGAGATTATGAAAAATAACATGGTTTCCAACCCTAGGGATAGTTCAAGCTGGTATAAAACAGGGTTGCAAATGGCCAAAATCCTAAATGGACCAATAACCATCGAACTAGGACCCCCAGCAGCACGCGACCACCTGATGTACTTGGACAACACCCACACATACTCGTTGACTCTCAGGTCAGGACCTGCACATTTATTTTCACATCTGCGGGCACAGTCAGAGGGCACACGTCCAGGATGGCAAACAGCAGCAGTGTCCCCCTGAGGCCCAGGGCTCCCTCCCCTGGAGTGCACAGTAGAAACCATCATCCTTCCCTGGCCCCTCCTCCTGGAATAATGCCTAGACCTACTGGTGTCAGTCGCCCATCTCCGAAATTCTGAGCAGTATTCCTCCACTGCCCATGTTCCTTGCATGAGTTTACAGAGATTAGACTCAGCAAAGGTCACCCTATCAGGTTCACCATACACCTGAGCCAGAGCAGCAAAAAACCTGTCCACTGACTGCAGAAATGGTGAGTCGGCCGGGAGGGAGAAGGCACAGATCTGGGGGTCCCTTTTAAGAAGGGAGACTATTATCCCCACCCACTGTTTCTCAATCCCAGATAAACGGGGCCAGAGCCTGAAATAAAGCTTACAAGCTTCTCGGAAAACAAAAAAAGTGTCCCTTCCCCCAGAAAACCTATCTGAAAGAGAGACCTTGGATTCTGGCTAGGCTTGAGCATGACACAATGCCAGGTAACCCACAACTTGCTGCAGTTGTTGCAGTACCTGAGTTCGCAGACCAGTTACCTCTTCAGAGATGGTCTACATCAGGCAAGAAAATGCATCAGCTGAGGCAGTCTGAGACATAGTGACTCAAGGAGAATGGTATTGGCTGCTGATAATGTCACGTTGTAGTGGAAATGATGGTGAGGGAATGGCAGTTACAGGCATGGTGACCAAGGAAAACTAGTCTGACCCTAGACTGGGAACCCTGAATAGCCCTGACCCCAAAGGTATCTCTGAAGATGAGAAGGTTTGTATCTCCAGCTTCTCCCTAACTCCTCCACCAGGCCTGCGCTATTCCCCCTGACCTCCCTCCACTGAACCAGGGTACAGCAACTCCAAATGGAAAGTCTTCAGCAGCACAAACAAATAGATTTGCCCAGCACAGCTTCCAGGTATAGAGTGAAACTCTATCAGCAGCACCACCTGGTGGAAGGAGAAGCTATTTAAAGGCCAGGGGGTGGAGACTCACACATTAACTTCATCTCCACCAGGATTGAATGCAGCACACAGCAATAGAACTGGCATTAACTCATGCAGTACTAGAGGGAATGTTAATCAGTTTAAGTTACAGCAGCATCAAGAATAGACCGCAGATAATCAGTACTAGACAGCGCATGACAGTTCTTAGGCTTCCAAACGTCTCCATTTTTCCTCCAAATGTATCAATGGTCATTATGACCAAACAGTTCAATTGTAGTTTTGTCAGACCCCAGGACATGTCTCCAAAAATGTAGGTCTATGATCCTGTGTGCATTTGCAAACATTAATCTGTCTCTATTTGAGTAATGGTTTCTTCCTGGCAGAGTGGCCTTTCAGCCCATGTTGATACAGTACTCGTTTCACTGTGGATAATGACACGATTTTACCAGCTTCCTCCATGATCTTCACAATGTCTTTTGCTTTTGTTCTTGGGTTGATATGCACAAGTCGCACCAAACCACGTTCATCTCTGGGACACAGAACCCGTCTCCTTCCTGAGCGGTATAATGGCTGAACATTCCCATCTTGTTTTTACTTGTGTAGAATTGTTTGTACAGATGAATGAGGCACCTTCAGACATCTGTAAATTGCACCCAAGGATGAACCAGACTTGTGCAAGTCCACAATTCTCTTCCTGATATCTTGGCAGATTTTTTTAGACTTTCCCATGATGCTACACAAAAAAGCAGTATGTTTCAGGTGTGTATTAAAATACATCCACAGGAGTGTCTCTAACTCATATGTTGCCAATAAAGCTTACAAAAACATGACATCATCATATGGGCTTTCCCACATTGATTAAAGGTATAGTAATCTGAGTGTATGTAAACTTTTGACTTTGCAGAAAGTATTAAATATGCCTTACAATATTCTCTTTAATGATGGCATTTGGTAAATATAAATAATTACGGTAATCCTAATTGACTAAAATCGGGAAAAGATTATTCTGGTTTCCTGTCAGATAGTGAGAAAAACATGCATATGTATCTTTTTATATAATGTATGTAAACTTCTGGTTTCAACTGTAACTATTAAAAAATGCATAACCAATTACCAAATTGCAAAAAAAAGGTCAGCAAATTTTCATGCTATTTTGATCTGCTTTTAACTGGACCACAAGTTCATATCTAATTTATATTTTTAAATTAATCGGCAAAACCATGGTTCATTTTGAATGAATTAACAAAGAAAACATAATTCTTCAACAGCGAGGAATGGAAATATATATTGGTGAAAAGATTTCATATCAGAACTCAACGTTCAGCTCTATGATGCCATGTAGCAGTTGTGCTTCCTCTACTGCTTTTGGGTTATAATTATAGTCTCTTACTATTGAATTTCTTGGCCATGAGCAGAACAGAAAGGTTTTCATTCACACTCCCCAATCTGCAGCTGTCGATCTGGAGATACTGGAGGGCGTGAGCTTGTAGGAACTGTTTAAACATGACTCTGTTGTGACACTGGGCAAAGAAAAAGGTAGAGAATTAGTATTGCTAAATGATAGTTATGGTGTGTTCACATTTTGCAAGGTATATCCTGCAGATTTTGTTGCAAAAAGATCCCATTTATCTGAAGCTGCTAATTTTGATGAACCAACTTTCAGATGCAGAAATTTCTGCAACAAAATCTTCAACATAGGAGATCACCCTATGACTTCAACAGAAAGATTATAAATACTTTAAAAAACATAACCCAACTCAATATCGTTGGCTTTATTATATTAATTTTAGAATAACTACAACTGATTCCAAAGTACTTTACAAGCAGGACCTCATAAAATAGGCCTGTAACTTAAAAGGGTTTTCTCTAATTCTTAAAGGTAATATTGCAGCACGTTTTTGCTATGTAAGCTGAGGACAGAATGATGTAAAGGTCCCGTCACACGAGGCGATCTGGCCAGCGATGTCGGAAGCGATGAGCGGGTGCCCGCTCGCTCCCGACATCGCTGGCCAGCTGTCACACAGCAACACTGCGGCCGGCGATGCCGCAGCGATGCGGGCGGTGACATCGCTCGCTGGGCTGGGCTCAGCCCAGCGAGCGATCCGCAGCAACGCTGCGGTATAGGCTGGATCGCCGCTGACATCGCTCTGGCGATGTCACACGGCGCAATCCAGCCTTATCGCAGGTCGCAGGTTGACAGGTTTACGGTTATTCCCGTAAACCTGTCAACCAGCGACCAGCGATAATTCGCGGTCGCGTCGCGCTGTCACACAGCGCGACGTCGCTAGCGACATCGCTGTGACGTCACTTTTCCGGCGATGTCGCTAGCGACGTCGCCTGGTGTGAAGCCACCTTAATGGTACCTTTACACGCCGCGACGGCAGGCTGGATACATCGCGCTACTTCGCGTGCACGAGCACGCTCAAACGGCTACAAACGGTCAACGCACCCTCTTTACACGCCGCGACAAGGTGCGCTACGCCACGCTACATCTATAGCTAGCTACATCGCCGGGTGTCTCAAGTAGCCAGCTGTAGCGTAGCGTACCATGTTTACACACCGCTCCAACAAGCTACTATGGGCGGACCCGGTGCAGCAGGGATAGCACATAGGCGTGCAACAATCTTGGATTACGAGCCGTCCGTACGATGATAGGACAGCGCAATATCATCAGGATTGGCCAGGCATCGCAGTAGGCTGATTAATACAGCACGCTCGAGTAATTGTGTAGTGTGACTGGTCAGCTCCTTAAATATCCCGCCCTATGCTGCGACTACCAATCATAAAGCAGGAGCGACCTCCAATGATCGCAGATGGGGCGCGGTAACATGGCGACTGTGTCACGCCTTAGATACATGGCAGCCACATCGCCGGGTGTCCAGAGTTGCCTTCCGTTGCTTCTTTACACGCCGATACAGCTCGCTACAATCGGCGATGTTGCCTTAAGTTTATGAGCAGAGACCATAAACAGATGTATCTGTCGCCGGCTGTAGCGTCGCCTCTTCAGACGCCGCTACTACAGGCGATATGGACGCTACAAGCTACAATTGTAGCTTGTAGCGCGATGTATCCAGCCTGCCGTCGCGGCGTGTAAAGGTACCATAAGAGTTAAAAAGCAACTGCGTATCTCTTATCTGTGTGTGTGCTATTGTTTACTAAATCTAAAGGGTTTATTACCCTGTGATTACCATTGGTCTACAATGTATTGTGCATGGCAGTCTGACACACTCCCTGCTGTGATTGACATCTCACAGTGAATGCACAATCTCTATTAAAAGCCTGGTGTGGGTGAGGGCAGCTATCTTAGCTCATCTCTGTCCTTGAAAAAAATTCTTTGTGTGAGAATGTACTAATCTATGTGTACCTCGTTTGATTCAGAATCTCCTTTCCTCCATTATGTTGTTATCAGATGAGGTAGAGAAAGCTTACTGACAATTTCCCTTTAAAGGGAACCCTTCACCTCGGAAAATGTTATTTATCTGTAAATATAAGGTTAATTTGCAGGCAAATAGCATTGCAATGCTGTATGGCAACCATAATGAAAGCTACTGGGATAAAATGAACTTATTTGTTTCTGGGAATTTTCTGCCATGTGAGTATGCACATAGTGGCTATAGTCACCGCACATTATACTTTGAGCGGTGGCTGTAAGCAGGCCCCAGCCATTTGATTGACAGCTTATTGTACACAGATGCATTGCAAATACAGCTAAGGCTGGAAACACACATATCCTACCTACATGCGAGTCTCTCGGACGAGACTCGGATCAGTGACCCTGAACAGCCTCTCCCTCTCTGGACGGGCGTGTGACGCAGCACAAAAACACTAGCAGCTGACACTCCCATCCAGAGAGGGAGAGGCCTTTCAGGGTCACTGATCCGAGTCTCGTCCGAGAGACTCGCATGTAGGTAGGATAGTGTGTTTCCACCCTAACAATCATAGTCCGGAGGCATGCTTACAAGCTGAAGCATCAATATAGTAATTGATATGATTGAAACCCAGTAGCTCCTGGGAGAAAAGAAGTTAATTTTCTCCCAATAGCCACACTTTCAGTAAGTTAGCTGGATAGCATTGTAGCACTATTTATCTGCAGATTGATGCTGTATTTCTGAGGAGACTGTTCCCTTTAAATAGTTACAAATCCTAAGTGTTTAGAAAAACAATCCACTTTGCAATTTACCTACTGTAATTTAAAATCCTCTCTCTTTTAAAAATGAGGCATCTTTTCATTATATTTTGCACAACTTGTTGCATAGGTTACTATCTTTTAGGAGTGGATGTTTTTTTAGAGATAGAGCACATCTTCGCCAACCACTGCTGAGGCAGGCTGGATCTGGCCAGCTTTAGCGTCCTTGCGCTTCTTTCATTCTGCATTCAAAGCTGTTGCAGCTGACAACATGTGAGAGGGTGCAGTTTGAACCAGCGGTGTGACCATGCCACATGTGTTAGAATTGTCATTCTGCAGGGGCACCCTACCCCCCGGCAGAGGAATAGTGCGTTTCTCAAGAAACAACATGAGAACACCCTATTAATTTGCTTTAATGGTATTTGAAGACAATTAATTTTGTAACCACTTTCATAGCTCCAATGTATCTAAAATAGAATAAAATTAACATATAATCTCATTATAGTCCGCTTCCATGTGCTTCTATGTTTTTGCGTACTACAGATACTGGTCAGTTTAATACTACAGTCACACTCCCTTATATCTGTCCCCTTCTTCTTGCTAATAAATGAATAATTTGATTTATTTTCCATGATGTATACATAAAATAGCCTGGTAAGAGAATAAGTGACAATAAACAGTTACAAGAGCTATTATATATGATATCCTAGTATCTTTCCATGCAATGAAATATGAGGTTTTTCTATCCTTTTGTCGATACTTTTCCGTATAGAAATCCAGCTGGTAGGGGGGGTACATTCTGATAGACTTGTCAGTGTGCCATGGTACCAGTGCTATTAATTATTTCAAGAAGCAGCATAGACTCCTGCTTGTCTGGCTTTAATCTAGTCCCTCTGGTCAAGGGTCAGTAAGGCTGCAGCTGTTAACCTCTCAGATTCCTGTAATCTCATAATCTATAAACACTTTCATGGCAGCTGTCTAATGGCAGCCCCTTTGATATGTACAGCAGCACTCACTTGTTCTCCTGAAGCCACTCCGATTCCCAATGGTGCTAAAGCCTAAATAGAAAATAACATCACATTGAAGCATTTTTAGCTATCGTGATCACAGAATGATTAGCTGTCACTGTATATTGTTTGAACACAAGAGTTACAAGGTCAATAGGTTTGACTGATCGGTGATAATGAAGCCGTTAATGACTTGGTTGTCTCAAGTTTAGGCTTCATTTACATGACTGTACTATCAGGCCAAGTGCTGTCTGCGAGAAAAAACTGACTGCACCTTCCAAAAAGTTGAAAACTTGAAAGGAGGCCCCGTATTGTGCCCCTTCATTCATAGGTTACATGGAGGACGCTGGGGCTGGTGCATCATCGATCATAGTATAAGGGTAACACAGGTTGAGTTGTATTGTTGAAAATAGGTTCCTCTTGGGAAATGGTGATCTTATTCTTTTCAGAAGTCTCTTGCTTAGGCTGCTTACCCCAAATAACACTGGAACACCAGATGTAAAGCAAGGACATGGAAGGAATTGGTCCTTTTCATTAACATAAAGTATTTTTTTTTTACTCGTGGAAATGCTGCAATTATATATACACATATACATACACACAGTTGGTTGGTAGCATCTTCAGTATTACGCAGAGGCACAGGCATAACGGTCACTTGTTGGCAACATTTTGGCACTGCATCGTGCTTGATTTCCATACTCTATTCTTACTACTTGTCCTTCCCTGACCACATCCAACTTTCTGTGGTAACAGTGCAGGAGTATCCAGAATTTCTAACACATGAAAGTTCAGTCTACACATTGTCTTTTAACCACACTTTGACTGTTTTGTCAGTTTACCTAAAACCCACAGATATACCTCCTTGGGCTCCAGGTTGCCCGTATTGGAGATGAACTCTACTTCCTTTTCTGTTCCACTTCCTAGGATCCATGATATTCTAACCGTATGAGGATCCAGACTGCCACTTTATCCAGTACAGTTATAGCTATGGCTACCTCAGAAAATCTCTATGCCTTCACTCCCAGTATGTGGCCTAGTCCATCACTCCCTGGGACAACTTCACTTTCTTCACTTCACTACCAGTAAGTAGCTTGCTTCTAACTCAACAAAACTCCAATCCGCAGAACTTACTAACTGGTCCTTGCATCTACAATACTTTCACTTTCCAAAAACAGGTGTATATAAGGGAATTAATTGCGCATTAAACAATTGCACCAAACAGCAATATATGAAAAATACAGTAATATAATACATATCAGAACTACAAAGTATTCAAAAGGATGACTTGGGCCCCTTTCACATAGGCATTTAAAAAAAAAATGATGCAGATGTGGCAGATTTACCACATTTGCCGCCTAACGGCCGCACTTGCGGCTCACTTGCGGCAAGCCCATGCATTGTCTATGGGGTTGCGGTCAGGTGCGGCAAGTGCGGTTTTGCCGGTTGTGGCAGATGCGGCACTTGCGGACGCTAAAAAAACGCGGTCAGCAGCGGTTTTTTTTTGCGGCCGCAACAGCACTTGCTGCACCTGCCACACCTGACCGCAAGCCCCATAGACAATGCATGATGCGGTAAATCTGCTGCATCTGCCGCCTTTTTTCAAAAACGGCTATGTGAAAGAGCCTTACAATAGCTTTATCACACATCCTAGCAATATGCCATCACCCAATAAGATGGGGAACCTCTAAAATTTATAAAGAGAAGACAGTTATTAACATAAGACTAATTAATCATCAGTTTACACATCTGTACTGTGTACCTTAGAAATCGTTCCATGACCCAGTATATCATCAGGTGATGTAGGCTCTTCAATCCATAGGGGTTTGAATGGAGCCAATTCTTTTACCCAGGAAATAGCTTCATTTACGTCCCATCTCTGGTTCGCATCAAGCATCTAAACCAAAATAAAAATATTTGACAGATTTCATTTTTTTATGTACCTTAAGGAGAACCTGTCTCCCCCCTTGTGCTATAAAAACTGAAAGCACCATCTTCAGCAGAATGTATGCTGCATTCTGTTACGATGTCTCTACTCCCCTGTTCCCCGAAAGAAAGTGTGGCACCTTTGCGGATCCAGTCGCCATAGAGGTAACTGCACCCCACTTAGAGGTGTAGTACCTCACTCTCGGGTAAGGAAAGGGGCACTGATGGGTATCCAAGCGCCCAGATAATACATACCACTCCAGGTCGGGGTCATGGAGAGATTGCTCCTATGGGAGATCACAATCCCTGATCCTGTCTGGGGAAGAGGAACCAGGGTAGTGGGGCTGGGCAAGGAGTAGTTTAGGGGAGCACCCGGGAAGGAGTGAAGCTAGAAAGGACACACGTAGGTGATGTGAGACGTGACAGGTGATATAAAAAGGACTTCAGGAACATCTAGAGTTAGTTGGTAGTTGGTGGAGAGAAGTTGGCAAGAGTCTGTGAAGGCCAGAAGAGGGGTAACATCTGGAAGGAGACGTACAGAGGGGCCGGAACCAGTGAGAGTTCGTCCTGAGAGAGAGAGAGAACAAGAGTGCTCCAGAGGACAAAAGGGGTTCCAGGAGACTGGGAAGTGAGCGATCCACTGGGGACGCCCGCATCCACAGCGACTGCAATCGTGTGGAGGGACCAGGCCAAGAAGGTGTACCGGGCCCCAGACTAGTGGAGAACAACCGGGCTCAGCTAGCAACTCGGAGGCTGAGGTGTCTCTAAGGAACACAGCCAAAACCGCGCACATTCACTGAAAAGGTGGCCACATAGGGTTCAGGGACTGAAGACGTAATAACCCTGGGAAGGACCCAAGGTCACCCGCTCAGGGCACTGTGTAAGCGAGGCACAGGGAAGGAGGGTGAAGCAAGCGAAGAAGAGAGTCGACCATGAAAGGACAGTAGAAAGAGGTACCGGTTTGTGTCACCACCTTACTCGGGAGTTAGCTGGATCCCTTACTCTATCCCCAAGGACTCAGCACTCCGCAGGTAGTTACAATGGTGAAGACTGCTGTGACTGAAAAGACAAAGCTGTGAGTAAACATCTTGAGACTGCACCCATCTGTGTTTGTGACTTTCTTGCTGCACCCCTGCGCTACAACACCAGAACCAATTCACTGATAACATCTGCTGTCCTGGGGGGGGGGGTCAGCCCTACCTGTGGAGGGCCTACTATCAAGCTGCCTTATTATCAACCCCATCAGAGGAACTTTTTAGCAGCGACGGTCCTTATTAGCTGCAACCTGCGGGTGGCATCATAACCCTAAAACAAGAATCCACAAATGTGGTATCCCTGCCCACAGAAGAATCTCCCTTAATCCCTAATCCCTGAACCATTGTCCCCCATTGATTGACTGCTCCGAGGCCACGGGCCGGGTCACGCCTCCGTGACATCCCCAACGAAGACACTAACAGAAGCCCGGTCCCGAGTACCCCATGGCCCCCACGGGACGAGTCAGAAAGACTTTCTAAAGTTACCTGTCCTGTATGGTAATTGCTAGTTAAGCTTTCCCCTCCTCTTCGACGCCTAAGCCTAAGCCTGTGAATTCATGGAGCGCACACAGAGGACTTGGTGTATGGGGAGCCCAGCTGTTCAAACAGCGCATTCATGTGATGCATACAGCCTAACATTTAACAAGGCGGGCTCTGGCACTTGCATCACACGCATGCTCTCTTACATCGGCCGGGCTCCACTCACACCAAGTCCTTGGGTGCGCCTGCATGAATTCACAGGCTTAGGCGAGGGGCCGAAGATGGAGGCGGAACACAAAGGCAGGAGGTGGGGAGGGCTGGCCCGGCTGCGAGCTCAGTACATAGTGAGCAGAACCATAGGACCGCTTAACTAGCAATTGCCATATAGGACAGGAAGCTTTAGAAAATCTTTCTTTCGGGGTACAGGAAGGGGGAATAGAGACATTGTACACACCGTAACGGAATACAGCATACACGCTGCTGAAGGTGGTGCTTTCAGTTTTGAAAGCAAAAGAGGGGTGACAGGTTCCCTTTAACCATTATTCACAGAACTAATGCGATTTCACATGAGTGATTTTGGTAAACCACTAGACATTTTATCACTGAATCAAAATTCCCCCAAAAAAACATGATCACACGTGTCACATCTTTTTTCCTTTCTGCCTGGTCTTCATGAGTGTTTACTGACTTGGTTGAATTATTACACATTATTCAGAAATTATGTTTTAAAATAAAATTTTGATTTAACTTTTATGTTTCCACATTCTTGCTTGTATACTTGTAAAACAAATAATAATAATAATAATAATAATAATAAAGCTTTATTTATATAGCGCCAACATATTCCGCAGCGCTTTACAATGTAGGGTTAGAGTACAGAAAATACAGTAAGTAATTACAGTAGAGAACAAATAAAGTACAATAATTGGATACAAAACAATAGGCATAGAATCAATGTGAAAAAAAAAAATACAATAAATAAAGCAAGAAATGAAGGTGACCCTGCTCAAAAGAGCTTACAATCTACAACGGGATAGGGGCTGCACAAGGTGCGGGGCTTATTGCACTGATGGTCCAGGCATCTTGAGGAAATGGGGCATAGGGCTAAGCTTACATGGATGGTCATCAGACAGTCTGTGTAGACCTTTATGGTTTGGTGGAGTTTGTAGAAGAGTAATGTCCAGAGGATAGGCCATTCACTGTCTACAGTACAATGGACTTCTATTAGGGAGTATGATAGGCCACCTTAAAAAGATGCGTTTTTAGGGATCGTCTGAAGCCATACAAGTTATGGATAGTCCTGATTTCTTTGGGTAAAGCATTCCAGAGGTTTGGTGCAGCTCTGGAAAAGTCTTGGAGCCGGGAGTGGGAGGTTCGGATTAGTGCAGATGTTAGTCGAAGGTCATTTGAGGAACGTAGAGAGCGGGTGGGGTGATAGACAGAGATGAGGGAGGAGAGGTAGGGGGGTGCTGTTCTGTGAAGAGCTTTGTGGGTGAGAACAAGCAATTTGAATTTGATCCTGTAGTATACGGGCAGCCAGTGCAATGACTGGCACAGAGCAGAGGCATCTGAGTAACGATTGGCCAGATGGGTGTCCTGGCTGCTGCATTAAGGATGGACTGGAGAGGAGAAAGTCTGGTGAGGGGGAGGCCGCTTAATAGAGAGTTGCAATAGTCAAGGCGGGAATGGATTAGGGCCACGGTGAGGGTTTTTGTTGTTTCCAGGGTGAGAAAGGGGCGGACTCTAGAGATATTCTTCAGGTGTAAGCGACAGGAGCGGACGAGAGATTGCATGTGGGAGGAGAAGGAGAGATCGGTGTCAAACATAACACCCAGACAGCGAGCTGCTGTTAGGTGTTCGTGGGTGCATACTGAGAGAGAGATGTCCGATTTAGGGAGGTTAGTGGATGGGGGAGCAGAAGAAGTTCAGTTTTGGAAAGGTTTAGTTTCAAATAGAGAGTGGACATGATATTGGAAACTGCAGCTAGACAGTCATTGGTGTTCTTTAATACCGCAGGGGTAAGGTCAGGGGCTGAAGTGTATAGTTGTGTGTCATCAGCATAAAGATGGTACTGAAAGCCAAATCTGCTGATGGTCTGTCCAATCGGGGCCTGTGTAGAGAGAGAAGAGGAGAGGGCCAAGGACTGAACCCTGAGGGACCCCAATAGTGAGGGGAAGGGGGAAGAAGTGGAGCCAGCAAAAGATACACTGAAAGAGCGGTCAGAAAGATAGGAGGAGAGCCAGGAGAGAGCAGTGTCCTTTATGCCAATGGAGTGCAGCATAGAGAGTAGGAGCTGATGGTCGACAGTGTCAAAAGCTGCAGAGAGATCAAGGAGAATAAGCAGAGAGTAGTCACCATTACGTTTTGCTGTCAGAAGGTCATTGGTCACTTTGATGAGGGCAGTTTCTGTGGAGTGAAGGGGGCGGAAACGAGACTGTAATGGATCTAGAAGAGAGTGAGCGGAGAGGTAACAGGTGAGGTGGGAATAGACCAGGCGCTCCAAGAGTTTAGAGATGAAGGGGAGATTGGAGACTGGTCTGTAGTTATTTGTGCAGGTTGGGTCGAGAGTGGTTTTCTTTAATAATGGAGTAATGATCGAGTGTTTGAAGGTGGAGGGGAAAATGCCAGAAGAGAGGGAGAGATTGAAGATTTTGGTTAGATGAGTGGTGACGACTGGAGAGAGGGACTGGAGCAGGTGTGAGGGAATGGGGTCAGTAGTGCATGTGGTGGGACAAGAGGAAGAAAGGAGCCTGGAGACTTCTTCTTCTGTGACTGGGTCTGGAATGGATTCACTATTAAATGAGAAATTAACTTTCAACAAACTCTACATTTATGACTGGTGCAGGCAAATATAAGAAACTTTGTAATACATCTGATAAAAAAGTCTATAGTCTCCTTTTATGAGCCACCTCTCCACCCTGTCTCCAGAACTTACAATACACGATGATCAAACACCTCAAATCTCTCTTTTTCAACACTGCAGTATAATTACCGTATATACTCGTGTATAAGCTGACTCATGTATAAGCCGACCCCCTACTTTTGCCCCCAAAACCTGGGAAAATCTATTGACTCGCGTATAAGCCGAGGGTGGACCCCAGCACAGGTATACAGCCCCCAGCAGTGGTATACAGGCCCCAGCAGTATGATATACAGCAGCCCCCAGTGGTATATACAGCAGCCCCAGTGGTATTGCAGCCCCTATATACAGCAGCCCCAGTGGTATTGCAGCCCCAGTGGTGTATACAGCAGCCCTATATACAGCAGCCCCAGTGGTATTGCAGCCCCAGTGGTATTGCAGCCCTATATACAGCAGCCCCAGTGGTATTGCAGCCCCTATATACAGCAGCCCCAGTGGTATTGCAGCCCCAGTGGTGTATACAGCAGCCCCTATATACAGCAGCCCCAGTGGTATTGCAGCCCCTATATACAGCAGCCCCAGTGGTATTGCAGCCCAGTGGTGTATACAGCAGCCCTATATACAGCAGCCCCAGTGGTATTGCAGCCCCAGTGGTATTGCAGCCCTATATACAGCAGCCCCAGTGGTATTGCAGCCCCAGTGGTGTATACAGCAGCCCCTATATACAGCAGCCCCAGTGGTATTGCAGCCCCAGTGGTGTATTGCAGCCCCAGTGGTGTATACAGCAGCCCCTATATACAGCAGCCCCAGTGGTATTGCAGCCCCAGTTGTATTGCAGCCCCTATATACAGCAGCCCCAGTGGTATTGCAGCCCCAGTGGTGTATACAGCCCCAGTGGCAGTATATTGCAGCCCCAGCGGTAGTATACAGCAGCCCCCGTAATGCAGGGCCCCCCAGCCTGACTCCGGTCACCTGTAAAGGAAACTATACTTATCACAGTGCCGCTGTCTGTCCGCGCCTGCTCGCACCCGCTCGCAGCTGCCGTACGCGATCCTCCATCTTCATGCCTCTTCTTCCTGTTTCCTGTGCTCGTCGCAGGGAATGACGTCATTGCCTGCGACGAGCACAGAAACAGGAAGAAGACGCATGAAGATGGAGGATCGCGTACGGCAGCTGCGAGCGGGCGCGGACAGCGGCACTGTGATAAGTATAGTTTCCTTTACAGGTGACCGGAGCGAGGCTGGGGGGGCCCTGCATTACGGGGGCTGCTGTATACCGATGTATACATCGGTATGTACCGATGTATACATCGGTATACAGCACTGACTCGCGTATAAGCCGAGGGGGGTACTTTTCAGCCCAATTTTTGGGCTGAAAAACTCGGCTTATACGCGAGTATATACGGTATCTCCAAGTTTTGTCTACATGTTAAAGAAAGAACAGGAATGCTTCTCTCTTTGCTGTTTTGTGTATATGAGACGTTAAGGCAGCTTTTCTCCTCCCAATAAATCAGAGTCAATTGCAAATTAACCAATAGAAAACTGAGCCATTTTTCTTAGTCCTGACCAGGCACTTTTTCTGGTTTTAGCATACGTATGTGTTTAACGACTCCCAAAAAAATGTCTGGTCAAATATTCAATAGTGTTTGCCTTTTTTTTGGTGTTACATGAGGCTTAATTTTTATATTTCTTCTTTTTCGGATATCGTGGTAAAACGTAAAAAAAAAAAAAAAGAAAGTTACAAGCCTATTCACATTTTCTAATTTTCATCTTTTTTTGTCCTATTACATAGTTATTATTTGCATTTTTTAATTGTACATGTTTTTTGGATAGAGGCATAGCAAAAAACAGTGATTAACAGTATGTGTGTGTATGTGGGGGCAGGCATTTTAACATGTTATTACATTGTTTTTATTGACTTCCCCTGCAACTGGGTCAGGAATGGTTATAGGGAAATTCAGCTACCTGACTGCAAAGCAGAACAAACTTGATATCTTAGGTCCCAGCAATCACATGATTATTAGGTCTGGAGGATGAATCACCATCAGTGCTTCCTAATCTTTAAAAAACCTATAACTCTGCCCTTAAACTCACCAAACAGACCTACTTCCCTACCCGGATCTCCTCACTATCCAAAAATCCCAAAAAAACTCTTTGACACCTTTCACTCTCTCCTCAGTCCTAAAGTGCAAGCCCCAATCACTGACTTCTGTGCTGATGCTCTGTCTTCTTAATTCACAGTGAAATAGAAAATCTCCATTAGGAAATCAGCTCCTGGCCTCCAAGCGCTGTTACTCCTATCCCTCCCCACATCTCCTCTGGCTCACTGTCCACATTTGACCCAGTCACAGAAGAAGACGTCTCCAGGCTCCTCTCTTCCTCTGATCCTGCTACATGCATCACTGACCCCATTCCCTCACACCTACCTCAGTCTCTCTCTCCAGTCTTCACCATTCACCTAACCAAAATCTTCAATCACTCCCTGTCTTCCGGCATCTTCCCCTCCTCATTCAAACACTCTATCATTACGCCATCATTAAAAAATACTTCTCTTGACCCGTCCTGCACAAATAACGACAGACTAGTCTCCAATCTCTCCTTCATCTCCAAACTCTTGGAGTGCCTGGATTACTCTTGCCTCATTCGCTAGCTCTCCACTCACTCTCTTCTAGAACCGCTCCAGTCTGGTTTCCATCCCCTACATTCTACAGGAACTGCCCTCATCAAAGTGACCAATGACCTTCTGATGGCAAAATCCTCTGCTTATCCTTCTTGATCTCTCTGCAGCTTTTGACACTGTTGAACACTATCTCCTACTCTCTATGCTGCACTCTATCAGCATAAAGAACACCATCTCTAGAATCCGCCCCTTTCTCACCATGGAAACAACAAAAACCATCACGGTGGCCCTGATCCACTCCCGCCTTGATTATTGTAATTCTCTATTAATTGGCATCCCCCTCACTAGGTTTTCCCCTCTCTAGTCCATCCTTAATGCCTCAGCCAGGGTCACCTATCTGGCTAACTGTTACTCAGAAGCTTCAGCTCTGTGCCAGTCATTACACATTATAGGATCCAATTCAAACTGCTTGTTCTCACCCACAAAGCTCTTCACAGTGCAGCATCTCCCTACCGCTCTACCCTCATCTCTGTCTATCCCACCACCTGTTCTCTATGATCTGGAAGTGACTTTAGACTAACTTCTGCATTAATCCGAACCTCGCACTCCCGACTCCAAGACTTCTCCCGAGCTGCACCAATTCTCTGGAATGCTCTACCCCAATAAATTAGATCTACCCACAACTTACCGTATTTTTCGCTTTTTAAGACGCACTTTTGTTCCCCCCAAACTTTGGGGGGGAACGGGGGTGCGTCTTAAAAAGCGTATGTAAAAAAAAAAATATTAAAAATTAAATATTACCATATGAGGGGTGTTTGTGGGGTGCAGCTGCCCAGTGGGGGGCCGAAGGCAGGTTCCGGTGGTGGGGGGCACCGCTGCAGGACCGGAGCAGCGGAGATGTAACGGCGGCAGCAAGCGGTGGGCGCCGCCATGTTTCTTGTGGTAGCCGGCCGGTAGAGGTAGAGGCTTCAAAATGGCCGCGGGTCTCCATTATGGCCGCGGCCATTTTGTTGAAGCCTCTACCGCTGGCTGCAGTGTTAATGAATGCAGCCAGCCACAAAAACATGGCGGCGCCCACCGCTTACTGCCGCCGGTACATCTCTGCTTGCTCTGGTCCTGCAGCTGTGTCCCCCACCCACGAGAACCTCCCTCCAGCACCCCCGCTGAGCAGCTGTACCCCCCTCGGTGAGCAATAGGGGTCTGGGGGGGGGGGAAGATGCCATATACCATAATCAAAGGGTTGGGGATGAGGGGGCACATACACAGCATGAGGGGGCACATACACAGCATGAGGGGGCACATACACAGCATGAGGGGGCACATACACAGCATGAGGGGGCACATACACAGCATGAGGGGGCACATACACAGGATGAGGGGGCACATACACAGGATGAGGGGGCACATACACAGGATGAGGGGGCACATACACAGGATGAGGGGGCACATACACAGGATGAGGGGGCACATACACAGGATGAGGGGGCACATACACAGGATGGGGGGCATATATACAGGATGGGGGCCTATATACAGAATGGGGGCCATATAAACAGAATGGGGGGGCATATATACCAGGATGAGCAATATACATACCAGGATGAGAGACATATATGCCAGGATGAGGGATATATATACCAGAATTGGGGGGTTTATGTACCAGGATTAGGGACATATATACTGATTGTAAGACGGACACTGGCATTATAAGACGGACCCCATTTAACATTAAAAACTTTTTTTTCTTATTTCCTTCACCAAATTTGGGGGTGCGTCTTATAATCCGGTGCGTCTTATAAAGCGAAAAATACGGTACATAGTTTCAGGCACTCCCTAAAAACACAACTCTTAGGGCGGCCTACAATGACCCCTAGTCAAAGTTGCTCTGACATGGCTTATTCACTCCACCAGACACAAAATGCTTTACAAAGAATGGTAGGTGGCCACTCATGCACCTCTTATTTATTCCCCACTTCCTTGAGTTGGCTGCATCATCATTGTAAATAAGCCCCTGTACTCTGTCACTCCCACCTCATTGTAGATTGTAAGCTCTTATGAGCAGGGCTGTCATTATTGTGCTTTATTGTATTCCTTGACAACTGTTACTTATGACTGTTTGTATATGAACCTCTGAATTGCAAAGTGCTGCGGAATATGTTGGCGCTATATAAATAAAGATTATTATTATTTTTATACACAAGCACTGTCAATGCATTTCCAAATGCATGGTGCCCACACTGAAACATGGTGGTGGCAGTGTCCTTATGTGGGGCTCCTGGAGTCATAGAGCTACATTTCATTGATATTAGTATCATGACTACACGGATGTACTGCTCAATATTAAAAGAGAACATGCTACCATCACTTTGTGCCCTTGGTAGCTGTGCATTTTTCCAACATGACAATGATGCTAAACACACATCTAAGGCTATTGTTGCAGTTCTGAAGAAGAACAGGGTGGAAGTGCTTTAGCAGCCAAATATGTTTCCTGGTGTGAACCTAATTGAACACCTATGGAGAAGTCGGAAGAGACAAGTTGAGCATCACTCTCCATCCAGCATTTTCAGGCTCTAAAAGAGGTCTTTCTTAAAGGAGGGATAAAGGTGTTGTGATATGATGTCAATTGGTTGATTTTATGACTAGAAGGCTTAGTGCTATCCTTAATAATCATGGAGGCCATACAAAATACTAGATGTAGCAGTTTTGATGTGGGTGTATTAATTTTTGCATAATCTAATTTGAGTAAAACCAATAATGTTGTAATATAAGTTATAATATTAAATTGAACCTGTCATCATGGAAATGCTGTCCAATCTGCAGGTGTCATATTATAGGGGTAGTTGAGTAGATTGATATGTAGTTTTGTGAATAAAGTTTCAGGATAACTTGTGCTTTCAGAATTTAAACGTTTGATCTTTCTGAGATTTTTGGTCCAGTGGGTGGTCCTATCACTGATTGACAGCTCTGTCTTTATGCACACTGATTAATAGAAAGCCATCAGCTCCCCCTGCTGTATACGATGGTGCCTGCAGATTAGACTGCATTTTCAAGGTGACAAGTTCCCTTTAACCTTAGTTTGATGTTATGAGTTAAAAAATGTTTCATTCAACTCAGTCTTGTCAGAATTTTGAAAACGATTCTTGTTTTCCGTGACCTATTGATTAAAATCATACTTTTCAAAGAGTGTACTAATTTATGCTGTGTATTGTTTACAAAAAAATAAATGTAATGTTAAGTTGGACATACCAGTTTATTGTCGGGTCCAATCATGTCCCGAATAAGTTTGCATCTTCTTATATCATCCTGTAAATCAGCCCCAACTTTTACTTTAAACCTAAGCAAACATATAATACAAAGTATAACTGGAAACATACTGTATATACAAGATACCCAAATATTCATATAAATTCAAGATTATGCATAATACTAAACAGGCACGAGAGAAAGCTGCCTCTTGTTAAAAAGATATTTAGCATCTTTAACATAAAATGATTCCTACTTTTATAAATTGTGGTAAGTATATAAAAAAATAAATTGTATTACTTATCTAATATTACTTAATCCTTGGAAACAATGCTGAAATTATAAGACAAGCATTAATTGCAATGAACTGCAATTAAATATTCTCGTCACATGTCAGTGAATCACTTGTATCAAGTATCATTGTTAGGATGTACAAAAAAATTATAATTACATGGGTTTTAGATTTAATCTTAAAAGTGTAGGTTTGAGTATCCCCATCAGAATAAGTCAAGGATTTGTTTAAAGTGTTTTTTTATTATTGCAGTATAAAAGCTTCATGACATTTATTTTCCAAATAATGAACGGGGTTCAATTAGTTAACCAGTTAAAGTGTTATTCTCCTGTCTTCAGGTGCACATTGCTCCCCTGACTTCTGGCTTTCTGCCTCCCAGGCGACAGCATGCTCCTGAATTAGTGAGTTTGGACCAACAGTATGGACAGGTTGTATGTATTATGTAAGCATCTCTCATATACTGCAATAAAGTAAACTTTGCCTCTGCAGTAGTGTAGGAACACTCAAGCTTGCGGAATCAAGCAATATGGCCTCCTTCAGAATAGTGCTTACAAGCCCCATAGAGCAGAGCTTGTAAGTGCTGTAGTCCTTGCCTAAAGGTACCGTCACACGCGGCAATTTTGCTAGCAATTTCACTGGCAATTTGCTGGTTGCAGTGAAATCATAGACACATTGTTCTATTTTGTTGCCGTGTACAAAATAGAACAATGTGTCCATGATTTCACTGCAACCAGCAAATTGCCAGTGAAATTGCTAGCAAAATTGCCGAGTGTGACGGTACCTTAAGAGCCTGGCCACAACTTATAGCACTTGCAATTTTACCAATTTATTATCATTACAAAACCTTTTTAACTAAACAATATGTTTCTTTCATTGTAAATACTCACCGTGTCCAACCTTCCTTTAGTGCATCGGTACACAGCTAACACATTAAAGTGAGAGGAAAATAATAACATTCATAAAAATGTTTTCCAAATGACAAATCTAGAAGCACACACACACACACATGATCATTTAGTAATGGCATGAAATTCACATGAACCTTCTGAAGCTGTTTGTCTGAGTAGCCAAGCCAGGCACAAGATGTAGTATATGCTGGGTATCCGTTGTTTACCATATGCTCCTCTACAAAAAAAAGCACAGCTTTTGGTTACTACTTAAAGAACACACACTACTTTGTGTTACACTATTTTATTGTTGCAGGAGTTCAAAAACAAGCAAAAGCGTCACTCTGTATCTGTAAAAATCCATATTTCATTTTAGCAAATTAAAAACATTCCAACCAGGAAGAGTGCAGGGCTCCGGGACTAAGCCCTGGGCTCTTCCTGGTTGGAATGTTTTTAGTTTGCAAAAATAAAATATGGATTTTTATCGATACAAATTGCCACTTTTGCTTGATTATTGAGTTCCTGGAATTGCTTGGCCTTTTTCATGCGAGCACCTGAAGTTCCATTTGCTATATGAAGCACCTGTTTGATATCTGAGAAGGTTTTTCTCTGCAGTAAATGTGAGTAATCACAATTTTTTTCTGTATTGGATTACTATTGTATTGTTCAACAGTACTTTATATGTATGAATACAGCCCATTTGTCATTACACTAGGCATCTCAAGTATGGGGAGTGTGACAATTCACTCACTATATGTGATGGGGTTAATCACTTTGCTTGGTCCACAAGGTAGAGATAGAAACACTTTACATTTTAAAGTCCAGATGGTTTATTAAATGCTTCATAAAGTGTCACAAGATAATGAAAACAGGACTCTTCCCTCGACTTCATAGGAACATAAACACACATGGTCTGTTTAACCCACGGGTACGCCAGCACAGGTTCAGATAATTTCTCCACATTAGTTTCACACTGAAGGTATCTCAGCCTCCATTCACACTGTCTCCTTTCAGTAAACACAACCACTTTCACTGAAGTTACCTTTCAGGAGGTATGGCAGCCTCCACACACCCTGACTCTGATCAGTGTACAACACCTCCTTCTCACAAACTGACCATGTGCCAGAAAAACAGTTTCAATATCACACACGAGACAGACCCCTGAGTGGAGATATGTAGATAGCCAGACCCACCCATCTCTCTAGCTATCCATAAACTTGGCCATATGAATTCCTTAAGAAGACATGTGGCACTACAGGTACAAGAGATGACATTCTAGGTATGCATCCCAGAAGAAACCACCTCTGTGATACATACCGCCCTTTCACAATGTAGCCGGTTGCCATCTTACAGGAGATATGGACAACCAACTATGGTCTTTGAACAACCCAACAGTATTTTTTTCATGCTATTGGAAATCCCCTTGTACATAGATGTCTGGTTGTCATGTATTTGGGCACAGGAACAATGAAGACTCACAGGGCATGATTGTCAAGGATATAACGCAAACAATAAGAAAATAGAAGCCACTAAATAGATTGATGACTCCAAAGTTGGGATGGAATTTAAAAAGTAAGAGTGAAATGGTGATTTTTTTTTACCTCTTGTTTTTTGTGTTTGTCTTCCATTTTGAAGAATTTCTGTAAGGCAAAATTGCAAATTAAACCTTCTTAGAAGGCAAAGGGTAGTGATTTTATTTCTAGTTTAAGAATGAGGCTTACCAAGTGCTTGTGCTTGAGTCAATACATCTGTTATATATCTAAAATCAATACAAGACACCAACTGTTCTGGACTCTGCCAAGAGGTATGGATTATAAATGACATCATTAGCATGCAATTAAACATACTGACTAAATTGCTTTATTTTCAACAAACTAACCATTTATTTTGTAGATTTATTTTAATGATTTAGTAGAAGCTATTTTTTTCTATTGCCAACTCTACTTACTAACTGTAGTTTTTGTTAAATTAGTTCACAAAATAACACGTTTCCCAATGTGATCTCTCCTACTCAGTACAAAATAACCTTCATTTCTCCTGCTACAACTTAATTATGAATTGATTCTTGTGTGTACCGTAATTTATTAATCTATCTCATGTCGCTTGAAGTGATAAGTCCATGTTAACATTGTTAAGAAAAATTAAAAGAAGTGGCAAAAATACCGGAGTCATAAGAACAGGCCACTAAATATTATAGGATGAACTAAATTATGTGCTTTGCGTGGGAGTGCAGTATTTAGTAAAGGTTGGAATACTATTGAGATAAATAAAGGTTTAGTATAGGCAGGGACATACCTAGGAGAGAGCACACAAGCCAATTGACCCAGAAGCAGCCAGTAAGGGTGTGCCATTTGGCTGCCCATATGACAGACGGAGATATCTCCTAGGGGGATTCAACCATTCTCCGAACCAGTTGTTGAACTCGTAGATAGCTCGAAGAACAGATAAAAGGTTTGCGCCTTGCAGTCAATTGGACTTATGTCTTCCAGAATGTTGGTCAGTATAGAGGACAGTAAAAAGATGGGGAAAATGTTGGGGGACAGTATACAGAAGGGGGGAAATGTGAGGAGGGGGCACAGTGTAGAGACTGAGGAGTATGTGATGGGACAGTGTGAGGGGACAATATAAGTAACAGTACACAGAGGGGTAGTGTGGGTGGCAATATGCAGTATTATTGAGCAAATGAGTATTTTGATCACGATACTATTTATACATGTTGTCCTACTCCAAGCTGTATAGGCTTGAGAGCCAACTATCAATGAAGTAAATCAGGTGATGTGCATCTCTGTAATGAGGAGGGGTGTGGTGTAATGACATCAACACCCTATATAAGGTGTGCTTAATTATTAGGCAAATGCCTTTCCTTAGGCAAAATGGGTCAGAAGAAGATTTGACGGGCTCTGAAAAGTCCAAAATTGTGAGATGTCTTGCAGAGGGATGCAGCAGTCTTGAAATTGGCAAAACCTTTGAAGCGTGATCACCGAACAATCAAGCGTTTCATGGCAAATAGTGAACAGGGTCGCAAGAAGCATGGTGGGCAAAAAGACGCAAAATAACTGCCCATGAATTGAGAAAAATCAAGCGTGAAGCTGCCAAGATGCTATTTGCCACCAGCTTTGCCATATTTCAGAGCTGCACCGTTACTGGAGTATCACAAAGCACAAGGTGTGCTGTACTCAGGGACATGGCCAAGGTAAGGAAGGCTGAAAAACGACCACCTTTGAACAAGAAACATAAAATAAAATGTGAAGACTGGGCCAAGAAATATCTTAAGACTGATTTTTCAAAGGTTTTATGGACTGATGAAATGAGAGTGACTCTTGATGGGCCACATGGATGGGCAAGAGGCTGGATCAGTAAAGGCTAGAGAGCTCTACTCCGACTCATATGCCAGCAAGGTGGAGGTGGGGTACTGGTATGGGACTGGTATCATCAAAGATGAACTTGTGGGACCTTTTTGGGTTGAGGATAGAGTGAAGCTCAACTCCTAGACTGACTGCCAGTTTCTGGAAGAAACTTCTTCAAGCAGTGGTACAGGAAGAAGTCGGTATCATTCAGGAAAAACATGATTTTCATGCAGGACAATGCTCCATCACATGTATCCAACTACTCCACAGCGTGGCTGCCTATTAAAGGTCTAAAAGAAGAAAAAATAATGACATGGCCCCCTTGTTCACCTGATCTAAACCCCAAAGAGGACCTGTGGTCCCTCCTAAAATGTGAAATCTACAGGGAGGGAAAAGAGTACACCTCTGGGAACAGTGTCTGGGAGGCTGTGGTGGCTGCTGCACGCAATGTTGATCGTAAACAGATCAAGCAACTGACAATCTATGTATGGAAGGCTGTTGAGCATCATAATAAAGAAAGGTGGCTATATTGGTCACTAATTTTTGGGGGTTTTGTTTTTGCATATTCAGAAATGTTTTTTTCTAAATTTTGTTCAGTTATATTAGTTTACCTGGTGAAAATAAACAAGTGAGATGGGAATATATTTGGTTTTTATTAAGTTGCCTAATAATCCTGTACAGTAATAGTTAACCTGCACAAACAGATATCCTCCTAAGATAGCTAAATCTAAAAAAAATACTCCAGCTTCCAAAAATATTAAGCTTTGACATTTATGAGTGTTTTGGGTTGATTGAGATCATAATGTGACGACCATCCGCTGTGAGGCTGAGCTGCTGGTAAGGCAGCACCCCGAGAAACCCAGAGACCCTTAACCCCTATACAGGGATCTGAATTACAGCGGCACCCAGGGGGTAGCTGCCTATTATGAGCATGCAGAGCAGGATGGTCACCAGGGGAAAAAATCAAGGCCCGAAAAACGAAGTCAGAAGTCCGAGTCAAAACAGAGAGGGCAGCGAAGGTACAAAATCATCAGGCAGTAGCAGAGTCGAAAATCCAGGCAAGGGTCAAGGGCAAAAACCAAGAGGACACCTGAGGTGCATAATCGACAGGCTGAAGCAGAGTCAGAAATCCAGGCCAAGGTCAGAGACAAAACTAAACACACACTATATCACTGGAGAACCAAAACTATATCTGGCAGTCTGCAAGACAGGCTCCAATGTATTTGAAGGGTGCAATTATCTCCCGTAGGCTGGAGCTCACAGATAGATGATCTCATCCGGACCGCCCCTAGAACCAGGCCAGATGGTGATGCACGACTGGCACCACCCAC
This sequence comes from Allobates femoralis, assembly GCA_033576535.1. NCBI lineage: Eukaryota > Metazoa > Chordata > Amphibia > Anura > Aromobatidae > Allobates > Allobates femoralis. The sequence goes on from JARQOC010000005.1 coordinate 153,797,313, forward strand.
CCCACTTCTGACAGAAGAACGAAGGCTGAGCCTAACAGACACTTCTGCAGGCCCGCTCCTCTGTGACCAACACCACCCAAAGAAGAAACACGGCGGCGCTCAGCGACAGAGGCAGACGTCGCAGGAGCAGGTCCATATGAGGACAAGGCTCTCCTATCACCGGCGCCATCAGCCGAAGGAATCCGGCTCCTCCCAGCGGCCGAGGCAGGAACACCAGCCACCGAGTCCAATGGCGATGTGACACATAGTTGTTGATCAATAATAAAAATAATGCTCTAAAATAAAACTTGCCTAATAATTCTGCACACAGTGTAGAGGAGAGAGTATGTAGAGGGGGAAAGTGAGAAGGACACAGTATAGACAGCAAGCAGTGTGGGGGGACACAGTGTGAGAGAACAGATTGGGGCATAAAATAGATGGGGCATTGTAGGGAAACAGTGTGAGGGCACAATATGGGTATTCACAGAGGCAAAATGTTAACAGCGGGCACAGAGTAATGCCTGGACACCATATGTTGCACAGTATAGATATGGGGACAGATAGGGGGGATAGTATGAAGTATATATACACAGTATGGAGAGAGAAAAGTATGAAAAGGGGATACAATATGGAGACTTGGAAGCATGGAAGGACATACTGTGAGAGGACAGTTTCAAGAGGGAGCTCAGGATGAAAAGGGACACTGAAGATAGGGACATTGTGGAGGTTATAGCTAATAAGGGAAGACAGTGTGGTGGCTATAGCTAACAAGGGCAGACTGTTTTAGCTAATGAGGGAGGACAGTGCATTGGTTATTGGCATTGAAAAAATTAGTCCCCTGAAACATGTAACGCACAAACAATTTTTCACTCACTATGGCAACTGGAAAGGAGACTATTACAGTTAGGAACAATCTCTTACTGTAGTTCTAGAAATTATGGCAATAAAGACAGAAGTAATTGGTATGCAATCACCAAAATATGTGATGAAAATCATTAAAATAACATCACTAAGATATAGAGTGATTAGAAACAAAACGGAAAACTCACCATATCAACTAAAAGCTTCCAAAGAGGCTAAAATAATAAAATATTAATTAATAGTTGGTATATTTTACACAAATAAATATATTTCTATACTGTATCTACTTTTCTACATCTTCTGTGAATGGCACAACATGAATGAGCGCTATTATTTATCAAGCATATATATAATTGTAAATAGAATATCCGAATAGTAAAAAGTATTCGGTTAGAATTATCCGAACTACTTGCTCATCACTAATAATAATTAGTGATGAGCGAGTAGTGAAATATTTGGATTCAGAATATTCTAGCTAAATACCTTTTACTATTCGGGTATTCAACTCGAATACCATGCCTAATGCAAGTCAATTAGTCATGGGCTCCTCCCACACATAGCCAGCCATAAAACGACCATTTCTGGGGGAGGGTGGGTGCCTTTTCTTTTGTCTTTTCACAGCATTAAACACATGGCTCTACCCCCCACTGAGTGCATTCCATTCAAATAGCTCTCACAGGGGTGCCAGCTCCCATTGTTTACTCAAGGGAGACGGCAATTTGTGTCAGATCACTCATGATTGGCACATCACTCTTGAGCACCAGTGATACTTGTCGAGTAATGAGTATTTTAAATACTGTACTATCCATGTGAGTAACGGGTTGTGACGTGTAGATTGTCTCGTCACTAATAATAATAGTTGAAAAATACACCCACGAACAATATACAAAATACAATACAAAACACATCCAGTACAATATTAGATGTGGCAACCCACCAAAAAGAGTACCAAGTATAACAACTATAGGTAATCTATCAGCTTCCCCCTACCTGACAGCAAGGTTGTAGTAAGGGAAGAATTGGGTGAGTTGAGGGAGAGCTTCCATGGAGAAGGGGCATCATTTTACTTTAGGGTGAAACCTCCGCTATCTGGTAGAGGGGGAGAAATGACAGGACCTTTAATAGGGATAGTCGGGTTAGCCCATAATTATTATAGCAAAAAAGTCATATTACCATTATGGCCCCTGTGATACCATACCTCTGCGACTTATAGCTGCACACGTGCCCACCTTCCACCTGTCTGACCAATAGGGAATAAAGTCCACAGAAGAAAAGGAAGCCAATTATGGGGCGAAAGTGCTGGGATTATAGTAGTAAAAATCAAGTTTTATTCTTCAAAGTAAAAGCCCACAGGAGAAGGGGGAAGCAAAATTGATGTGTTTTGAGTGTATAAATGAGCTCTTAGTCATGGTTCATAGTTCTATAACTAAGAGTGAATCTTGTACGCTTGAAACACGTCAGATCATCCCCCTCATGGGGTTTTACCATGAAGAATAAATCTTGATTTTTACTTCTATAATCCCAGCTCTTTCACCCCATAATTGGCTTCCTTTTCTTTCATGGACTATAATTGTTATACATGGTACTCTTTTTGGTGGGTTGGCACATCTTATATTGTACTGGTGGTGTTTTGCATTCTATTTTGTATATTGTTCATGGATATACTTTTTTAACTTTTATGTTATTATTAAAAGTAAAATTTTTATATAATCTCAGGTGTATGTGTTTTTGGAAAAAAAACACACTTCAGAACTCTGTAATACCGTATATACTCGCGTATAAGCCGAGTTTTTCAGCCCAAAAATTGGGCTGAAAAGTCCCCCCCTCGGCTTATACGCGAGTCATACGGCCCCCCTCAAAGTTTGGCGCCCCCACCTCAGTTTCTGGGCCCCCCCGCATGCAGCGCTGCACATATACATTACGTGTCTAGCAGCTGTTACCCTCCGGTGGCAGATCGCGGCTCCCGGCTCCGGGCTCCATCTTCCTCTCTGTCTTCCTGGTTGTCATGTGACCGGCGCGATGACGTCATCGCGCCGGTCACAAAGCAGGAAGACAGCGAGGAAGATGGAGCCCGGAGCCGGGAGCCGCGATCTGCCACCGGAGGGTAACAGCTGCTAGACACGTAATGTATATGTGCAGCGCTGCATGCGGGGGGCCCAGAAACTGAGGTGGGGGCACCAAATTATGAGGGGGGCCCTGCTGGGGCCCTGTATACTACCACTGGGGCTATATACTACCACTGGGGCTATATACTACCACTGGGGCTATATACTACCACTGGGGCTGTATATATACTACCACTGGGGCTATATACTACCACTGGGGCTGTATACTACTACTGGGGCTGTATACTACTACTGGGGCTATATACTACCACTGGGGCTATATACTACCACTGGGGCTGTATATATACTACCACTGGGGCTATATACTACCACTGGGGCTGTATACTACTACTGGGCTATATACTACCACTGGGGCTGTATACTACCACTGGGGCTGTATATATACTACCACTGGGGCTATATACTACCACTGGGGCTGTATACTACTACTGGGGCTATATACTACCACTGGGGCTATATACTACCACTGGGGCTGTATATATATACTACCACTGGGGCTGTATATATACTACCACTGGGGCTATATACTACCACTGGGGCTGTATATACTACTGGGGCTGCGTGTATACTACCACTGGGGCTGCTGCTGTATACTACCACTGGGGCTGCTGCTGTATACTACCACTGGGGCTGCTGCTGTATACTACCACTGGGGCTGCTGTATATACCTCTGGGCTGCTGTATACTACCACTGGGGCTGCTGCTGTATATACCACTGGGGCTGCTGCTGTAACACTGCTGGGGCCTGTATATACCACTGGGGAGGCTGCTGTATACCACACTGCTGGGGGCTGTATACCTGTGCTGGGGTCCACCCTCGGCTTATACACGAGTCAATAAATTTTCCCAGGTTTTGGGGGCAAAAGTAGGGGGGTCGGCTTATACACGGGTCGGCTTATACACGAGTATATACGGTAATTTGTTTACATCCATTTCTGGGTGCTTCTTGGAGTCATTGTAGTGCTGGAAGACCCATGATCAAGGATGTTAACCCAGCTTTCTGACTATGGGCAGTACATTGAGACCGAAAATCCTTTAGTAATATTCAGATTTCATGAGGCCTTGCACACAGTCAAGGCACCAGTGCCAGACGCAGAAAAAAAAAATATCTTTGAACCTCCACCATATTTGACTGGAGGTACTGTGTTCTTTTCTCAGGAAGAGAATTGTGGTCTTGCACAAGTCTGGTACATCCTAGGGTGAAATTTCCAGATGCCTGAAGATGCCTCGTTCATCTCTACAAACAATTATATGCAAGTACAAACAAGATGGAAATGTCCAACCATCATACTGCTGAGGAAGGAGACGGGTTCTGAGTCTCAGAGATGAACGTGCTTTGGTCTGACATGTGCATATCAACCCAAGAACAAAAGCAAAAGACCATCATGAGGATGATGGAGGAAACCGGTATTGTCTCATTATCCACAGTAAAACAAGTACTGTATCAACAAGGGCTGAAAAGTCACTCCGCTAGGAAGAAGTTATTACTCCAAAAGTAACATAAAAAGCCAGATTAATATTTGCAAATACACACAGGAACAAAGAGCTACATTTTTGGAGCCATATTCTGTGGTCTAACAAAACTAAAAGTGACCTGTTTGACCATAATGACCATGATTATGTTTGGAGGAAAAAGGGAGAAGAGTGGAAGCCTAAGAACACCATCCCAACTGTGAAACATGGGGGTGGCTGCATCATGTTGTGGGGTTATTTTGCTGTATCGGGGAATAGTGAACTTCACAAAGTAGATGGTATCATGAGGTAAAAAGATTATGTGGCAATACAGAAGCAACATTTCAAGACATCAGCCAGAAAGTTAAAGCTTGGGCAGAAAGGGGTCTTCCAAATGGACAATGACCTGAAGCAAAATGCCAAACTGGTTACAGAGTTAAAGATTAAGTCAATGTTTTGAAGTGGCCATCACAAACACCTGATCTCAATCCTATTGAACATTTTTGGGCAAAGCTGAAAAGGCAGGTGCGAGCAAAGTGACCTACAACATAGCTCAGTTACAGCAGTTCTGTTAGGAGGAATGGGCCCAAATTCCTACCAACTGTTGTGAGAAGCTTGTGGAAGGATATCCAATACTTTTCACTTTAGTCATACAGTTTAGGGGCAATGGTACCAAATACTAATGAAATGTATGTAAACTTGTGACTTTGTAGAAAGAAATAAAAAAGCTTTTAAACATTCCCTCTCATTATTATGACATTTGCCAAATATAAACATGGTAATCCTAATTGACCTAAAACGGGAAAAGTTTATTCTGGTTTCATGTCAGATAATGAGAAAAACATGCATATACGGTATGCCTTTTTGTATGGTGTATGTAAACTTCTGGTTTCAACTGCACATACTGTTTTGGCCACAAGAGCTAACTATGTGGTAGGCATGGAATAAAATACTAGATCAGTGATCAGCAGTTTACTGATGAATGTTAAATAGCAACAGATTTTTTTTCACAACGATGTGCTAAGAAAAAAACTAAACATGAATGAAAACAAATATTTTATACTTGACTAAATAACTAAATGATAGTCAAGGATTGAGTGTCCCTTTAAACTCATTTTCCCTGTATCCAATTGTGCAGCATATTGTACATGAAATAAATACCTTCTTTTCTTGCTTGGCCCATAAATCCCACACTGCATTGAGCACTGCAGCAGTAGCCAGTTGTACAACTCCTTTTTCAGGACCAATCTGAAAAAAAAGTAAAATTATTAATTGGTTTGAAGGAAAGTCACTGATTACAAAGGCTTCGTTCCCATGATGAGCTTTGGGAGGTTTTGAAACTGCAGATTTTCTGCACCATTTCTGCACCTATTATCCAAATTAGTTTACATGCATTTTGGTTCATTATTCTTTTTTATACATTTTTTTCATGCATTTTTATTGTGTTTTTGAGGCTATGTTTTATTGTCTCTAGTTGGTATGTCAATAAATCAAGAAGAGTGTATCCAGCTGATGTACGGCAGCGCTTCCCAGGACTCGCATCCAAACATGATATTTTAATTTTTTTATTTGGTAAGTTAAAATAGAGGAAATACAATGCATTTCAGATAAAGTATATATCCTTCTTCAGGTATCATAAACACATAGTACAAATCCAATAGTACAAAAGGGATATGTACTGTGTGTTCATGATGCTTGAAGAAAGATATATACTGTATCCGAAGCGCGTTGTATCTCCTCTATTTTAACTTACCAAATAAAAAAATTCTAAATATCATCTTTAGAGGTGAATCCTGGGAAGCGCTGCAGTACATCAGCTGGATACACTCTTCTTGATATATTCATCCTGTGTGAACCTATATCTGGCTCTTTCACTTGGATCCACCCGAGGCAAGCTGCAAGCCCTGTCCATTGAAAAGTATCCCAGAGGGATTTCTGAGGATACACAATCCAAGGCTGTATTAGTCTTCCATCAATGAGTGCATAAAATTGTGCACCCATCAAAGACTAATATTGTTTTTACGCACTTAAGGCGCTACATTTTGTCTCTTCTCCCCAAACATGTTTTTTTTTTTCATATAATTTAAATAAAGATGCTTTGTTATTAATACAGGTGTGCTAAAAAGTTTACATACCCTGGAAGATTTTTTTGCTTTCTTGGCCTTTTTTCAGAGAATATGAATGATAACACAACTTTTTTCCGCTCATGGTTAGTGGATGAGTGAAGCCATTTATTTTCAAACTACTGTGTTTTCTCTTTTTAAATTATAAGGACAACCAAAAACATCCAAATAACTGTGATCAAAAGTTCACATACCTTGGTGATTTTAGCCTGATAACATGCACAGAAGTTGACACAAATGGATTTGAATGACTAATAAAGGTAGCATCCTCACCTGTGACCTGTTTGCTTTTAATCAGTGTGTGTGCATAAAAGCTGAGTGAGTTTCTGGGATCCAGACAAACTCTTGCATCTTTCATCCAGCCACTGATGTTTCTGGATTGTGAGTCATGGGGAAAGCAAAAGAATTGTCAACAGATCTACAGGAAAAGATAGTTTGAACTGTATACAACAGCAAAGACATACAAAAAGATATCCAAGTGTCCAAACTGTAATTAACAAATTGAAAATCAGGAGTTCTGTAAAAACCAAACCACAATCAGGTAGACCAACAAATATTTCAGCTATAACTGCCAGGAAAATTGTAACTGCAAAGAAAAAAAAAACCACAAAAACATCAGCTGAAATACAGGACTCACTGAAAACTAGTGGTGTGGCTGTTGCATGATGCACAATAAGGAGGCACGTGAAGAAAAATTGGCTGCATGATTGAATCACCAGAAGAAAGCCATTATTGTGCAAATGCTACAAAGTATCTCATCTACAATACACCAAATAGCACAGAGACAATCCCCCAAACTTTTAGAACAAGGTAATATGGAGTGATGAGACCAAAAATCAAACTTTTTGGCCACAACCATAAAGGTTAAACTTGGAGAGGTGTCAACAAGGCCTATGATGAAAGGAACACCATTCCTACTGTAAAGCACGAAGGTGGATCACTGATTATGTGGGGATGTGTGAGCTACAAAAGCACAAGAAACTTGGTCAAAGTTGAAGGAAAGATGAATGCAGCACTTTATCAGCAAATACTGGAGGTAAATTTACACAGCCCAGACGCTGCAAATGGGACTTACTTGGACATTCCAACATGACAACAATCCAAATCACAAGGCCAAGTCAACCTGTAATTGGCTACAGCAGAACAAAGTGAAGGTTCTGGAGTGACCATCTCAGTCTCCTGACCTCAATATCATTGAACCACTCTGGGGAGAAGTCAAGCACGCAGTTCATGCAGGAAAGCCCAGGAATTTATATAAGGTAAAATATGTTTGTACCGTGTTAGCCAGTAGATAGAAAAATATTAAAATCTGAGAGTCCTCAGTGGTTTATACCTTTTAATGGCAAACTGAAAAGATGGTAAACATAGCAAGCTTTCGGGACACTGTGACCCCTTCGTCAGGCAGATAATGACACAGATTCTGAAGACACATACATATATACATAAGCAAATGAAAGAAAAAAGAAAAAAAAAAACAGTCTTAGATGCTGTAGGAAATGCGACAGGTGATGTAAAGCAGAGTCAGACTAGGGAAGGATAGAGGGGCTGGGGAATTGAAACTAAAATTCTAAGATAAGCGGAACAAATTGTATTATTGTTATATTCTAGTAGTCTGTGGAGAACTGAAAATACTTAAATGAGTTGGGGAAAGCAATAAAAGGAAGCGAGGGTGTTCACGTAAGAAGTGTCAAAAGTTAATTGTCCTCAAAATGGAGTCTGTTGGGAAATGTGATATCCCCAAATGTCTTTTCAATTTATATAAAAACGCATGAATCTGTGATGTTCCCAAATGTCCATTCATGTTATATAACAAGCCATAAATCCATGTGATACATTTAATCCTGTTTTGATTATGTCAAAGGTCGTTAAGAAAGGTCGGGGAGCCCATAAGGCGTACAGACCCCATGACTTTCTGGGAGGTAGGGAGTTAATAGGAAAGGTATGGGATTGGGGGATTTGTGTGTGGCAGCAGTTGGCTATTGGTGAAAGGGGGTGTACTTAGGACAGGAAGAGGGGGGAGCTTTAGGGGACATTACAGGAGTGAGGGAGGAAGTGACCCTCACTCCATTTCCGGGGATCAGAGCAGTTTCAGGGTATTGCTGTGTGCAAGATCTGACTTACCACCATGGCAGATCTTGCGGCTTTGAGAGCACTCATCCAGGGTGCTGCAGCGGTGCATGGGGCGCAGGCAGTGCAAGAGTATGTGAGGGCTGCCTGCGCTTCCCCATCGGCACCAGCCCCCTCCACCCCCTCTGCACGTGGCCGCCGATCGCGTCCACCAGAGCGGTACTCCCCGGAGTCACGGGGGGGGGAGGCGGGCCTGTTCAGGGAGCCCCGGTGCCCATCCGCTCAGGGGCCCGCACTGGCCGTCGCGAGGAATCCACGGCGGGGCCGCGATGCTCCGGAAGTGGGCGGGGCCAGCCGGCGGTTCACTTCCGGTCCGCGGTCCGGGAGTAATAACATGGCGGCGCCTCCCGGGCAAGCGAGGAGGGGGGAGAGCGCCGAGCGGCCACAGGATGCATTGTTAACCCCTCGCAATCTGCGGGGGCAGGAGCGGCCTCCGGTATCGGAGGGGCCAACGTTGGCGGGGGGACAAGAGTCTACAGGGCGCAGTCTTCGGTCACGGCCGGTGGCCGGGGAGAGGGGTCAGGCCATGGAGCCCCTGGAACAAGGGGCAGGAGGACCCGATCGGCAGCGGCAGCAACGGTGGCTCCCAGGTATGACGGGGGCGGCACCCAGCGGGGCACTGCAGCAGGTGCAGGGTCCAGGGCTCCTACAACGGACCCTCCTGTAGGATCAGGGAGGGGTTCCCAATGCGGCCCGGCAATGGTGCAGCCCTCCTGCAGTCGGCAGGGTGGGTTTGAGACTGGGGTCCCATTGGAAGGCTCTGGTCAGAAGAGGCCAAGGGGGCAGTCAATGAACAGCAGGACACGGAGGACACAAGGTCGGTCCTCCAAGAAACAGCGGCTAGCCAGGGGGGCCGTGGCCGCCACAGAGGCCAGGGGCGGCAGCAGTGGTCGGCTGGGCTCGGGGTCGGCACCCCTGGGTGGCACGGAAGACGAGAGCGAGGAGGAAGGAGCGCTATCGGATGGATCATCGTCATCGCCGAGTCAGACGCAGGAGGACTCCGTTGCGGCTGCACCGCGGCAGCCTGGTGAGAATGTTTCTATTGTTAGTACTGGTGTATCAGGAGTAGAAGGGAATGTTGGGGGGCTGCCGGGGACGGTGGCGTCGGGGGTGTCCGTCGGGGGGATGTAGTGGGTCAGTTGTTAGGTTTGTTGTAAACTATATTGTCCGGCGGAGGAGGGGGTGGCCTGCCTGGTTCTCCAGTAGGAGCCTGGGTGGGTCCGAGCGCGGCCACGGTGAGTAGTGGGGTGGTGGCTGCAGAGCAGCCGAGTGACGGTGTAACGGTTGCAGCATCGGCGGTGCCGGAGACGGCAGTTGATGCGTCTGGGGGTGAAAAGGAAAAGGAGGATGAAGTTGTGAGATTGGATGATAAGGCCAAGAGTGAGATATACGTTTGTTATGAGAGCCCGCTGGGGGCTCACCTTAAAAAAGAGGTAAGGGAAAAAATTTGGAAAGGGAAGTATGTCGAAATTTTTTCGCTGCTCCCTTTGGAAAAATTTAATTTAGATAAGGTTAAGCCTAGTGACTCCAAGAAGGAGAAGGAGGAAGAGGAGAAGCGGCGTTATCGGCTTATTCCGAGAACGTTTGCAAATTGGTTGCAGGCTTTTGCTATTTTAGCGAGCGTGGTGGGTGAAAAGGAACCGGTACATTGTTCCTCCCTGTTTGCTTATTTGAACGCTATAGGGGAGGCTTACAGGGTGTATGGGGGCTTGGCATGGTTACGATATGACGAGCAATTCAGGCAGCGCAAGGCTTTGCGTCCGACTATGAGGTGGGACCACAAGGATATTTCCTTGTGGTTGGAGCTCATGACTGCTCCGGCTCAGCCCTTTCGTGGGGGGGCTGGGGCGTCGGGATCGGGAGCGGGCTCCCCCGCCACATTCCGTAAAGGTTGCTGTTGGCAGTTCAACGAAGGGCAGTGTAAGTTTGTAGCGTCGTGCAGGTTTAAGCATGAGTGTTCAGGGTGCGGAGGCACCCATAGTCTGGCGCGATGTTTTAAAAAAGGCAGGGGAAAAGGCGGAGATGCGGCTGGAAAAAGGGAGGAGTCCGGTGAGAGTCGAGGCGATGGCGCCGTTTCTAAATAGATATCCGGATATCGAAGCCGCCAGGTTGTTGTGGTTTGGTTTTTTGTCAGGCTTTAGAATTCTGTCGGTTACGGTGGGGGAGGTGTTTTGTTCTAAAAACTTGAGATCGGCCGCGGCCCATCCAGAAGTGGTTGGGGCTAAATTGAGTAAGGAGGTGGAGTTGGGTCGTATGGCGGGTCCATTTCAGGACCCGCCATGTGAGAACCTGCGGGTGTCCCCATTGGGGGTGGTCCCAAAAAAGGAGCCGCACAAGTTCAGGTTGATCCACCACCTGTCTTTTCCGGTAGGTGCGTCAGTGAATGATGGTATCGATCCGGAGCTTTCGGCAGTTTGTTATGTGTCATTTGACAGAGCGGTTGCATTGGTGAGGTCTGCTGGTCCGGGGGCTTTGATGGCAAAGTCAGATGTGGAATCGGCTTTTCGTCTGTTGCCGGTTCACCCGGAGAGCCAGCATTTATTGGGTTGCATGTGGGAAGGGAGTTTTTATGTTGATCGTTGTCTGCCGATGGGTTGTTCGATTTCTTGTTCTTACTTTGAGGCTTTTAGTTCGTTTGTGGAATGGGTGGTTAGGGACGTGTCGGGTATGGATTCCATTATCCATTACTTGGACGATTTTTTCTGCGTGGGACCGGCGGGTTCCTCAGTTTGTGCTGGTTTATTGTTCACGTTACAGAAGGTTGCGGGATGGTTTGGGATTCCGTTGGCAGAAGACAAAACGGAAGGACCGGTTACGGTGTTATGTTTCCTGGGAATTGAAATTGATTCGGTAGCGGGGGAATGCCGTCTCCCTACGAACAAACTTGAGGATTTGAGGCAATCAGTGTCAAAGATGTGCAAGGCCAGGAAGGTGAGGCTAAAGGAGGTCCAGTCATTGTTGGGGAAGCTTAATTTTGCGTGCAGAATTTTGCCGATGGGCCGGGTTTTTTCTAGGCGGCTAGCAGTTGCGATGTCAGGTAAATAATGCCCATCGCATTTTGTGCGTATTACTAGAGGAATTAAGGAGGACTTGCGTGTTTGGGATGTTTTCTTTCAGGAGTACAATGGCCACACGTTATGGCCTCAGAGAGTAGTGCCTAATAGCGTCTTGCAGCTGTTCACGGATGCAGCGGGTTCTCTTGGTTTTGGTACCTTTTTTAAGGGACATTGGTGTTCGAGGACGTGGCCCGCGGTATGGAAAGAGCAAGGCTTGACATGTAATTTGGCGCTGTTGGAGTTGTTTCCTATTGTGGTCGCGATGGAATTATGGGGACTGGAATTTTCGGACAAGAAAGTGTGTTTCCATTGTGATAATATGTCAGTGGTGTACGCAATTAATTCATTGTCAGCCAAGTCGCTGCCGGTGGTGGACTATCTGCGGCATTTGGTATTGCGGTGTTTGCAATGGAACATTCAAGTGATAGCTAAGCATGTTCCGGGTGTTTACAATGAGGTGGCTGACTCGCTCTCACGGTTTCAGTTTTGCAGGTTTCGGGAACTGGGCGGACGAGGAGGGATTCCAGTGTCCGGACGGTTTATGGAATCTGGTGACGTCGTAAGGCAGTTGATTCGCAGATCGGTGACCGAGGCCACTTGGTGCCGATATGGTAAAGTGTGGCAAGAATGGGAGGAGTTTACAGATATGCCGCAGGAGGATGGCAGCAGGGATGATGTGCAGGCGTTGCTTAGGTTTATAGGTAACGATTTTGTGGAAGGGCGGTCTGCATCTGTGGTGTCACAAAGGGTGGCAGCGCTGGCTTTTCGGTTTCGGTTACTAGGTCAACATGACGCGACTAAGGATTTTAGGGTACGTCAGGCGTTGAAGGGATTTCGGAGGGGTGCACGTCAGAGGGATGCTCGGAGACCAATTTCGGTGTCAGTATTGGAGAGGCTGGTGACTTGTGTGCTTACGGTTTGTCGGTCAGACTATGAGGGAGCTTTATTCTCAGCGGCATTTGGGTTAGCCTTTTTTGGGGCCTTCCATATTGGGGAGCTGGTGAGCCCGTCCAGGATCAGGGCGGGTGGTTTGGCTTTGAGTGATGTGGCGATTGTGGAAGAGCGGGTCGAGTGTTCGTTGCGATGTTCAAAGGTGGATCAGGAAGGACGAGGCCGGTTAGTAGTGGTCTATGCCCTTGTCGGGAGTAATGTGTGTCCCGTAACTGTGTTAAGGCGTTTTTTGGCATTCAGGGGTGATTGCCCGGGGCCATTGTTGCGACATCATGATGGTTCCTTTTTGTCTAAATTTCAGTTCGGGGCACTGTTGAAGGAGTGTTTACAAAAAATCGTCGAGAGGCCGGAAGAATACGGCACGCACTCTTTTCGTATCAGGGCGGCCACGGAGGCTTCACGATGGGGGTTGGGAGATGATGTCTTGAGAAGGATCGGGAGGTGGGAATCCTCCTGTTTTCGCTCGTATGTCCGGCCTCATTTGTTGGCCCAATAATGCGGTGATTGGCGTGTGCCCGCCCCCCCCCCTGCACTGTTGGTTTTAAAAAAAAAAAAAAAAAAAAAAAGGGGGGGGGGGACCCATACGACTAATATTATAGTTTATTGGTTCTGTTCTGGTTTGTGATTATGACATTTAGATTTGTTTGTATTTCTGCTTATTTAGGGCCCTGCTTGATATGGATCCTGGGACATTCGTACATTTTTGGGGGGCCCGTCGAGCATATGTTCGCCCGGATGGTCGCCAGTTGGGTTTGGACAGATCTGTGGCGACTGTGAAGTGGTTGGGTATTCATGGTATGACTTGGGGGAGGGTGTTGCCAGAATTTGAGTACTTTTGTTCAGTTAATCGACCACCGGATGTGTTAGTTCTACATGTTGGGGGGAATGATTTGGGGGTGAGGGCGTCTCGAGAGTTGATCAGAGACATAAAGTGTGACTTGTTACGATTGTGGTGTTCTCATCCTGGGTTGATTGTGGTGTGATCTGATATGGTTCCGCGTGGGAGATGGAAGATTGCGAGGTCTATAGACAAACTTAATAAGGCTCGAGTGAAGGTAAACAAGGTGGTGGCTGCGTTTGTGGCACGAAATGGGGGAATTGTAGTACGGCACAGGGAATTGGAGTCGTCATCAAGGGAATACTTGAAGGCAGATAGGGTGCACTTGACTGAGATTGGGATGGATATATGGGCGTTAAATTTGAGAGAAGGTGTGGAAAAGGCCTTGGGTGTTTGGCGGGTCCAGGCCAGGTAAGGGGTCACCTGTCCTGTTCTGTGGTGGGGGTAGGTCTGGTCCAGAGGCATTGAATCTTCGATGTTAATCAGGAGGTGAGCCACTTTTAAGATATAGTGGCTCTGGTTATAAGTACCTGGCAGGCACGGGGTTCTGCCAGGCTGGTGTATTGTTTATCGGTAGCAATACCTTTTTCCTGGGGCCGGTGTGTTGCAGCCAGGGACGAAAAAGTTAAAGGGGAGGACTTCTGGACCGGATCTATCCAGGTCTGAGAGGTGGAATGCCTATTGTTATGTTGGGACGCCCGTTGGACGGTGTACCCGTTGGTTTATTATTAGTATGTAAAACAATAGGCAATAAAGGCTGCTGTGGCCAAATTATTAACCAAGTCACTAGCAGTTGTGTCATTATTTAAGGTATGGTGGGGTTAATGTTTAAAATAGGTAAGTCTATTAACGACTGAAAAATCCTCCCTTGAATGTCATGATTTGTATTCCCAAATTCTTCTCTCTCTCTGAGATTTGAAGTTGCTTTTTAAGATGAGCAGCCTCATATCGGTTTCACTGTGGTCAGGGCTGGAAAAATGTTTTGCTACAAGTACATCCATACGCTTTTCTTTTATTGAGTGACGATGAGAATTCATTCTTGTCCTGAATTTTTGCCCGGTCTCCCCTACGTATATGCTACCTGTTGGACATTTGGTACATATGATTAAATACACCATTGCTTGTGATGCAGCTGAAGTTACCTGGGATCTTGTAGTCCTGATCTGTCCCAGGAATCCTTTTGACACTTCAATCAGATGGCTGGGAGAGATCTGGCCAATCAGATGCCGCCACGTCACAATCACATGATCGCTAGCGGCCACCTGATTGGCCAGATTGCAAGGTCCTCTCAGGTACACCGAGGATCTTGCCATCTGGCCAATCAGGTGGCCGCTAGCGATCACGTGATTGTGACGTGAGATCCGGGCAGGTGGGAAGCAATTGGGGATGTACCTAGCCAGGTGGGTTCAGAGGCCCTCCTTCTGCGTGGTGCTGTTTGGTCATCACTGCCTAAAGCCATGCTGCAGCTCACTTCCTTCATGTCTAGCCTTTGCCCGTACGGCAGGCAGCTCGAGCCTATTACAGGTGTCACTCCTCAGTGGCAGCTCCGGGCTCTGGTATGCTGCTGTGCCACCAGGTGACTAGTGGGGCCAGGGGACTTGCAATCCTCTACCCTCTGGATTTAGCTGCCGGGACATCAGTACCCGAACAACCACAGACTCTGGCGTCCGGTTTGTAGCGCGGGGCAAGCTCGGTCACAGCTCCGCTCCCTGAGTTCTCCTCAACTCCTCTCTACCCTCTCACTAGCTCCCACCGGCTCCAGTCCCCAGGACTTCTCTATTCAGACTTTCTCTTAGACTTTCTGTCTAACTTCTTTTCCAGGCCAAAATTTTAATAGGGAAGCTCTGATAAAACCAGGCTCAGAGCTCCCCCTTCTGGTCTGGAATCAGGACAAGGGTTGGATGTTGATGTTACCTGACAAGGGAACCACTCTTGATTCCAGGCATGACATCACACCCCTGTGAGGGAGGCAATGTCAATGTGGGACTTCTGGGGTGCCACAGAAGCTCTCTAGATAATGAAGTATGGTACAATGCTCAGCAATCTCTGGCGGCCATATAAATAATGAATGCAGCAATGGTACAATGCTGTGCAATCTCTGGCGGCCCTATAAATAATGAATGGAACAATGGTACAATGCTCTGCGATCTCTGGCAGAGCTTGGAGATCTCTGGCTGTCCAATAAATAATGAATAATAGAGGAGAAGAAAATGCACCATAGGGTCTTATCTCAATTGTATATAGTCAATTTTCTATATGGATCCACTCACCGGGTTTAGTTGTGTGTGACACAACAACCATATGCACCTCCAAGTAAAATCCACAGCATCCACAGAACTGCAGCAATCCACCGGTATAGCAGATCATATATAAAAGGACTAAGAAAAACGGCTTCACGATCGCGCTGTCCTCAAAGATAATAAATCCACGTGCCCATGGACTCCGACCAACTCTTTATTCCACTTTAAACTCTACGCGTTTCGTATACACACTGTACACTTTCTCAACTCCTGAAACTCCAACTCAAATGCATAATTTACAGTGGAATAAGAGTATCGAGTCATGGCACGTGTTTATTTCTTTGGACAGCGCGATCGTAGCGTTTTTTCTCTTTTATATACAATAAATAATGAATGAAGAGATGGCACTGGGCTCCGCTATTTCTGGCAGCTCTTTGTGAATGGGGTGATGATTTAGCACGGAATGATCTCTGGAAGCCCCATAAATGTTGAATAGAGATATGGTAGAACGCTCAGAGTTTTGACAGCCCTATATATAATGAACAGAATGATAGTACAACACTAGGTGATCTCTAGCAGCCTCATAAATAAACAATGGATTGTTTGTACAGTGCTCGGCAATCTCTAGACGCCCCTTAATAAATCTGGAGTGATAGTACAGCACTTCGTGATCTCTGGCAGCTCCATAAATAATAAATGGCACAGCTGCTCAGCTATTTCTGGCATCGCCATTGTGAATGGTGTATTGGTATAGTGCACAGCTATCTCTATTAGTCCCATAAGTATAGAATAAAGTGATGATACAGTGGTCAGCTACCTCTGGCAGCTCCATAAATAAGAAATCAAGTGATGAGGCAGAGTTCAGAGATCTCTAGCAGCCCCATAAATTAAGAATAGAATAATGGTAAAACACTTGGCTATCCTTGCCATCTCCATAATGGAGTGGTGGTACAATGCTTGGCTGTCTCCTGCAGCCCTGAGTGATGGTGCGCATGAAGGACAATCACTATTTAGATGCATCGGGATCGGAGAGCACTCGCCCAGAGGTTTTTTGTTTTCTGTGGGACAGCGTTTGTGAGTAGTGTAAAAATCAATAAATAATTACAAAAAAAAGGTATAGAGCTCCGTGATATTTTTGATTCTCAGCACAGATAAAGCAGACACTACAGGCTGCCACTCCCAGCTGCCTGGGTTTACCTTGGTTGGCAATCAAAATACAGGGAAGCCCACTAATTATTTTTTAATTATTTAAAAAAAATTATTTAAAAAAAAAGTGTGGTCTTCTGTCGAATTTCGATCGCCAGTCAGGTAAAACCAGTCAGCTGGGGGCTGGGATTCTCAGCGTGGTAAGGCCCAAGCATTCTGGTCCCCACCTGAAAACTGCAGCCCGCAGCCACCCTGGAAATGGCACATGGTTTTTTAGTGCCATTTACAGGCACTTTACCTGACCTTTACCAGCGGCCCCAATGGTGGTGGCACGCTGGGTAATAAAGCCCGAAATTCATGGTGTTGTGCCAAATTTGACACGGTCACCATTGAATTTCAAATAAACAGTAAAAAAAACAACAAAAATAAAAAAATTTTTATTAGACATAAAACAAAAAACACATTTAGAGACTCCATCTTTATTAGAAAGAAAAAAAAATCCTCACTCCGATGTAGTCCACAGGGAAGCTCTGCTACATCGCTCTGTATAGACAAGCGTCTATACAAAGAGAGAAGCAGACTGAGACTGACAGTGACAAAGTTCACCTGAGTTCATGGCTCAGGTCATGAACTTGGGTGAACCCTGATGTCACCGCGCGAACACTGCCGACACCGGCTGAAAATTACACACCGCTGAGCAGTGGAGTGAATACCACCGGGAGTTAATGAGCGGCTCCAGAAGAAGATGCGGCCGGGAGACAGCGGGACGGGAGGAAGCATTGTTGGACTGGAAGTATGACCATAATGTTTATTATTAATTATATGCTTTATTTTACAGCCCCTGGACCCGAACTGGCCCCGAATTGTAAAAACAGGTTTCCCATGGAAACCCATGTTCGGGACCTTGTGCACGAACACTATGTATTCGGTATAGGTCTACAACTTTTCAGTTCGTGTTCTGTCACGCTTGGGAGGAAAGGGAATCAGGTAACAGATAGGAGTAATTGGCGAAGGGATCAGGAGGAGCTAATCTGACCCTTATCCTGAATAGCCTTAGGCTGAGGACCCCTACCTCCACCCATGGATCCGGGATCACAGCTAATCACAAGAAAAGTCTTCAGCCCAGCAGCTAAGCAACAGCACATCACCAAGACCTAGAGCAAATAACTCTATCAGCAGCATCTGACAGAGGAGAGGGAATGCTATTTAAAGCAAGGGGGAGGGGATTCCAGGCGAGTTACACATCAACTCCTCAACCAGCAGCTGAACATAATAGTGAATGCAGCTCTGAGCACAACGCAGGAGGCAAAGACCTTTACAACTACATCTCATGGAGCTCTTAAAGACAAACAACATACACAGCAGCATGCAGCAATGTCAGCGCCATCTAAGCATGTGACTGTACCCCCTCTTTTCAGAGAGGTCTCCGGACTCGACTACAGACACATCCGAAATAAGTCCACATCCTCTAAGTGACGAGATATGAAAGACGTTACGGGTTGCCATACCTGAGGGTAGGTCAAGTCGGTACAGCACAGGATTGCAAATGGCCGATATCCGAAAAGGTCCTACAACCTCGGAACTTGTAGCCCCAGTAGCATGCCTTCACCTGACGTGCTTGGACAACACCCACACATACTCATTCACACTCAGGTCTGGACCTGTACATTTATTTCCACACATGCGGGCACAGACAGAGGGTACAGTCTTAGGTAGGCAAGTACCAGGCGCGTCTCTCTGGACCCCAGGACTTTCTCCCTTGGGATGCACAGTAGAAACAACCACCCTTCTTCTGCCCCTTTTCCTAGGATGATGCCCAAAGGCACCAGAAGGCAGGAGCGTGGTGTGCCCTCTACCCCCACCCCCAGGTAAACTCCTAACCTCCTTGAGTGAAGAAGTTGGTGTGGCTGTCACCAGCATGGCAGAGATGGAAGTACCCTGGCAAGTACCTTCACTGCAGGACCCCAACAAACCACCTCCCGGGCCCGCCAATCAATTATCGGGTTGTGTTTTCTCAGCCAAGAGAGACCCAAAACAATGGGGGTTGGTAAATTCTCCAAAATTCTCCAACAAGAGAGAAACTGCTGGTGATGAGTTCCTATGCTCAAGTTCACATTATGCACCACTTGGGATAATACCTTCTGGCTGAGCGAACTGAGTCAATGGCAGAGACAGGAATAGGTCTTGATAAGGTGCCACAGATGAAGCCATGAGACTGCGCAAAGCGAGAATACATAAGAACAACTCCCACTCTGCTATCAACTAGTACCGGTATACTCTCTGTTTTTCCACCTACCAGCACCTTGGCAGACAGCGTGAACGGAGACTTAGAAAAGAAGGAGATATAAACCCTCTGGTTGTTTCCTTCTGAACGACCTGAGGTAGGCTGCATCTGAGACTGCGTATGTGTCCTGGAGCGATGTGGACAAACTTTAATAAAATGATCAGCTTGTCCACAGTAAAAACAAGCTCCGCCCACTTGACAAACTGCAACTACAGGGGGTTTAACACGAGGGCCTATTTCCCCCAACTGCATAGGTTCATCGTGTGGAGCCTCCTCAACAGGGATAGCCACAGGGGACAGAGTTGGTCTCGGTCTCTCCCTCAGACGTCTGTATACCCTGATGGCTAGGGACATCACAGCCTCCAATGACTCAGGTGCGGCGTACTGAACCAGAGTGTCTAGCAGTCTAGCTGACAAACCCAGACAGAACTGACTCCTGAGGGCAGGGTCGTTCCACAGGGTGTCAGTCGCCCACCTCCGAAACTCCGAGCAGTTCATCTCCACTGCTCGTGTGCCCTGCTTGAGCTTACGGAGGTTTGACTCAGCAAGAGTCACCCTATCTGGTTCACCGTACACCTGAGCCAGAGCAGCAAAAAACCTGTCCACCGACCGCAGCGATGGTGAGTCAGTCGGGAGGGAGAAGGCCCAGGTCTGGGGATCCTCCTTAAGAAGGGAGATTATAATCCCCACCCGCTGTTCCTTGCTCCCAGAAGCACGGGGCCGAAGCCTGAAATAAAGTTAACAGGCCTCTTTGAACACTAAGAATTTATCTCTTCTCCCAGAAATCTGGAAGAGATATCTTGGGTTCAGGTATGGCATGGGCATTATTAAACCACGTGTATTACATCCAAGGGTGCAAGGAGGGAGGTGGTGAAGCGATGGTCACCGTTTCGCAGATAACCCGCGAAACGGTGACTGTCGCTTCAGCACCTCCCTCCCTGCATCCTTGGATGTAATACACGTGGTTTAATAAAGTCGGTTTGCAACCAGGAAACACGAGTGCCGCCATCCTCTCTTTCCTATGAATCACAATTTGTACAGCTGGGGCTGAGCAACGCGTGCCTGGACACCATCTTGTTAAGTGAAGGATTGAATACAGGTCAGTGCCCGGTTTCACATCTTTATGACTGCGAGGCTAGATACTCCACAACCTGCTGCAGCTGCTGCACCACCTGCGTCCGCAGACCAGTGACCTCAGCTGAGATGGTTTGTTTCAGTTGTGAGAAGGCATCTGCAGAGGATGTCTGTCTGAGACATAATGGCTCAGAGACAAAAATGGTAATAGGCTGCTGATAATGTCACGCTTGGGAGGTAAGGGAATTAGGTAACAGGTAGTAATGGGCGAAGGGATCAGGAGGAGCTAATCTGACCCTTACCCTGGGGGTCCCTTGCCCGCCCTGCTCTTGGAGGTACCTCTGATGGTGAGGAGGTCCGAGTCTCTGCCTTATTCCCACCTTAACCTGCAGCTGAACATAATAGTGAATGCAGCTCTAAAGCACAACACAGGAGGCAAAGACATTCACAAATACACCTCATGCAGCTCTTAAAGACAAACAACATACACAGCAGCATCCAGCAATGTCAGCACCATCTAAGCGTGTGACAGGTTCGCCCATCACCAATGTCTATTCCTCAGGTCCACACCACTTTTCTGCCTCTCAACTTCCTCCTGGTTGGGGGTATGATGTGCTCCAGAATGTTGACATTTTAGGTTGGTAGCTTGTCTCAGCCACTGGCCGGAACTGTACATCCATGATCACATGAAACTACACAAGTACCCTGTTTCTCACAAATTTTCCTTGTGGCATAACCTTGTGGCATCATGCAGGGTGCTTCTAAGTTCATCATACTATGTATGCTGCTGTACAAGGTAAGTGCACGCAGCATTGCAATAAGCATTAAACCTTAAATTCCCACCATTCTGCAATAAAACTATATGTATAATTAAATGTAGGAATATTGGCTATATAACTACTGCAGAATTTAACCATGCATGCTACTAAATAACATTAAACTGCACAGTTACTACTCTAACCAGAAAAGAACAAGGATCTTTTATGCACAAGTCCTGTAATTATGTCACATAAATAATAAGCTAATAAAACAAAGAACAAAAAAAATGAAAAATTGAAAACTATGACGTCAAAGCTATTTTTTTTTGAAGATCAAGATGACTCAGAAAATTGAATTGCCTGCAGGAAAACCATAGAATAATAAAATATAAGAAAGAAGATCGTGAACATGATACATAACCAGGATTTATGATTACCCTAATGATGCAGGGAAGTAGCATGAGATTTATCTGCAGTTCCATTAAATCTAAAATTATACTTTCCATGTTTTGCTCGAAAAAGTTTATTTTCTGGTTATGGTTTTACATAATTTCATTAATTTTCCTTTAGTAACGAAGGAAAGAACAAAGTTTCCTTACACCTCTATGACGATAAAACTAGTGGTGTTTTGCAATGTGAAAAATAAGGAAACAGAATATGATAAGAAGCAATCTCAATTATAGCTATTCTTTCCTATCAGCAAGTCACATACGTGGTCAAAAATTGTTACTTACCTGTCCTGGTTTCCATATCTTACCTTGTCTCATTCTTTTGCAGTGATATCTTCTTGTCAGTGTCTGGCTACAAAGCAATCTGTGAGACTCTCCTCTATTTCTCATCATAGAGCAGTCCACAACTTCCAGGTTGTAACCTCTGCTCCAGCACCTTCTGATGATACCATAGGCTGTTTAAAGATGTTGTCCACTTTCAGAAAAGTGTCCCCAAATTGTATAGGATACAAAAAAATAACAAATTTAGCATGTACTCACTTTACCTCTTTCCAGTGCCAACTCACTGCCCTGGTCCGTCCTTGTGTTGTGACTACAGTGGTGTCATCATGTCATCAGGTTGTGTCACCGTTTACGCCATTACGTCATTAAGTTCAGAGATAACACTGAGATTAACAACACCGAGCTCAGTGACTGGCTAGAACAGTGATATGTGTTGTTCAAGTGATGTCATTGTTCTAACTAATCAGTAAACTCAATGGCTCATGCACTGAGCTCAGCATCAATCTCAATGTGCAAACACAGAGTTCAATGATTGATTAGAGTTGGAACATGTATTTTTTATGTGTCATCACTGATATAACAAAACAGTACCAAAGCAGCTGTGGAGAGTCAACAATAGACCCAGGGAAAGTGAATTCCAGCTGAGTTTGTCCTCTCAGGTATTTAGGTATTTGAGACAGTTTTGGGCCCACCTTCCAGAAAGCGGACAACCTCTTTAAATGGAATGTGTCAGGTCAAAAATCCAAATGTGACTGATCTAATTTTCTCATTCCTCTGGTGAAAGTCTTTCTATTAATGTATTTCTTTCATTTATACTCCTCCTATCCTCTGTAAACTGTAAATAAAGTGAATCATTCCATCTTTCATTCACAGTGAGCGATCACTTAATTCTCTGCTGCACACTCCCCAAAGAATGAATATTCATGTAGTAATATCATTGCAAAACAAATGTTCAAATAAACACATAGAATATCTCACAGACAGCACTGCTTGTGCTCAGAGCAACAAGTGGAAGAATTGCTGTATCTGATATCTGATAGCTCGGCTAGGTATGTGCCTACAGTCTCTCTCTCTCCCCCTTCCCCTCAGAAGCACCACAGGAAAATGAAAATGAAAATGAGACACAGAGCACAGGGGGGTGGGGGTGAAATGCCAACCTGGGAAGGAGTGAATAATAAATGAACATTTATATACTGCCGACTATTCAGCAGCGAAAGCAATGGACCGGACTAGTGAAGCTAGCTGACTGTTGGGTATGAATGTGCTTATAGCAAGAAAACTACAAAGGGTACAGTATCAATTTTTACATATTCTGAAAGGGCTGCCCAGAGTCCTTTAAAGTAATTGCCATCATTCAGATGTATTGCTAAAATAGGATAGTAAATCTGTTGTCTTTATTTGTGTGAAATACACTTGAAAGACCTCTGTGAAAAATTGGGCCCACTTTTTTACAAGCTATGATAGTCTATCATCTTGGTTAGGTCAGCGTGGTGTAATAGCAGCAAGGTAAGCCATGGTCAAGTGAGATTTCTTCTACAACATGTGAAATGGCAGTGGACATTTTACATGATATGTGGAAATTGATACACAAACCGTTTGAAATGCCAAGGTTCAGCAAATTCAAAAAAAGGTTTACATAAATTCGATTCACATTTGCTCATCTCCAGTATCTATCAATCTGTTCCTGGATTAAGTAGAGTAAATTAAGTGCAGCATTTGCAAATATGGGCTGCTCAAAATGTGACCTCAAATTTTGATTCTCAGCTATAATATCTGAGTATGACAAAAGAAAAAGTGTAAGAACTTCTGTGTTGGGAGCAGCATGCTGAAGTGTTCTGTACAGATGTGCAAAAGTTTTCTCTAAATCAAGGTATACACACTGTGAAACACATAGTACGCTCGTATGCTCTTATACTTATGAAATAAAATAGATATTTTGGAGAAAACAAAGTATCCTGATTCATCCTGGAAGCGCTCACTGGAAGAACCTGTTTTTCTTGTTTCCACTAATCCCTTGACGAACCTACCAGTAGGGTGGTTCGCTAATCCGATGCAGAGCTGCAAGGCAGAAGGTCCTGACTGAGACCCAGGCACCTGATTATGGGTGGATATGCAAACACTCAAGACCATCTAAATGTGAAAAGATTACCTTTGTTGAACTATTAATATTTTACCCCTACACATAGATGTGCGCCCCCCCTTCTTTTCTCCTCTCACCCCAGTCTCTTGGACCTAGCAGCTTTCTGAGGCGACAATTGAATATTCGGTCCTTATGCGAGTCAAACGGCAGTGTGACTCCAGCCTGACCCTGACAACGGTGTTCCAGCATGGAGGCGCTTCATTCTATACACCCATCTGCACGTCCATGACATGATCATTGGTCAATGATGGGTTGTTATGACAGCCAGAGATCTGTGGAAGAATGTCGTGAGGCCATTCTTTAAAGGAGACTATGATTTCCACTATATGCAGAAATACAGTGGTATTGCTGTATATAGCACAAGCGATCAGATGATCGCGGGTTATAGTTTTCGAAGGGGACTAACTAGTACAGAGAAAAGTGAGATTTTTTTTTTACGAAAAAACAGCCATAAAAGCTCAACTCACCCACTTTTTCCCCCATAAAAAGATATATATATATATATTTTTTTTTAACGCTCACAGGTGGCATTACCACATTCAGAAAAGCCCAGTCTATCAAAATATAGAAATGACTACCTCAACTGGTAATTGGAAATAATTCAAGAACCCTCAAATTAAGTTTTTTTTGTCACTGCAATACCATAAAATAATGCACTACCATAACGTCATGTCTTTCCCAAAATGGTATCAATAAAAATGCCACCATGCTCTGCAAAAAATAAACCATTATACAGAAACATGAACCGAAAATTTGAAAACGTTACAGGTCTTGTAAAACATGGCCACAACACCCCCCCCCCACACTCCCAAGTTTTTTTTTTTTGGAAACCTCTAATTTTTTTTCACGATTAAAAAGAAAAAAATGGACATGTTTGGAATTGCTGTAAAGGTACCTTTACACGCCGCGACGGCAGGCTGGATACATCCCGCTACAGGCTACAAATGTAGCTTGTAGCGTCAATGTAGCCCGTCGTAGCGGCGTCTGAAGACGCGACGCTACAGCCGGCGACAGATACATCTGTTTATGGGCTCTGCTCGAAAACTGATGGCTACATCGCCGATGGTAGCGAGCTGTATCGGCGTGTAAAGAAGCACCGGAAGGGAACTCTGGACACCCTGCGATGTAGCTGCAATGTAGCTAAGGCGTGACCCAGGCTCCGGGATACCCCGCCCCATCACCGATCATTGGAGGAAGCTCCTGCATGACGATTGGTAGTCGCTGCCTAGGGCGGCATATTTAAGGAGCTGACCAGTCACACTACACAATCGCTCGAGCGTGCTGTATTACTCAGCCTCCTGCGATGCCTGGCCAATCATGATGATATTGCGATGTCCTATCATCGTACGGACGGCTCGTAATCCAAGATTGTGGCACGCCAATGTGCTGTCCCTGCTGCACCAGGTCCTCCCATAGTAGCTGGTTGTAGCGGTGTGTACATGAGCTACAGCTGGCTACTTGAGACACCCGGCGATGTAGCTAGCTACAGATGTAGCGTGGCGTAGCGCACCTTATGGCGGCGTGTAAAGAGGGTGCGTTGACCGTTTGTAGCCATTTGAGCGTGCTCGTGCACGTGAAGTAGCGGGATGTATCCAGCCTGCCGTCGCGGCGTGTAAAGGTACCTTAACTGTACTGATAAGGAGAAAGAATCATATTGCAAGGTAATTTTTACCACAAAATGTATTTTAGAAAAGCAATTCCCAAAAAGCAATGTCAGGATTACGTTTAGTTCACAATTTCTCCCCACTTGGAATATTTTTTTCCATTTTCCAGTACAATATGGGATAAAATGAATAGTGTCATTCAAAAGTACAGCTGGTCCTGCAAAAACAAGCCCTAATGTATCTAAATGGACAGAAACGTAAAAAGGTTATGACTCTAGAAAGAAGGTACGAAAATAACGAAAACGCAAAAATGTAAATTGTCTCCGTCATTACGACTGGTGACTCATTAAGGTGTTTTCATAGTGCAGGGGTGGGGAACCTCCTTTCCCTGGACAGATTCCAGGAAACCGCAGTGCCTGGGCGGTAGCTGCGTTGTGATGCCTGCCAGACCTTTAAAACCCAATGTGCATGCTGCGTTCAATACTTATGGTGGCGATGCATACAATGAGGGATTACGTCCTCATGCCGGCGCCAGCGTGAGAACGCACTTTGTGGGCAGGTTAGAGTTCTATGCAATCCTGTCTCACAGAAGAGGACTGGCAGCCCAGCGCCAACAGTCCTGTCTGTGCCCTCAGCCTCCCCAGTCGTGTATGTGCCCCCCAGCGTTCCCAGTCTTGTATGTCCCCCCCAGCATCCCCAGTCTTGTATGTGCCCCATCTTCCTCAGTAATGTACTTGCCCCCCGCGCCACCAGTAATGTATGTGCGCCCCAGTGTCTCCAGTAATGAATGTGCCCCCCAACATCCTCAGTAATGTATGTTCCCCCAGTGTACCCAATGATGTATGTGCTGAACAATTATGTATATACTCCCCAGTGATGTCTGTGCTGCCCAATGATGTATATAAAACCCAGTGATTAGGGATGGGCGAACTATTCGGGTTTGTGACTGGGGTTGCTCCGTTAAAGTAAACCAATAGTTAATACTCTTAATATACTTAACCGGTAGGTGTTTGCTCTTCCTGGTGTGACACGTCACTGCGTCACTTCCGGACCGCCCATTATCTACTTGGCGCATGTGATTGGCTATTGTAGTCAATCACGTCACTATTCCCCCCAGAAGCGATACAGCGCCGCATCGCAACTAAAAGGGACAACATGGACCCAGTAAGTATAATCAGTATGTTTATTAACTATTTACTTGCTTTAACAGAGCAACCCCAGTCATGAACCAAGGAAAAACAGAGCAGTTCGCCCATCCATACCAGTGATGTGTATAAGCCCCAGTGATATATAAAACTCCTAGTGCTGTCTGTGTCCCCAGTACTGTATGTGCCATTCAGTGCTGTATGTGTCTCCATTGATATACAGTTGTGGCCAAAAGTATTGACACCCCTGAAATTCTGTCAGATAATACTCAGTTTCTTCCTGAAAATGATTGCAATCACAAATTCTTTGGTATTATTGTCTTCATTTAATTTGTCTTCAATGAAAAAACACAAAAGAGATTGAAGCAAAAAGCAAAACATTGATCATTTCACACAAAACTCCAAAAAATGGGCAAATGGAAAATCAGGGGCTCTGTAAGAAACAAGCAACGATCAGGTAGGCCAACAAAAATTTTGGCCACAACTGCCAGGAAAATTGTTTGTGATGCAAAAAAAAACAACCCACAAATAACATCAACTGAAATACAGGACTCACTGAAAACTAGAGATGTGGCTGCTTCAAGATGCACAATAAGGAGGCACTTGAAGAAAAATGGGCTGCATGGTCGATTCGCCAGAAGAAAGCCATTATTGCGCAAGTTTCACAAAGTATCTCATCTACAATACACCAAACATCACAGAGACAAGCCTCCAAAGTTCTGGTACAAGGTAATTTGGAGTGATGAGACCAAAATCGAACATTTTTATAGCCACGACCATAAATGTTATATTTAGAGAGGTGTCAACAAGGCCTATAATGAAAGGAACACCATTCCTACTGTAAAGCATAGAGGTGGATCGCTGATGATGTGGGGATATGTGAGCTACAAAGGCACAGGAAACTTGATCAAAGTTGAAGTAAAGATGAATGCAGCACGTTATCAGCAAATATTTGAGGCAAATTTGCACTCATCAACCCGGAAGTTGCGCATGGGACATACTTGGACATTCCAACAGGACAATAATACAAAGCACAAGTTGAGCCGTCATTGGCTACAACCGAACAAAATGAAGGTTCTGGAGTGGCTATCTTAGTCTCCTGACCATCATTGAGCCACTGTGGGGAGAACTCAAGGGCGCAGTTCATGCAAGAAAGCTCGACAATTTACAGGAACTGGAGGCATTTTGCCAAGTAGAATGGGCAGCTTTACCTTCTGAGAAAATAAAGAGCTTCATCCACAACTACCACAAAAGACTTCAAGTTGTCATTGATATTAGAGGGGGCAAAACATGGTATTAAGAACAGGGGTATGTGAACTTTTGATCAGGGTCTTTTGGATGTTTTTAGTTCTCATTATGATTTAAAAAGAGAAAACACAGTAGTTTGACAATAAATGGCTTCACCCAACCACTAACCATGAGTGGAAAAAAATTTTCTGTTATCATTTATATTCTCTGAGAAAAGGTGGAGAAAGCTAAAAAATCTGCTGGGGTATGTAAATGTTTGAGTACAATTATATGTCCCCTAGTGATGTATACGTTCCCCAGTGTTATCTGTGCTCCCAGTCATGTCTGTCCCTAAAGTGATGTATACATCCTCCAGTGATGTAGGGAACCCGCAATGATATATGGACGCACCTACATAAAATGGGAATGGTTGAAGATATGAACTTCCTGTTTGTGGCACATTAGTATATGGGAGGGGGAAAACTTTTCCAGATGGGTGGTGACCATGGCTGCCATTTTGAAGTCGGCCATTTACCCCACATATACCCCACACTGTTTTCCATGTCCCAGATTGCTGTATGTGTCCCCAGTTCTATCTGTTCCCCCAGTGATGCCTTTGCCCCCAAGTGATGTGTAAATACCCATTGATCTCTATGCCCTCCAACCCTCCCAGTGATGTATATTCTCAGCGTCTCCTATGTGATGTATATACTGCAGCTCCAGAGTCTATGTGATGTATATACAGCAGTCTCAGCATTTGCTAAGTGAATAATATACAGACGTCCCAGCGTTTCATATTGATGTATATACAGCATCCAGCGTCTCCTATGTGATGTATATACAACAGTTCCAGTGTCTATTGTGATGTACACGATTTACAAAAATTATTATCACAATAAGTTGATTGCACTGCAGGGCATCACAAACCTGGAAAAGTAGTTGTTAGGTGATATTGATTATGTTGCTTCTCACATCACAGTTGCACCAAAGAGAAGTACCTCCAGCCACTACAGTAGGGGTTAGACTATTGTTTCACCATTTCCAGCAGGGTAATTTTCAAGTTGCTAATTTTGTATGGCCCCCAAATGATAGTAGAAATTTCCAAATGGCCCTCTGGCAGGAAAACGTTTCTACACCCCTGTCACAGAGTATTATTTCTGGCAAAAACACCATGCTTTTTTTCAATAACATTACGGGTGATCATTGCCCCCTTCCCCCACACATGATGCCTCCCCATATCTGTCCAATTTCACGGAGGTGCTTGAAACAGACATGAAAATTACAAAAGTAGCAAAATGTTGCACATCTCCGCATCGCGCCAAAAATATTGCAACTTTTCTCGCTTGGTGTACACACTTTGACATATTGATCCCTTTGAGTTGCGTATGTAGAATTAGAGAAATGCAGGCTTTTTTATGTCAACTTGAGATGACGATTTTAGTTTTCTTAATTCAAAGGAAATGTTATAATGGTGAATATGAAAAATTATCTAGAACTCCCACAAGATTTCTAAAGAGTTATACAATAGTAGAGTTTTCTACCTACTGACCTGATAAAATCTCAGGCTAGCTTCACACCACAGTTGTGGCGTTTCAGGTTCTGTCCGGTGTTTTGCAGGAAACACCGACAGAACCTGACTGCCTCAGACAAACAGAACCGGAGGGCATATTTGCCCTCCAGTCCCATTCTCTGCCGCAATCAATAGATCGCAGCTGCATCTGCTGAAATTTCAAGCTAGCCGCGGTCCTGAAATACCAGGCGGAGAGCTCTCCAGCTGCTGAAGTCCAAACTAAACTTCAGCAGCCGGCGTCTGGGAGCCGCATCCAATTTTATGTCGGATCCGGCGCCATAGACTCCCATGTTAGGGGGCGCCGGATTGCGCTGGATCCAGGAGGATCCGGGAGGATACAATTTGTGCCGATTTTTGACCCGGACAGAAAATCGTTGCGATTTTGTGTCTGGGAGAAAAATCTACATTCTCCCGGACGGATGGCAAATGACTGCCATGTGGCTCCATCCGGCCCCATAGGGATATTATGGGGCCGAAATCGGATCCGGGGCTGTCCGGTTCACACTAGACAGCCCCGGATCCTGAAAAATGTAGTGTGAAGCCAGTCTTATACTACCATTCAGCAGATTTACATTTCAGACAAGATTTAGTGGTGGACAGACATTTTCTCTACACTCTAAAATTCTTATAGATTAAGTCTATATTATCCCTCCTGGAAATGTTGTGGAGGAATATTGGCTATTCCTGTAACCTGGACAGTGTCATCACCCTCACATATTGTACATATTGTGCCTTTCCTTTTTATCTACTATATTCCTTTATTTTAAAGGATTATTGCCAAAAAGCAAATTGTCAGACACTGGGGATCCAACTGCTGGAAACTGCAGATATCGTGAGATAGGGGCTCTGCATGCAGCCATATATAAAATGGAGAAGAAGTGTACATTCTAAACCTCAACTGCATTCATTGCCTATAGGATTGACAGAAATAGACTAGTATTGCACTCAGCAGTCCCATAGACAATGAGTGAAGCTGAGGCTAAACATGAACACCTCCAATTCCTTCAGAAGACTCCAAAGCTCAAATCTTGGGATTGTTGGAGGTTCCCATTCATTAAACATGGATCAGACGTAGCTTACTTTTTTTTGAGAATAACTTTTTAACATACATTTCTTGATATAATCTCTGTAACAAGTGGAAGAAATAAGACTAAAGGGAAAGTTAAAACACTTCTGTTGTTTCTCTCAGTGAGGGAAGTACAGTGGGGAAAATAAGTATTTGACACACTGCTGATTTTGAGTTTTCCCACCTAGAATGGAATGAATGGAAAGATCTGTCATTTTTATCATAGGTACACTATAACTGTGAGAGACAGAATCTAAAAAAAAATCTAGACAATCCCATTGTACAGTTATTTCATAATTAATTTGTATTTTATTGCATGAAATAAGTATTTGATACAATAGAAAAACATAACTTAATATTTGGTACAGTCATCTTTATTTGCAATTACCTAGGTCAGACATTTTCTGTAGTTTTTGACTAAGTTTGCACATACTGCAGCAGGGATTTTGGCCCACTCCTCCATACAGAACGTCTCCAGATTTTTCAGGTTTGGGGTCGTCGCTGGTCAACACTGACTTTCAGCACCCTCCAAAGATTTTATATTCGGTTCAGGTCTGGAGACTGGTTAGGACCTTGAAATGCTTCTTATGGAGCAACTCCTTAGTTGCATCGTCTATGTAATTTGGGTGATTGTCATGCTGGAAGACCCAGGCACGATTTATCTTCAATGGTCTTACTGAATGAAGGAGTTGTTGTCCAAAATATCGCAATACTAGTGCATCTCAATTAATTTGAATATCAGCAAAAATCAATGTAATGTTGGCATGTATCAGGGCATTCCTGGTAACCTTGAAACATGTTGACTAATAAATCAATACTATATTCATCCTTTGATGTCTCATGGAATATGGTAGCGTGGTTTTTAACCCTTCATCCTCCCTACTTTAATTTTCTGAAATAATGACATTTGGGTTTTCATTGGCTGTAAGCCATAATCATCAACATTAACATAAAAAAAACACTTAAAATATATCACTCTGCAATGACTCTATATAATATATGCATTTCACTTTTTGTATTGAATTACTGAAATAAATTAGCTTTTTGATGATATTCTAATTCATTGAGGTGCATTAGTATATGATCCCATCCATCCTCCCTTCAATACTGTGCAGTCATCCTGTACCTTTTGTAGAAAAGTACCCCAAAGCATGATGTTTCCACCCCGAGAATTCACAGTTGAGACGGTGTTCTTGGAGTTGTACTCATCTTTCTTCTTCCTCCAAAAACGGCCGAGTGGAGTTGTTACCAAAAAGTTCTACTTTGCTGTCATCTGACCACATGACCTTTTCCCATGCGTCCTCTGGAGCATCGAAATGGTCATTGGTGAACTTCAAACAGGCCTGGATATGTGCTGGCAAGAGCAGGGGGACCTTCCAAGCCCTGAAGGATTTTATGGTGTAGTCTGTTTACGAACGGTAATCTTTGAGACTCTTCAGGTCATTGACCAGGTCCTCCTGTGCAGTTTTGTGCTGATTCCTGACTGTTCTCAGAATCATCCTTACCCCACAAGGTGACATCCTGTATGGAGCCCCAGACCGAGGAAGATTGACAGTCATCTTGTGTTTCTTTCATTTTCTAATAATTGCACCAACACTTGTTGCCTTCTCACCAAGCTGCTTGCATATTGCTCTGTAGCCTTGTGCAGGTCTACAATTTTGTCCCCGGTCCTTAAGAGATCGTTGTAACTGTGACGTTACAACGATCTCTCCAGCGATATCGTTCTGTGTGACAGTTTGCAGCGATCAGGCCCCTGCTGTGAGGTCGCTGATCGCTGCAAAGTGCTGTGGGTCATTTTTAGATCGTTGGTTTCCCGCTGGTCAGCACGCATCGCTGCGTGTGACTGCAAGAAACCAGCGATCTGTGACCTCACAGGGCTGGTTACTATGGTAAACACCGGGTATCCAGGCAGCGCGTGCTGTCTAGATATCCGGCGTTTACCATGGTTACCAGCGTCCTCCCTGCTTAGCACTGCCTGTAAGCAGGGAGAACGCTGGTAACTATGATAAACAGCGGGTATCTAGGCAGCGCGCGTTGCTTGGATACCCGGTGTTTAGGATAGTTACCAGCGGTCTCCCTGCTTACAGGCAGCTCTAAGCAGGGAGAACGCTGGTAACTATGATAAACAGCGTGTATCCAGGCAGCGCGCGCTGCCTGGATACCCCGCTGTTTATCATAGTTACCAGCGTTCTCCCTGCTTAGCACTGCCTATAAGGCAGCGCTAAGCAGGGAGCGATGTGGGAGATGGCTCCCATGGCCTGATCGCTGGGGAGATCTGCCTGTTTGACAGCTCCCCAGCGATCAGGTAACGACGCTCCAGCGATCCCGGCAGGTCGTTATCGCTGTTGGGATCGTTGGAGCAATCGTTATGTGTGACAGCACCTTTAGACATCGCTTTGGTCTTGGCTATGGTGGAGAGGTTTGAGTATAATTGATTGTTTGTACAGTTGTCTTTTATACAGGTAGCGAGTTCAAACAGGTTCAATTAATACAGGTAATGAGTACAGAGTTGGAGGACTTCCGAAAGAAAAACTAACAGGTCTGCGAGAGCCAGAGCTCTTGCTGGTTGGTAGATGATCAAATACTTATTTCATGCAATGAAATGCAATTTAATTACCGTATATACTCGTGTATAAGCCGACCCGTGTATAAGCCGACCCCCCTACTTTTGCCCCCAAAACCTGGGAAAACCTATTGACTCGTGTATAAGCCGAGGGTGGACCCCAGCACAGGTATACAGCCCCCAGCAGTGTGGTATACAGGCCTCCCCAGTGGTAGTATACAGCAGCCTCCCCAGTGGTATGCAGGCCCCAGCAGTATATACAGCAGCCCCAGTGGTATACAGCAGCCCTTAGGTAGTACACAGCAGCCCCAGGGGTGTACACAGCAGCCCCAGGGGTATACACAGCAGCCCCAGGGGTAGTACACAGCAGCCCCAGGGGTAGTACACAGCAGCCCCAGGGGTAGTACACAGCAGCCCCAGGGGTATACACATCAGCCCCAGGGGTGTACACAGCAGCCCCAGGGGTGTACACAGCAGCCCCAGGGGTATACACAGCAGCCCCAGGGGTATACACAGCAGCCCCAGGGGTAATACACAGCAGCCCCAGGGGTAGTACACAGCAGCCCCAGGGGTAATACACAGCAGCCCCAGGGGTAGTACACAGCAGCCCCAGGGGTAGTACACAGCAGCCCCAGGGGTAGTACACAGCAGCCCCAGGGGTAGTACACAGCAGCCCCAGGGGTAGTACACAGCAGCCCCAGGGGTATACACATCAGCCCCAGGGGTGTACACAGCAGCCCCAGGGGTGTACACAGCAGCCCCAGGGGTATACACAGCAGCCCCAGGGGTAATACACAGCAGCCCCAGGGGTAGTACACAGCAGCCCCAGGGGTAGTACACAGCAGCCCCAAGGGGTAGTACACAGCAGCCCCAGGGTAGTACACAGCAGCCCCAGGGGTAGTACACAGCAGCCCCTGGGGTAGTACACAGCAGCCCCAGGGGTAGTGCACAGCAGCCCCAGGGGTAATGCACAGCAGCCCCAGGGGTAATGCACAGCAGCCCCAGGGGTAATGCACAGCAGCCCCAGGGGTAGTACACAGCAGCCCCAGGGGTAATACACAGCAGCCCCAGGTCCCCCTCACTGTTTGGCGCCCCCACCGCTGCGCTCATACATTACCGGTCTAGCAGCTGTCATCCTCCGGTGGCTGATCGCGGCTCCCGACTCCGGCTTCCATCTTCTTCTGTGTCTTCCTGCATTGTGACCGGGGCGCATCGCGATGACGTCATCGCGACGCCGGCCGGTCATGTGACATGCAGGAAGACACAGAAGAAGATGGAAGCCGGAGCCGGGAGCCGCGATCAGCCAC
This sequence comes from Allobates femoralis, assembly GCA_033576535.1. Lineage (NCBI taxonomy): Eukaryota > Metazoa > Chordata > Amphibia > Anura > Aromobatidae > Allobates > Allobates femoralis. The sequence continues at coordinate 153,831,681 of JARQOC010000005.1, forward strand.
CGGAGGATGACAGCTGCTAGACCGGTAATGTATGAGCGCAGCGGTGGGGGCGCCAAACAGTGAGGGGGACCTGGGGCTGCTGTGTATTAACCCTTGAGATTTTTTTTTGGCCAGTTTTTTTTTTTTTTTTTTCAATTACCGTATATACTCGCGTATAAGCCGAGGGGAGACTTTTCAGCCCAATTTTTGGGCTGAAAAACTCGGCTTATACGCGAGTATATACGGTATGTAAAAATAATGCAATGTGATTTTCTGGATTGATTTTTTAGATTCTGGCTCTCACAGTTGAAGTGTGCCTACAATAAAAATTACAGACCTCTCCATTATTTGTAAAACTCTTGCAAAATCGGCAGTGTATCAAATACTTATTTTCCCCACTGAATGTGGTAATGTTGGAGCAGAGGCCTCAACAACATCCAAATAATTACAGATGTTACCATTTTATTCGGATGACACAACATCTCAAAACCCTCGACATGCCTTTAATATGATGGTAATATATTTTGACAGAATAAAAATGTATTCCTAATGCAGAAAACATACATAAGATTATAAAGTTATATCAAGGTCAAGTGGTTTACTATACCCATCGCAGCTGTCCATCACTCGTAAGCTGTCTATAGAAATCTCTGAAATTAGTAACAATGTCTTCAAGATTTCTTCCGACCACAAGATGTGACAGCGCCTTCACAGCACACACCACTGCAAAATAGTATCATTAATTGTAACCCCACTGTGTTAGATCTTCAGAACTGAATTTCTTGATAAAACCAATCTTATTGTTAAAGTGTTATAGAAAACAACATACCTTATCATTATTAACTGAAGACTGTGTATAAAGGAATGTCTGTTTCTTAAAAGGAGTCTGTAAGCAGGATTTCACACCCTAAACTATTTATGTGTGCATGTAGCTCTTACAAAGACAAATTCAACAATACCTTTACATGGCCAGTCTGTTCCTCCATAATTTAGAAATCAGAAGATATGCAAATAAGGCTAAAGTGCTTTTGGCACATGTAACCTCTCCCCAATCCTCTGTCATGCTGGCTCTATTTCCTGCATAGTTGCCTTCTCCTTAGGACGGTTTCACATCACAGCCTGATCAAGTCTGGGGCAGTCCGGTGTGAACCGGACAGCCCTGGACCAAACTTTGAAACAGAACAGGAGGGCAAATATGCCATCCGGTCCAGTTTGCAGCCGGATTCCTCATATCGCAGCCGCAGCTGCTGAAATTTCAAGATTGTGGCTAGCCGCGGTCCTGAGATCTCTTCAGGGGACATCTCATGGTGCTGAAGTTTAGCAGTGTTCGCTGCTAAACTCCAGCACCCGGCATCCGGCTCCCAGATTCGATTTTATGTCGGATCCGGCGCGTTCCAGCGCCATAGACCCCCAAGTTAGGGGTGCCGGATCGCGCTGGATCCACGAGGATCCGGAGGATCCGATTTTGTCAGATTTTTTCCCCGGACACAAAAACAAACGTTGCAAGCAACGTTTTTGTGTCCGGGAGAAAAATCAGAATTGTCCCAGATCCTCCCGGACAGATAGCTGCCATTCGGCTCCATCAGGACCCATAGGTCTGCATTACTGTAAAATCGGGTACGAGGCTGTCCGGTTTACACCGGTCCGGACCTGATCAGGCCATGATGTGAAACCGGCCTTACTGACGGACAGCTCATTAGCTTGAACTCAGAAAGCAAAAGAGTTGTCAGTCAAGCAGATAAAGGCAGCGCTGGGTGGGGAACTGAGCTGGAGTGACAAAGGAACAGCTCAATTGCCCCAAGAGTACCTCTGCTTTATTTACATATCCATTCCATCATTAACTTCTAAGTAATGGAGAAACGGACTATCTATGTAAAGATATTGCTGGATATGTCTTTGAAAAACTACATGCACATATAAATAATTTTAGGGGGTTGAAAGCCCGCTGAAGAATTCTCTTTAAACAGGGAAACAGTCAGTAGTTTATTGCTATCTAATCTGAGGGCAGCATGAGGCAGTGGCTGAGACGCTGATTTCAGGATGTGTCACTCTGTGCTGTTGTTGTTTCAATACAATGAGTGTTTTATCAGCAGGAGATCATCACAACAGGCCTACATCTAAGGGTGCGGACACACATCTGTGAAACTCAGACGACTGTAGTGTGAGTTAAAATCACATTGCAGTCAGACCAATGTTATTCAATGTCTGAGAACACATTTCCGAGTGTCGGACATTTTTTTCTCATCCGATTCACGGATGTCAAAGCAATCGTAACATGCTGAGGTAGTATGTGATTAACATCCAAGACTCGCCAATGCAAGTCTATGGGTCCTACAAAAATCACGGACCACAGTTGGATCACTGTCGGACCACAGTCGGACCATCCAACTCTGATCAGTCTTTTCACAGCTGAAACAATTGCTAAGCTGATTTAATTCAAAAATTGCATGCAACTCTCGGATTGCACTCGGACCACACTCTGATTACTGGTTATAGGAATCACTGCACACGTACTGCGACATGGTTATGACGCTTCGGCCCAGTATGGGCCTTGATCACATGGTCGCTTGATTTGGATGAAACCAAGATATGGCCCTTAGGAACTGCTTGCTGTGGTAGTTTTGCAGGGTAAAACCCTTTCTGATCCAGTTGAAGTAGTGCCCAAGGGGAGTGCACTTGGTAACCTTTGCAGTCTGGTCACTGTTAAGGGATAGGCCAGGCTCAGAGCTGTCACTCTGGAAGGGAGGAGCGGCCTGGTGGACAGTGTTTCCACATGAGATGTCCAAATAGCAGTGGCATACAAAAATTGCATGCAACTCTCGGATTGCACTCAGACCACACTCTGATTACTGTTGGACAGGTCTCAGATGTGATCTCAGGAAATGTCACACAGTAGCATCACTATTGGATGCAAAACGGATCAAAACTCTGACAAAAGTCGTCCGACTCTTGGATCCGTGAATCGGACCGTTTTTTCACTCACATGTGTGTCCGTACCCTAATGAACATCCTGGTCCAAACACGCCCCCATCACTGATTAGCAGTTTAGTGATGCTCGCTCCAGTCATTTGCATACGTAAAGCGCTCAAACCGAAACACTGACATAAATTGTAAAGTATGTGTTCGACACGGACACTGAACCTTAAAGTTTGGTTCACTCATCTCTATTCATCTCTAGGCACAACTTAATGCAAATCTATGAGAGTCTCATACTGAGAGCTTGTGATGTAACTTCTGCCTTCTGGACCATGACAACTTGCAGTCACATAATGGAGTGGAGCAGCATTGGTAAAAGTCGAAAACACCAAAGGATGAGTATAAACGGGCAGAGACCTTAGATTAACAGCACCACTGAAAATAAACCCCCCTATAAAACGAAGAAGTTTCATGAAAATCTTTATTCCGTAATCATCTCTGTAATAATATGTAAGAGTAGAAACCCCTTCACCCCGACCAATGATTCACATGCTGAGCCTCCATCAATCCCTGCACACTTCGGATGATCTGATTAGTTGTCATGTGCCGATGCATAGACATGACAGCTGTGTGTCAACTGATGACCTCTGTGTCTGTGATGATGTATTTACTGTGGAAGCCAGCTGAGCGCTGTCACTCAAAGATTATTACTTGTACTGTAGAGAGCAGTACTGTAGCACTGCTCACTACAACACAAGCGATCAGACATTGACAGCTTCAAATCCCCTTGAGGGACCAGAAAAAACAATAAAAAGTGAAAAAAAGCTTTAAAAAATATGAAAAAAAACACAAAACTTCAAATCACCTCCCTTTTGCCCCATTGAAAATAGAACACTAAAAAGAAAACAGAAAACACATATTTGCCATTGACGTGTCCATAAATGCTTGATCGATCAAAATATAAAATACATTAATCCGATCGGTAAACTGTGTACCCAAAAAAAATGTAAACGCCAGAATTATTTTTTTTTCGCTGTAACATTGCAATGAAATGCAATAATAGGCGATGAAAACATTGAATATATCCCATAATGGTATAATTAAAAATGTCAGCTCAGGTACATAGCCCCAGATCCCAAAAAAGAAGAACATTTTGGGTCTTGCAAAACGGTGCTAAAAACACAATTTTTTTTCACAAATTTCTGAATTCTTTTTTCCCCAGTTACCGTATATAATAAAAAAGTATACATGTTTGGTAGCTATGAACTCATAGACCAGGGAAATCATATTGTCAGCTCAGATTTATCACATAGTAAATAAAAGACAAAAAAACATTGTGGTATTGCACTTTTTTGTAACTTCACCACACTTGGAATTTTTCTCATTTTCAGGGAACACTATATGGTAAAATGAATGAGGTTATTCAAAAGTACAACTCGTCCAGGAAAAAAACCCTCCTTTGGCTATACTGATGTAAAATTAAAAAAGTTATGGCTCCTGGAAGAAAGGAAGGAAAAAATGAAAAGTAAAAGCAGAAAATCACCTGGGGTGAAGGGGTTCAAATACTTATAAATTGACATATTTCCCGCTTTTCGCACCTTTCTTGGCCTCTTTGACCTGAAGTCACACTAACTGGGTCATAAAGGGGCATATACAGTGGGTACAGAAAGTATTCAGACCCCTTTAAATTTTTCACTCTATTTCATTGTAGCCATTTGGTAAATTCAAAAAAGCCCTGACCTAAACCCAATTGAGCATCTCTGGCGAGACCTAAAAATGTCTGTCCACCAACATTCACCATCCAACCTGACGGAACTGGATGGGATCTGCAAGGAAGAATGGCAGAGGATCCCCAAATCCAGGGGTGAAAAACTTGTTGCATCATTCCCAAGAAGCCTCATGGCTGTACAGCTCAAAATTGCTTCTACTCCGAATACTTATGACCATGTGATAGTTTAGTTTTTCTTTTTTAATAAATTTGCAAAAATGTCTACATTTCTAAATTTTTTCAGTCAAGAAGGGGTGAAGAGTGTACATCAATAAGAAAAAAATGAACTTTTTTTGAATTTACCAAATGACTGCAATGAAACAAAGAGTGAAAAATTTAAAGGGGTCTGCATACTTTCTGTACCCACTGTATGTGCCCCTTTATGACCCAGTTAGTGTGACTTCAGGTCATGTAGACCAAAGAGGCCAAGAAAGGTGCTGAAAAGCATATGTGGACCAGAAGTTGCTTTTTTAAAGTAAGTCTATGGAGCCTCATTTTTAGTCTCATAGACATACACTAGGTAAGCAAGACCAGCTGACAAAGCTGCAGTGTGATCAATTGGGACTGAAGTAGCTGTAAAGCATAGAAGACAGTGATCAGCAAATATTTTAATACACTTCCACATTATTACATAGATACTTAGGAGAAATTATGAAATTTAAATTCTGATGAAACTTCTTTAATCCCGTTGACCTGAAACTATTATGTTGTATATATTTTTAATAAAAAACTTAAAATTAAATTTCTGGTTTGGAGTTTATTTTTTGTACAAAGGTTTCCCCATGATGCGCATCAACCTACTTTTGTGCTATATTTTCCTTTTAATCAGGGCTGTGGAGCTGAACTCGGTATAAAATGGACCAACTCTGACTCCTAAAATATACAGTATAGTAAATTGGGTACAGTAGTTCAATACAATATTTGCTAAATATTATTATTATTATTATGCTCTATCTAAATATCTTGATTATTGTTCCATAATAATGATTAAAAGCCTGATGTTCACACTGTACTACAATAATTTTATCATTTAAACATGATCCATGTATGAAGGAGTCGTGAAGTCAGAGTCGAGGAATCGGTGTGAGGGAAATTGAGGAGTCGGTGGTTTGGCTTACCAAGTCCACACCCCTGATTTTAATGCAGGATTTAGCATTTGGCAGGAAACAACTAGTACAATGGACACAGAGCTTCCATCTTTCTGCAGACAGCAGCAATGTCAGAGCTTTGTGGCAATGTCCAGTCACTCCAGAACTCTGACTCTGGCTAGGGCTTTTGTCAGCTCTTGCGGCAGAGGTTGTTCTTCCTGGGAGGACCTGGTCATTTACTAAAATAACAACTTTACATTTAGGTGGCAATTGGAGGACACCAATATTATAAGGCTGAACCCCTATAACAACCACTCATGTATGAAAGGCTTCATGTGACGTAGGGTTTTTTGTGCAAAATTTGGTACCTATGATTATCAAATCAGACCACACTACAAAGAAACATCTATATGGACATAACATCAGACAAGTACGTTGTATGTACAGTATCTATAGTATCTGCTTGTGCCAATTTATACTCTTGGTCTAAAAAACATCTTGATATAACAGATTTCCTAAGTGTCTCACTGTGATTCACTAAACTGAGAATTGAAAGGAAAAGATTGTAAATATCAACTTACCAATCTCTGTGCCTTTCCCTAAAGTGAATGTCAGACCACAGCCCTTTAACGCATCTTCGGCATCAGTTTCTATGACAACATACGCTGCGGAGTAATCGGGGTCTGTGTGCTGTCAGACAGTGAATAGAAGAACGACACTTAGATCTGAAATTACCTTACATTGTCAATAGTTAGGAAATGAATGTTTTGTTGATATTTCTTTTATAGATTTTTTACAGTAACATCAAACATTTATTTCTAATTTGAACAGTTTATTTTTTATGTTCCTCTTTGTTGGCCTAATGCATATTGATCTGTATGCATTGCAACAACTATTGTTTGTTTAATATGATGTGATTTTATGTCTGCATGCATATTGTTCAGATGTCAACAAAGTTAAAAAAAAGGTCCTCATTCAGAGCAGGATGTTCCTCCTCCTGCTCCCAGCGTTGTACATTCTAGTGTGGATCTGGAAGCTGAAGGTCGCAGCAGATTTTACCTCTCCCTCTCCCAGAAACCAGATTGATCCTATTTTCATGTTGTAAACTGGATGTTCTTAATTCTCAATAAATGAACATTCTCTGTTGCTCGCTGTGGACATCACGCTGATTAACCCGCTGCTAACACTCTTTGATTTTCATATTTGAAAAAAAATATTACATTGGTAAATTTCAGCAGAAGACAATGCAAATTGTCACTTCAGTGAGGAAGTGAAAAACTCTAATGCCACCCAATAAGGGTAGCAAACCTTGTAGTCATAGACGACTCTTTAACAAGCCTTTTAATATGACTTAGTACTTGTGCCAAATCTGAACCTCAAACTGCATTTCGGGGTAACTGCCCCTCATCAGTGCAATGTGTTGGAGTTCTGATCTGGCTGTATGAGAGGGTGAGACGAGGTCTGGGGGACTAGCTATTCTCCTCATGGAGAGGAATCTTCCTGCTGACATAAGGAGACAGATAAGCTGAGAAAGAAACTTATAGCCGCAATGCTCCTCTGGGAAATATGCAAATTGTCACTTCAGTGAGGAAGTGAAGACAATGTAATTTTCAAGTAACCATTACACCAAAATATAAAAAAAAAAAACAGTAACCCATGCTATGAAATACACAGAGGAAGCAGAGACATCAAGTTGGCATAATAGGTAAAGATTCATACACTGAGCGCCAACTGGCCAGTCTGCTGGTGCCAGGGAAGAGTTGTCGGGCCATGGCTGCAAACTGAATCTTTTCTCCTGATGCCAACTATATGTTTTGCACCCTGTGCTGGAGAATAACATTTCAGCATGATGGTACTGTTGTTCTTCTATCTTCCCTCCAATCCCCAACTCATGTTGTCAGTGTGAGTTTACAGTAGGCTCCATGCTTCACAATTGATGAGATTTTCCAGTGTTCAGGTTACATGTAAATACAGCAACCCTATAGCAATATTGACTATTATTGGATCTTTCTCATATAAAGAAGGGGTATTTAGACATTTCTGAAATGTCAGTCATACGTAGACATCAGAGATTAGAAATAGCCCCTACCTTTGCAGAATTGCTAAGTGAGTGGGTATTTATTTGCTACACATGGTAAATATCATGGCAGATGAACAGACTTGAATGCATATGGCTTTCTTCAATATATTATAGTTCTGATAGCGTTAGACTGATAAAGGTTGTAGGATATATGTTTCATATGAACCTCATTATGTACTAGGGAATTTTCACTTCCCACTCACATTTCAAGTTTTTTTTCTCCTTCTCTTCTCCAACTCTTTTGCCCTGTTGCTTCTCTTGGTGTTTGTGTATTGTTGTGTTTGGTTTAACGTGCATTAAAATTAATTTGTCAGTGAGATCAACCCCCAAACTAAGGTGGTGAGTTCCCCTTTAATGGAAGTTTTCAGACAGAGGCTGGACAGACGTCTGGGATATTTAGTGAATCCTGCTTTGAGCAGGGGGTTGGACCAGACAACCATGAGGTCACTACCAGCTCTACTATTCTATATGGCCATTCATGTCTTTAAAAATGTAAATTAATCAACTCCTTTAGATATTTTATTTTTTTTCACATTCCTAAAAAAATCATCTGTTTAATATGAATGCAAATTACATGTAAAAGCATAACCGCCATTTAATTTTTTTTTTTAATAATAATGTAGAGCAAGAGAGTTTAATAAACTTTCAAATTCATTTCATAAGAGAATTCTGGTTGAAAACCATTCATAAACCTTGCACAAGGTGTCCCCAGTAGACTGTGTCTGAAGCAGACATATGTTCATTTTCAGTTAGATCTGTCTTCACACTGAATACGGCCAAATAACCATATAACGGAGGGGACGTGGCCTACACTGTGTGCAAGCTCCTGACTGCAGCTGATAAGGTGACAATGTATCAGATTACCTCAGGCTACAGCACAGTGCTGAGCAATGTCAGAATGTCAGGATCAATGCAAACTCCTCTTTCCTTGGCACAAGCTTCTGAACTGTCATCTGGCTCCACACAGCTCAGTTAGGATCTCTGTTAACCCCTTCTCTGCTAACATATTGCACTGCTCCCTATCAGCCTGCTCTCAGAAGCTGTGAAAATAGACACACAGTGCTGGCTGACACTTAGGGACTCTGGTCATGCCCACACAACTAATAACATGCAGTTTTTAAAGAGCACAGAAAAATGCTCTTTTAAAAAAGCATTATCTTAGCTGCTATGTGACCCATCATTAACAACCAGTGCAGTATTGTGTTTTTTTCTTCATAAAATTACATTTACACTTTAAACATTAAATCCCACCCCTGCACATGATCAATAATAAACAGAATATAGCAAAAAATACAGTACAGCTCTATAGGCAGTTGCAAATTTGTATGTATAAATCAGCAATCATTCTCTACAAGAAACATATTATCTATTATTTAAAGGGAATCAATGAGTAGTATAACCCTCCTGATCTGTCTATATGAGATATAAGGAGTTTGCAGTAATCCTGACACTCTTACATTGCTTAGCAATTGTGCTGTAGCCTGAAGTAATCTTGATACATTGTTACCTCATCAGCTGCAGTCAGCAGTGTGGACATTCTTAGGCTCCACCCCCTTTACCCTTATATGGTTACATGCCTCGTATTCAGTGTGAGAAGCTTGAAGATGGATCTGACTAATAATGAACATATGTCTGCTTCAGACACAGTGTATTGGGGACACCTTGTGGAAGGTTTGTTTATGAATCGTTTTCAACGAGATTTCACTAATAAAGAATATTTGAAAATTTATTATAATCACGTGCTCTACATTATTACTAAATGAAAATTTAAACAGTGGTTATGCTTTAACAATAATTTTCCTAATAGTGGTAGGAAATCGCGCTCATTTAAAAATCCATGTCATTTGAGTGCCACAACTATTTTGCTAGCCACGCCCATTTTCATGCACATTATTGTGAACCACAAAATATAAATAACAGTAGCTAAATGTAAAAGCACTTTACCCTCCCTATCTTACCTATAGCTTTATTTATTGTCTCATTGTTTCCTGTCAAGTACACGTTGTTCCAGTAAATTCTGTCAGTCATTTCTTAGTATAATGTATTAAAAGGTTTTTCTACAAGTTTTAAAAATTAACACGACTCATATTGGAAAGAATGACCACCTGTCCTTCTATCACCTCAAATATTTGCTGCACCTATTAACTGGCCTCATCAGCCACAAGCCAAATATACATGAAGTACTACCACACAATGACCATACCACATATTACCACCATATAGTGACCAAATAATACCACATTTTATTATTATTTATCGGTTTTCAGCTTGATCTCGAGTCGTGGTGACTTGATGGATGAACGCTCTGAAAGAAGATCGATCTTGTTCAAGCTTAAATAGGTCCACCTGGGTCTTCTGCTCTGTTATCTTGACAGTATCAAACCATTGGGTTGCTGGTCTTCCACTTCACCTTGTTCCTTCTATTCTTCCTACCATAATGTCCTTCTTCTGTGATTTGTCTCTTCATATGTGTCCAATGTAAGCAAGTTGTAGCTTGGTGATCCTTGCTTCAAGTGCAAAGTCTGACTTGATTTGTTCCAAAATTGATGGGTTTGTTCTTCTTGCCATCTATGGTATAGATAACATCCTTCTCCAGCACTACATTTCAAAGGCAATTCTTCTGCCTTGTTTCTTTATCATTCATTTTGCTTCTATATGTTACTACAGAAAAAACTAGGCTATGCTTGAGCCGTGTCTACATTGCCAGTGAAATGTTCCTTGATTTCAAGACCTTGTGCAGTGACTTCATTGTTTATTTTCCTATAGAAATGCCAATATACCATGACCAGACCGTATATTGCCACCACATACTGACCGAATAATGCCACATACAAGGTCAAATGCAAGCCACACCAGAACCAGACCACATACTACCCCCACATTGTGACTTAATAATACAACATACAAGGGAAAATCACTGTCACACCCTCACCAGACCGTCTTTTTTTATTCCCTCTACTGGCAAATACTTTAGTATCCTTACTGATATCAGCTCCAGCTTATCCCAGAATCCAGTCAATCTACAGTCAGAAACCAATAAGCAAGAATTAAAGATGTAAAGTTTCACTTCCACTTAGCAAGTTATCATCTATTCATAGGAAGCCAGGAAACAACATTTCCTGGGTTCCCCACCAGTCCTTGGACATTATGGGACTGCTTGAAGACAGCAATACAAGCAATACATGTCTATTTCTAGCAGTGACATAGGCAGTGAATAGTCATGGTAGTCATGGTATTCATGATCATCTGAAGCCACATTTAGATAAGATAGCGCACAGCTCTCTTTTTGAGATTGTAATAATAACTCATTTGTCCGAAGGCGGGGCGAGATTGGACGCAAGGTTCGTGTGATGTCAAAATATCATGTGAGCGCTGTGAACACAACGCTGGAACGGTGCTAGCATGGGAGGGGAGTACAGGCTTTTTTATTTTACCTGAACCTCTTTAAGGTTGTTATAGTGTTTTATCTTTAGAAGTGCATATATTATCACCCCTGGTTTTCTGTTTGCCAGGGGGCCCTGAGCTCCTGAAGATTGGCAGTTTGGGACAGTAGCATGATCCCACCACTGTCACAAACTGTAGTCTCTCTCATGCTATTAGCAGAGGAAGCTTTCTTTAGCATAAAAATAATTAAAGGGGAATGAAAGTCTGCTTTCACATCAGCGATTTTCCCCATACTTGGCAGATCCAAAAGTTTGCCACATCTGCCGCGTAACGTAGCACGTGCGGCAAGACTGCATTCTGCCTAATTCATTCCATATGGCACTTGCGGACATGTGTGGCACTTGCAGTTTTGCCGTGATCTGGCAAATCCAGTACTTGCGGCAACAGGAAAAAAAAACGCTGCTAGCAGCGTTTTTCTGACTTGACGTAAGTGCCAGATTTGCCAGATTGTGGCAAAACTGCAAGTGCCACACATGTCCGCAAGTGCCATATGGACTGAATTATGCCAAATGCAGTCTTGCCACATGTGATCCGTTACGCGGCAGATGTGGCAAAACTGACGGATCTGCCGCAATTGACGAAAATCACTGATGTAAATGTAGCCTTAAGCCCAAGTTGCATTCTTCAATGTGTCAGCGAACCCATCAACGATCCGACTTGACCTACATCGCTGGAACGACGTTCAATAATCGCTAGTAAGGTGTCACACGTACTGATATCGAGAACAACGCAGCAACGATTCCGCGACAAGTGAACGATACTTGCGGTCATTTTGTTGCCTATGTCCTCCAGTTCTGAATAGGCGAAGTCGTTAACGACATCTTTATCAAGGTGTCACAAACAACGACGCTGCAGATTGAACGAACGATGAACAACTGATTTATGGTCTGGTTCATAAACCTTTGATCAACGATTAGCCGACTTATCGTTGGTTGATTCTACGTGTCACACGCAACGACGTCATTGCTCCGCCCCAAAACCAATGATGTACCAACTATATCATTAACGATATCGTAGCGTGTAACGGGCCCTTTGGTGAGATACAGCGATTTAACTAAGTTCAGAGTCCTGAGTGCAGGGTGTAAAGAATAGAGTCTGCTAGCAGCCCATGTTCCTTACCAAGGTGACCAGCTACTTTGAGAATGATGAGTGGCCGGTAACATAGGCGACGAGCTCTATACTATAAGATTTAAAATCGCTCAGGTCTTGAGAGCAGAGATGATTTTTGTTTAACAAATAAATTGCAGAGTTGCTTGTTATTACAGGCAGTTTGCAATTTTATCAACTTGAGACAGCCCCCATTAGAAACACCTAAATATACTAACATTTCTTACCATTGTTCTCTATTTCGTTCTGATGCAAGGTTTAGTTGTGTGGCTTTCATTTAATTGAGACACAGTTTGTATTTGCCATGTTCAAAGTGCAAATTGTTAACCTTACCATGGCATCAGAACCGTGCAGACCCAGTGAGGTTGGGAACCGGACATCTTTAACTGTAAGGTCAGTGATTCTTCCTTTCACCATATCGTATCTTTACACTTTGTTTCTGCGAAAAGAAAGAATAACAATTGGTGTCAGTGTGAGAGGCAGGAGCTCCTAGTCGTGGCAATGCTTCCTGTGTGCAGGCTGTGGATATCACGCCCCATCAGCTGACCCACTCACATTTAGCTGACATAGGTTCTAGACAAAACAGAGTTTAACCCTCACTGCACATGCTCAACAGGTTTGCAAGTTCTCATTTAATAAAACTGTCATTTTAAGTTCTAAGAAATATCAGTTAATGAAAAAAATGGAATTAACCTTGACCCAAAGAGTTACCAATCTAAAGGTAAATGCATGATAAAAAGGAAAATATTAAAATTAGGCACATCAAGATTGTTCATTAACCCCTTCAGGACCCAGCCTATTTTGCCCCTTAAGACCGAGGCATTTTTGTCAATTCTGACCAGTGTCCCTTTATGAAGTAATAACTCTGGAACGCTTCAACAAATCCTAGCAACTCTGAGATTGTTTTTTCGTGAAATATTGGACTTCATGTTAGTGTTAAATTTAGGTCGATAATTTTTGTGTTTATTTGTGAAAAAAAAATCTAAACTTTGGCAAAAATGTTGAAAATTTAGCAATTTTCAAATTTTGAATTTTTATTCTGCTAAACCAGAGAGTTATGTGACACAACATAGTTAATAAATAACATTTCCCACATGTCTACTTTACATCAGCACAATATTGGAAAAACATTTTTTTTGGTAGGCAGTTATAAGGGTTCAAAGTTCATCTGCAATTTCTCATTTTTCAAGCAAAATTTGCAAATCCATTTTTTTAGTGACCACATCACATTTGAAGTCCCTTTGAGGGGTGTACATGATAGAAAGCACCCAAAAGTGACACCATTCCAAAAATTGCACTCCTCAAGCTACTCAAAAGTACATTCAAGAAGATTATTAACCCTTCAGGTGCTTCACAGGAACTAAAGCAATGTGGAAGGAAAAAATGGACATTTTAATTTTTCTAACAAAAATGTTCTTTTAGCCTCAATTCTTTCATTTTCACACTGGCAACAGGATAAAATGGATCCTACAATTTGTTGGGCAATTTCTCCTGAGTACACCGATATCTCATATGTGGTCATAAACCACTGTTTGGGCGTACAACAGGGCTCAGAAGAGAAGGAGCGCAATTTGACTTTTGGAGCTAATTTTCCATTCAAAAAGTGAAACTTCGCTCCTTCACTTCTGAGCCCTGCCGTGTGCCTAAACAGTGGTTTATGACCACATATGAGGTATTGGTGTACTCAGGAGAAACTTCCCAACAAATTTTAGGATGCATTTTATGCTGTTGCCCATGTGAAAATGAAAAAATGTAGACTAAAAGTAAATTTTATGAAAACAAAAGTACTTTTTCATTTTTACGGATCAATTTGTGAAACATCAAGAGGATCAAAGTGCTCACCACCCATCTAGATATGTTCCATGGGGGGTCTAGTTTCTAAAATGGGGTCACTTGTGGGGGAGCTCCAATGTTTAGGCACACAGGGGCTCTCCAAACGTGACATGGTGTCCGCTAACAATTTGAGCTAATTTTCCATTCAAATTGTTAGTGGACACCATGTCATGTTGGGAGAGTCCCTATGTGCCTAAACATTGGAGCTCCCCTACAAGTGACCCCATTTTGGAAACTAGACCCCCCAAGGAACGTATCTAGATGCATAGTGAGCACTTTGACCCCAGGTGCTTCACAAATTGATCCGTAAATATGAAAAAGTACTTTTTTTCCCACAAATATTTTCCTTTTTCATTTTTACGGATTAATTTGTGAAGCACCTTGGGGTTCAAAGTGCTCACAATGCATTTAGATAAGTTCCCTGGGGGGTCTAGTTTCAAAAATGGGGTCACTTGTGGGGGAGCTCCAATGTGTAGGCACACAAGGGTCTCTCCAAACGCGACATGGTGTCCACTAACAATTTCAGCTGATTTTCCATTCAAATTGTTAGCGGACACCATGTCGCGTTTGCAGAGCCCCTGTGTGCCTAAACATTGGAGTTCTCCCACAAGTGACCCCATTTTGGAAACTAGACCCCCCAAGGAACTTATCTAGATGGATAGTGAGCACTTTGATCCCCCAGGTGCTTCACAAATTGATCCGTAATAAGGAAAAAGTACTTTTTTTCACAAAAATCTTTTCCTTTTTCATTTTTACGGATTAATTTGTGAAGCACCTTGGGGTTCAAAGTGCTCACAATGCATTTAGATAAGTTCCCTGGGGGGTCTAGTTTCCAAAAAGGGGTCACTTGTGGGGGAGCTCCAATGTGTAGGCACATAGGGACTCTCCAAACACGATATGGTGTCCGCTAACAATTCGAATGGAAAATCAGCTCAAATTGTTAGTGGACACCATGTCACGTTTGGAGAGCCCCTGTGTGCCTAAACATTGGAGTTCCCCCACAAGTGACCACATTTTGGAAACAAGACCCTCCAGGGAACTTATCTAGATGCATAGTGAGCACTTTGATCCTTTAACTGCTTCACAAATTGATCCATAAAAATGAAAAATTACTTTTATTTCACAAAAATCTTCTTTTTCCCTTTTGCGAACAAATTTATGAAGCACCTGGGGGTTCAAAGTGCTCACTATGCATCTAGATAAGTTCCTTGGTGGGTCTAGTTTCCAAAATGGGGTCACTTGTGGGGGAGCTCGATTATTCAGGCACACAACGAGGGGCTCTCCATACGCGACATGGTTTCTGCTAACAACTCGAGCTAATTTTCCATTCAAATTGTTAGCGGACACCATGTCGCATATGGAGAACCCGTGTGCCACCAGTACAAGGGCAACTGGAAGACTTGGGGTACAGCACCAGAAAATGGTGCCTCTAATGAATGTGCTATTTTCTGGGGAGGCTTTGTGTTGCAATTTGCAGCATGGGGGCCCACAACGTTTGGGTCTTTCCATGCTGAGGATTCTAGCCCCCCAGCTGCCAAGTTGTACCTGGATGGCTACCAATAATGCAGTGAAGGCCTTTTTTTTTATTTCTAGAACTGATTTTAGAAAAAAAAAATTATGTGGGGCTCTGCCATATTTTTGGTGCAGCCAGGTACAACTTGGCAGCTACGGACTGCCACCATCCCCCAGCTGCCTCATTGTACCTGACTGGCAATCAAAAATACAGCGACGCCCATTTTTTTTTATTTCTAGAACTAATTAGAGAGAAAAAAAGATGTGGGGCTCTGCCATATTTTTGGCCCAGCTAGGTACAACTTGGCAGCTGGGGGCTGGAATCCTCAGCATGGAGAGGCCCAAGTGTTCTGGGCCCCACATGCTGCGAACTGCAGCCCGCAGCCGCCCCAGAAAATGGCGCATTCATTGAAGCGCCATTTTTTGTCGCTGTACCCAGGCTCTTCCAGTTGCCCTGGTGCCGGTGGCAAACTGGGTAATAAAGGGTTTAATGCTAGCTTTTTTATTGGCAGCTGGCACTAAACCCGAGATTCATAATGTCGGGCCAATGTTAGACCCGGCTACTAGGAATCTCTAGTAAATAGTCAAAAAATACACCACACAGAGAAAAATCTTTTTATTTGAAAAGAAAACAAACAAAATTCAGGCTCCATCTTTATTATAAAGATCCGACGTAGTCCACAACGAAGGTACCATGACGCTCGATCACCTCCAACGTAGTCCACAATGAAGGTCCCACGACGCTCAATCGCCTTTGCTCCATCCAAACATTGCAGCAAGGGATCAAGTGTCCTCTTCCTACAGTCTCTGGGGTCAGAGTTATGGTGCACTGTATGGCAATGATCTGTCATACAGTGCACCATGACTATGATCCCAGAGACTATAACAAGAGGACACTTGATCCCTTGTTGCACCCATGCATCCATCCATGCATGCACCCATCCACACATGCACTCATCAATCCATGCACACATCCATCCATGCACACATCCATGCATGTACACATCCATGCATGCACGCACACATACATCCATGCATGCACATATCCACACACGCACACATCCACGCACGCACACCCACGCACGCACACATCCACACTTGCACGCAATCATCCATGCACGCAATCATCCATGCACACATCCACGCACACACACATCCATGCACGCACGCACACATCCACGCATGCAGAGACATCCACGCATGCAGAGACATCCACACACGCAAAGACATGCACGCACGCAGAGACATCCATGCACGCAGAGACATCCAAGCACGCAGAGACATCCACGCACACAGAGACATCCATGCACACAGAGACATCCATGCACGCATACAGAGACATCCACGCATGCACGCAGAGACATCCATGCATGCATACAGAGACATCCACGCATGCATGCAGAGACATCCACACACGCATGCAGGGATATCCACGCACGCACGCAGAGACATCATTGGAGTAGGTTTATTAGTTCTCTAGTGATAATCTGCTGGTAAAATTGTGAATTTTTTCAAAACTACAAGCAGACAGTGATACTTTTCTGGAATTAGGGTTGCTGCCCCAACATTATGCTGCTCTCAGATTAGGTGTCAAAAACCTGGTGACAGATTCCCTTTAAAATGACTATACATGTGTGCTAACAGGGGCTTGGATTGAGACTGTGTGCCCACTTCTGTTGTGCAGAGTGCTGGCTTCCATGTACAGTGCTGCTCACCATTATTTGCACCCCTTCATTTTTTTTCCTAAACTGAACAATATCTTCAGTAATAAATGGAAATGTACCAAAGTTGTATCCTAAGGATTTTTTAATTAGTGGTACTAAGTAAGGGTGCTTTCACATTGCGTTTTTTGAGGATCGTGGCTGTCCGTTGTAAAACGGACAGCTACGGATCCAATTTGGCCCCCATGTCATCCTATGGGGATCGTATCGGATTTTACCTAATTGCCATCCGATTTTGTTGGATCCGATTTGTGTCCGATTTTTTGCTGTGCCCAAAATCGGAGACTCGGCCTTTAACATGGGGGCCTATAAAGCACGGGTCCGTGAAAACACAGAATCGTTTCTCGGACCTGATTTTAGTGTACTGAGCTTGCTCAGTACACTAAAACTGCTCCTAACCATCAAATTTCACTTCCGCAATGTATATACATACATTGCGGAAGTGAAATTTAGTTAAAAAAAGGGGTTAAAAATAAAAAATATGTATGTTCACTTGTTCAGCGAGTCCCCTGGTGCCTCCAGCAAGCTTCGGACAGGAGCTGCGGTTACGTCACAACCCGACAGCGTCATCGGGTCACATAACCGCACTTACTGGGGTAACTGTGGTCATGTGACCCGATCAGCTGATCGGGTTGTGACGTAATCGCAGGTCCTATGAGCACCTTGCTGGAGATGCCGGGGGACTCGCTGGAAGGTGAGCATATATATTTTTTATTTTTAACCCTTTCTTTTATTAAATTTCACTTCTGCAATGTATATTATACATTGCGTAAGTGAAAGTGCCCCGCCGCCTCCTCAGCTGTTTTTTCTGTATCCGAATCCATGATAATCAAGGCCCCAGACACAGAATTAGGTCACCTCCTGTGGTGTCCTTTCCTGTCCGTGGGGTCCTGCAAAAAGTAGGATCTCACGGACAGGAAAAAAAACGCTATGTGAAAGCACCCTAACACAATAATAAAACATTGTTTGGCAACTTGCATGTTGCAATTTCAAAGAAGAAACAGAATAAACATCATATGCAGCAATAGAGGCCCCCCTAATCAATACTTGGTTGCACACGCTTTGGCATTGATGACAGCCTTCAAACGTTTCTTTAGCCATCTATAAGCTACTTGCACATCTCAGCTGGTATTTTCGCCCACCCGTAGTTTGCATTTTGTTCAAGCTTTTGAATGTTTGCAGCGTTCTTTTTCCCAATGGCAGATTTTAGCTCACCCCAAAGATTTTCAATGGGATTGAGGTCACGACTCATTGCTGGCCATTTTAAAGCAATCCATTTTTTCTTTTTTTTAACCATTCCTATGTACTTTTTGGAAGTGTGCTTTGGTTTGTTGTCTTGCTTTAGAATGCATGATCTTCGACTCAACCAAGTTTTCTTACACTTGGTGTAATGTTGGGTGATGGGATATGACCAGCTGTTACCAACATCATAGTTTAACTCGGTGGGTGAAAATTTTCTCAAAAAAAGGTGCAAGGCCAAAGGTGAGAGAGAGCCAAAGATCCTTGGGACAATACTGTCCCTACTGCAGTTTCTAAAGCATCCAGCTCAACTAGAAATGGTCTATCGAGGTCAGTCTGTATCAGAAACGGGACAAGTATATTGAGCTGGAAAACAAAGGCGCAATATAGGGTATACCTGTGTGGACCTGTTTTTAAGTTGTGGACTATGGCTTGCTCACCATATTTGATTGCGGAAGTCACAACAAACTTTAAAGACCTGTGATATCTGCTTGATATCCTGATGATGACAGTCTGCATCAGTATCCCTCCAAAGACAGCAAAGATCCAGGGAGAAAAGGAAAAGGGATTCAGTTTTTGCTTCCGTCACACTGTAATAAATCTACTGGAGAGATTTATTTTTTATTGTGATTTTATTTCTACACTTTTTAGGGAACAGGACCCCTTCATCAGGAAAAAGTGTTGTACATCTGTGATTTTTCCTGATGAAGGAGTCCTGTACCCCAAAACGCAAAGAAATAAAATCACAATAAAAAATAAATCTCTCCAGCAGATTTATTATGGTCTGACAGAAGCACGGACCAAATCCTTTTACTCCCCGGATCTTCATAACAGAACCGGGGCAGAGGTAAATGCCTTCTTGAGGCAGGAAAATGCCCATGCCGTTTAAGTCCCCCATTCAAACTGCTTCCTTGCGGATAAGGTCAGTAAGGAGGGTTAACAATTTTAGAGAATCCCTTAATTAATCTCCTGTAGTAATTAGCAAAACCCAAAAACCTTTGAAGGGCATTCAGGTTTTTGGATTGGACCCAATCTCATATAGCCTGTACCTTAGCAGGGTTTATATGGAAACCAATGGCCAACAAACTTACAACGAAAAAAACAATTTCCTCATCCTCAAAGAAACACTTGGGTTCATTTGCATATAGACAATTCTCTTTGAGTCTATTAAGGACTGAATGAACATGGTACCTATGACAATACATCCTTGGAGAAAATGAGAACATCATCAATATACACAATAACGAAAACCCCAAGAATATCTCTGAACTAAGTAACTTGCACTTGAAACATTGCAGGAGCATTACACAGACCAATTGGCATTACAGGATACTCATTGAGTCCTTTGAGAGTGTTAAAGGCAGTCTTCCACTCGTCCCCTGACTTGATACGGATAAGGTTATAGGTCCCCTTGAGATATAACTTAGTAAAATATTGGCCCAATGAGTCAGTTAAACAAGTCAGGTATAAGAGGAAGAGGATAATGTATCCTAACAGTGATTTTATTCAGGTACCGATAAACAATACAAGGTGTTAACCCACCATCTTTTTAGACACAAAAAACCTCCCAACTCCCACCGGGGACTTAGAGGGGCGAATGAAACCTTAAGCAACATTCTCTTTAATATAACCCCTCATAGGGTCTATTGGAGGGCAACACAGAGCTTCCCTCTTTGAAAAATAGCACACGAAATTCCTCCAAGTACTAAGGATTTTGAGTGGCAAAAGACTCCACACAAAGGATCTGTTGGATGGATTTGCCACTACACTCCTCACCCCACCTAATGATATCCCCATTAACCCAATCAATATGGGGATTATGCTGCCTAAGCAAAGGTACACCCAAAACCACAGGGGCTGGGAGGGCCTCAAACTCCAAAAAGGTAATCTTCTCCCTGTGGAGACACCCTACCTGAAAAGATACTGTATCATTAGTGCATGTTTCAACATGCTGGGAAAGTAGGAAATTGTCCAGCAAAGTGAGTTTAATGACCAGCCTCAGGACATTGAGGGAAATCTCTCAGGTTTTAACCATGGAAATATCCAAAAAATTCACTTCTGCCCCATAATCCACAAAAGTATGACTCCTTACCTCCCTCCTTCCCTATGCACCTAGTTGGGGTGCTCCTGCTCTAACTAGGCATGGTCGTTTTCTGGCTGACCCGCAGAGGAGGCATAATCTCCACTCCCAGAGATGTTGTTTTGTTCCTGAGAAGAGGCCACCTTCCCAAATTGTAGCAGCTCCTCCCCTGTAGTTATGGGTGTTTCCTGAAAGAGCAGCATTCTCATAGTTGAGCCTTTCTCACATAGCTGTTTTCATCTCCTACTGTCCAGATGTACAACAAGAGTCATTGTGGCTGTGTCAAGAATTGTTTTAGAGCATTTTATTTTCCCTAGCCCCCATAGAGGACCCAACAAAAGGGAGTTAAAGGGAAATTGTCAGCAGGTTTTTGCTGTGTAATCTGAAGACAGAATGCTGCATGGGTTAACATAAGAGTATTCAGTGGTGTCTTTCTTGTCTTACTTTGTTATATTTTACCAGCTATGTTTGTTTTCCTACCAGTAGTTTATCATTGCTGTGATTTGCTAGCTTGTGCCATGAAGTCCGACATGCCCCTTGCTGTGACTAGGAGATCACTATCAATGTTTATAGAGAGCCTGATATGAGCGGGGACTGATTTCTCAGCTATGCTGCATTGCTAACAATACTTCAAATCACCCAGACTTCCCTCACAACCAGGGGGACCTTAGATGAATAATGAGTACACTTTCTTTATCAATTAAGTGATCACTTTATTAGTCAATTTACATTTAATTCATAAAATCATTAAAATAATTTACATAAAAAAGTACCCTAATGACTACAAATAATTCATACTCAGGTCCAGGGCCGAGATTACCATGTGATTACTTATGCACTAATCATCATTTAATATAATAACCAGTATTCCCAGGTAGAGAGGGACACTATTTAACTGTTGTAAAGAGACTGCACACTTTATTACATCAACCTGTAGCTCTATTACTAACACAATGCACTATGTGCAATATACAATGCACATGTGTGCTGGCAAGAACTCTTACCCTAATACAGGTTGCATGTGCAGGGAACCACCTTCAACTATAGCTGTCCCTTAATTAGTTACCATACCTGGTAGGTATTCTGCCTGTGGTCTCGGTCCTGTACCCTCACCGCCAACGTACGTTTCGTATTCTTCTTCCTCAGGGCGTGAGCTTGATTTTGAAGTATTGTTTGTTAAAGGTGAGACATTAATTATTGGTGGACTATTGAGGTGATATGCTGCATTGCTAAATCTAAAAATCCTGATCGTGATGTGATAGCCAGAGTACCACCACTATGTAAAGTTCAATTACAGTATACAAGACGAGGTTGAAGAAACAAGGGAAAATGTTTATCAGGTAGGAACAAGTAAGGATAGAGCTGTGTTCACACACAGCATCATTTTTGCCTCTTTTTAGGCGCACTTTTCCTGCTAAACAGATTCTGCGTCTGTGTTTGACGGCAAAGTGAATAGAAATTTACTTTTGCCATTCAGACGCTGCGCTTTTTTCGGCCGCGCTTTTGCAGGAGAAAGCAGGAGCATAAAAATAATGAACTTGTTAATTCTTTGCGCAAATATGTGCGCGCTTTCTCCCATATGCCCCATTATAAGGAGCTGGAATACATATTGTCGTTCAGACAATGCCTATTCCAACGTCTATAATTGCGGGCGCTGGGGGAAGTGATGTCACATGTGGGGAGGAAGAATCCAGTGTTCCTCCCCCCATGTGACATATCAGGGCTGAAGTTTCGCTTTCGCAGTCTATCTACATACACTGTGAAAGCAAAATAAATGTTAACAAAAGGTATTAAAAATAAAAAAATAAAATACTTACCTCTCTGCCGGCTGTCCCGGGTCCCGAGTGGAAGACGTTCGATCGCTGCAAGGACCTTAATGATGTGATTGGCCAGTAGTGATCAGCTGATGTGTCACATAATAGCATCAGCTGATCAGTTTAAAACGCCCGCCAAAACCGATTGGTTTTGGTGGGCGATTTATAAAGCTCAGCTGATGCTGTCACGTCATGATCAGCTGATGGTGTCACGTGACACATCAGCTGATCGGTTTTGGTGGCGGTTTAAACTGCTCAGCTGATGCTGTCAGGTGACACATTAGCTGATCGGTTTACCACCAGTCAGCTGATTAAGGTCCTGCAGCGATCGGACGTGGACGCTTTGCATCCTGGGTCAATCGGCGGAGTGGTAAGCATTTTTTTTAATTTTTATTACCATTGCTTTCTTTTATTTCGCTTTCGCAGTGTATGTAGATACACTGCGAAAGTGAGAGTACACAGATGTCACACGGGAACAGGGTTATTCTTTCCCCCACGTGACAATATGGCACCCCAATGGTCAGGCGTCACAAGTGGGGTACTGCACCCAAAAATGAGCGTGTGGTTATCCCTGTCGCAAGTAGAATGCAGAACACTGTGGAAGGATTTGATCCCAGCACTCACACACACCCGCCTAGATAACCGGGGGAGGTCCCGAAAGTTCGAGAGTTGGAGTTGTAAGGAGAGCAGGGAGGACGCACGGGGAGTCTTCAGAAGTGTCTTCCCTGAGGAAAGACGGAGAACGGGAGCTTGCCTGTGAGAGAAAGGGGGCTTCTAGAGAGGGCTAGAGAGAGAAGTAGCCCAGACAGAGAGGTTCTGATTTGTTCATCCAGAGTGCGCGGGTCTGACAACGCGGCCTGGAGTGTGCATCCTCCGACCTTACTCGTCCCAGCTCCGAAGACATTAGCAGGGTGTTCATCCCCAGGGACGTATCACTGCTAGCTGAGCAGGCATTGAGAAGAGAGAGAAAGAACAGGACAAGGGTTAGATCCGAGAGAGTACCACCAGACACTTCCACAGATTCTGCATTCTGCTGCAACTATCCGTCTGTCCGTCCGGCTAGAGAACTGTGAGCTGTATCATCATCGTGACCAGTTTTGCAAGTAAAGTACCTGGGAAGAACGAATTGCCTACTTGTTCCTGTCCTGCTACTATTGACTTTTTTCGACAGCTTACACCGTCCTGGTAACAAGTATCAATGCCCCAGAGGCCCAGCTTCACCTGTAGGAAGCTACTCCACTCTATCCGCAATACCACCACCCTCCAGAGGACTGTGGCGGTGCTGGTGTCTAGTCACCAGGTACTACAGGTGGCGTCACAAGACTCTTATCCCTTGTAAATACAAAAACCCCTTCTTTTAGGCTGTGCCCCCGGGGCCACTGGTTGGGGCAGGCCACCTGCGACATTCCCCGATTGGAGAGAGAGAGAGGCCCAGCCATCCGAGTTCCCATACCCTGGGGTGCTACAGATCCTTCTGGTGTCCCTGAACAGGATCCGAACCAACCCGTGCTTAACGGATATTGTGTGCTTTAAGACCTTTAAAATTCGGTCTAAAGAGAACTTTTGCAAACTACAGTCTTAAGCGCGGCTTGAAGAGTGGGTTCCTGCCATGTTTGCCAGGAGCCCCAAGATGGCGATTTGACTATGTAAAAGACCATGTGCAGGCCCGGGGATGTGCCTCAGCCCCTTGACGAAGGAGGGCCTAGACAGAGGCGCAAAAATGTTTGCCCGCCCCTATGGCCATCAATCAATCAAGGGGGCGGCCCAACGGAAGTGGCCCCTGGGAAGCCAACACACGCCCATAAAGGGATAGCCGGAAAAGAAGGACACAATAATAAAGACGACATACCCGGCAACATTGCAACCAGGTGGACTGACATTCTCCAACAGGTGGAACAGGAGGCCCATGCTGCCCGCGGCGAACCGGAAGCCCCGTCCCTGCTAACGGACGAGGGCGATGCCAAGTTCTGGATGGTCGCATTCCAGGACCTTCAGAGCTGACTATCCGAGACGCTAGAATGGGTAGTACAGCAATGGAGTACGGAACAGGCCGCGGGGCTTATGGGTCGAGACAGGAATAGAACTGCGCGAGAGGCCTCAGTGTGGCACCCTGGGTTGGGCACCACAGGAACTCTTAGGACACAAATGGAAAAGTACACAGCAAGCAGCCCCCACTTACTAACACTACAACACACCTTTCACCCCAGGCCTGTAGGGGAGCTCCATTTGTTGCCTTAAGCCAGTTTCCCCTATAAATACGGGTCCTGGAGGGAGAAACAGTGGAGTGTGCAGTCACTTTAGAACTGTAAACAGCTAGGAGAGCTGACCTGGTACTGGTGCCACACTAGGCCCATACCAGCACACCCGGAAAGTGGTAGACCCTTGCAACAGGGGTCATAGTAGCAGGAGGCAAACACAGAATAGGGACAGAGGAGTCATTCTGATTCAGCCTACCAAGTCCGGTCACTGAGTCCGAGCTGCAGGAGCCATAGCGCAGGCTGCAGAGAAACCAGCACCACAACAAGGGGTTTAGCACCCTGGACACCTGAAGCACCGCCAGATGAGAGCCGGAGTCGAGAATTCGACAGCATTCCTTTATAGCGCCCTCAGTGTAGCAAACTCAGGTGTAACCCATCACACTAAGGAGTGCAACTCCGGTTTGGTTGGATTCTATATCCACTGGACTCACTAGAAGATACGTACACAAGGAAGCTTATACCGCTGCTTGCTGTGGAACCTCTACAAGTGTCTACTTTATCTCCGGTCGAGTGTACCTGTTGACACCAGTAAAAGGTACTAAAAAGACTTTATGTGTCTGTGCATTCTTCCTGGCTTGATACAAAACTACCCGAGCTGCCGTATTCCATCCAGTGCAGCTCCTGGCCCCGGGGACTACTGCTCATCCTGTGGGGAGCATTCCATCTAGCTGCCGCACATCCCCCGGAGGCCCAAGCAGCGCCGGTGCCATCACCGGACACCCACAGGAGGCGTCACGAGACAAATAAGATTCTACTTCAATTTCCCAGCCCTTCCATTTGACCACCGGGCCCCACAGCCTCAGGCACGGAACCGTGACAAGTGAAGCATCGCCTGAGACCTGTGAACCTGGCTACGGTGAGTCATCAGCCACTGCATAGACTGTAGCGAATCTCTTGGCCGCTATCCCACCTGTTCAGACTCAAGAGGCAGGAGTCCAAACTGACATCCCAGAGAACCTGCCCGCTGCTCCCGCTAACACCCCAGCGTTAGAGACCCGAGCCCTGGAGAAAGAACTGGACGTCATTGTGGAGGAGGTTGACGACGGCCTGGATAACATCACCAACCTAACTGAGGATGACTCCGCGGAGGACGAAGAGGAGTTGTTTTACCGTCCCAGAGCCGCTGGAGATTGGAACCCGGAGCTGGCATGGTGGACCGACCAGCGGAGGCTACCTGTAGTTGTGCCAAGCTGCGATGCAGATGTTACTACCGTTCTGGAGACCCCGTTACACCGCACTTCACCACCGGAGTATACCCCACTGGTTAGTGGGTCCGACCAGGAGGCCCGGCAAAGACGCCGAGATGAGTATTTTCAACGGGAGATTGAGAGCCATAGGGTGAGAGAGAAAGCCCGCAGACATTCCCCACTGCCCTTGGAACCGCGAAAGACTGGCGCCATAGCGTCATTTAACTATGCGGACGGCTGGGGATTTATGCGAGAGCCAGGACTGCGTGACGAAATCTTTGTGGTGCGAAGAGACATCGAGTCACACCTGCGTCGTGGTCACCCGGATTGGGATGTGTACCACAGAGACGAAGTAACTTATGAAAGACACGCGGGGCCACTAGGGTGGTTCGCTATTTGTGCGTCCCGCCATTAAGTACCTGTTCTCACCACAGACTTGAGATGTAAATAGTTCCTTTTACTCAAGTGTGAACTTTTTTTTTTTTTCTTAAAAGATATGTGTGAAATTCCCTGACTTAAGCGAAGACTCATAGACTTTCATGAGAACTCTTCTCTTCCATGAGTGAATAATGTTTGCTTGAGCCTGGACTATTAACCCATTTTAGCCAGAGACTCTTGTGTGATATTATCTAATTATCCAAGGCGGCCTGGCAGTGATAAATTGCACTGGACTGTGATGGACAATGATTACCATCGGGCCCGCACAGTTACCGGTCCCCGTGTGGCCGATGAAGAGTTAAATAAAGCTAGTTTTGCTTAAAGTAAATTGTGTGTATAAAGAAAAGATGCTATGAACTGGAGAGTAACATCTTGGCCAACAGGTGACCCGAGGACCCTGAGTTCTATAGTATTAGCTAGCTTTTGTATTTGTTAGTAACGTTGAAAGAAACCGAGCCTTGCATAAAGGGAAGAAGAAGAATGCTTGTTTGTAAATATGTTACCTGTTATTGTTTAATGAAAATATCAAACTTTTTACTCTTCCGATAAACCCTGTTACACCATACTGACAGACGAGTATATTTCATCAAGGGGGAATGTGGCGCCCCACCGGTCAGGCGTCACAAGTGGGGTACTGCACCCAAAAATGAGCGTGTGGTTATCCCTGTCGCAAGCAGAATGCAGAACACTGTGGAAGGATTTGATCCTAGCACTCACACATACTCACCTAGGCAAACGGGGGAGGTCCCAAAAGTTTGAGCATTGGAGTTGTAAGGAGAGTAGGAAGGACACACGGGTAATCTTCAGGAGTGTCATCCCCGAGGAAAGACGGAGAAAGGGAGCTTACCCGCGAGAGAAAGGGGGCTTCAAGAGAGGGTTAGAGAGAGAAGTAGCCCAGACAGAGAGGTTCTGATTTGTTCACCCGGAGTGTGCGGGTCTGACAATGCGGCCTGGAGTGTTCATCCTCCGAACGAACTCGTCCCGACTCCGAAGACATTCTCAGGGTGTTCATCCCCTGGCACATATCACTGCTAGCTGAGCAGGCATTAAGAAGAGAGAGAAAGAACAGGACAAGGGTTAGATCCGAGAAGGTACCACCAAAGACTTCCACAGATTCTGCATTCTGCTGCGACTACTCGTCCGGCCGTCCGGCTAGAGAACTGTGAGCTGTATCATCATCTTGACCAGTTTTGCAAGTAAAGTACCTGGGAAGAGTGAATTGCCTCCGTGTTTCTGTCCTGCTACTATTGACTTTTCTCGACAGCTTACACCGTCCTGGCAACAATTATGACTGCCCCGGAGGCCCAGCTTCACCTATAGGAAGCTACTCCACTCTATCTACAATACCACCACCCTCCGGAGGACTGTGGCAGCGCTGGTGTCTAGTCACCAGGTGCTACAGGTGGCGTCACGAGACTCTTATCCCTTGTAAATACAAAAACCCCTTCTTTTAGGCTGTCCCCCGGAGCCACGAGTCTGGGCAGGCCACCTGCGACATTCCCCGATTGGAGAGAGAGAGGCCAAGACATCCGAGTTCCCATACCATGGGGTGCTACAATATCACTTCCCCCTGCACTCTTGGGGGGAAATATGTGGCTGTAAAAAAATGGGGTGTGTGAATGCACCACACTTTTTTTTACCAGCGCTAAATAGTGCATCTGCAAAGCACAGGAAAACCGCCCGTGTAAAAATAGTGGCAATTACGCCGCGTGTGAACTGAGCCTAAAGCAGATTCACGGGGAGGAGGGTACATTGTGGCAAAAACACAATTAGCCAATACTGCAGTTCCTAGCTGAGACACTCAAGCTCACATCACACCAACTATTACAAACAGATTGTAAACAGTAGATTAGCGAAGCAAGAAATATTTCAAAACTACACTACACATATAATCTTAATGACCTCCTCTACTCGAGCCGCACAACTACCGTGTTTGGGCTATGGGGGCTTATACTATGCCCTAATGTATGTGTACACACTAAAGAATCACAATAATGCTGGGGAAAACAAGTACAGTCCCAGAGCCTGATGCTGTGATACTCATTGGTGCACACTTCTTTCCTTGCAGAGTAGGGGAGAAAGTACTCTTTTCCTTCACAGTCCTGGGGTCCTTGTGGTCCTCTGGATCACGTCTCTAGTGGGTCCTCTGGTACATGTCTCTGGGCCCCCCTGATACACATCTATCAGACTGCAGACTTTTCATGCTTCTCTTTTTTCAGCTCAACTCATTTTACTTTCACTTTCAGCTTCTCCTGCTTCCCTCAATTTTCAACCTGGATTAGTCCAAAAACACTTCAGAGAGAGGAGCACTAACCAGCACACAACCTAGCACACAGGGGGAGCACAGTCTCTAAAATTCATGCATGCTTAAAATATTTGAAGGGGCTGCACCCCTACAATTGTGTAAGAACCGCTGCAACCAGTAAACTAACTGATCCATTATTAGATTCAGGGTTTCTTTACCTATATCACACTGCTCTCAGATGAGGTAGCAAAATTTGCTGCAGAAGTTTTGCAATATATAAATAATAGTACTACCAAGTGGGTTAGAAACTACAAACCTTATTGTACCATGTGTTTTTTACCACCATAGGTATTTGCCACTGTCAGGCAGAAAATAACAAAAACATTTTATGTAATATCTTGTACATTAATATTTTTAAAGGGGAAAACAAATAGTACCATTTACATAGTTACACAGTTTGCATCCCACTAACCAATTATTGCCACACTTAGTCCCCAGAACAAACGAGTGACTTGTTGTTGGAAACCATTTATAGTGGCCTCATTTGTCCTGAGTATCTTAACACTGTATACTTTATACTGACATGTAATGCATCAAGGAAATCATTCAATGGATTGAAAGATTCTTTCTGCTAATCATTGAGATTTGACTCCCTTGAGGAGATCAGTACTTGATTAATCATATTGTCATTTGTCATAGCAGTACTGTACAGTAGCTGTCAATAAGTCTGATTGCCAGTCTTTGTAAAGGGTAGAATGTACAGTTGTGGCCAAAAGTATTGACACCCCTGCAATTCTGTCAGATAATACTCAGTTTCTTCCTGAAAATGATTGCAATCACAAATTCTTTGGTATTATCATCTTCATTTAATTTGTCTTCAATGAAAAAACACAAAAGAGAATGAAGCAAAAAGCAAAACATTGATCATTTCACACAAAACTCCAAAAATGGGCCAGACAAAAGTATTGGCACCCTCAGCCTAATACTTGGTTGCACAACCTTTAGCCAAAATAACTGCGATCAACCGCTTCTGGTAACCATCAATGAGTTTCTTACAATGCTCTGCTGGAATTTTAGACCATTCTTCTATGGCAAACTGCTCCAGGTCCCTGATATTTGAAGGGTGCCTTCTCCAAACTTCCATTTTTAGATCTCTCCACAGGTGTTCTATGGGATTCAGGTCTGGACTCATTGCTGGCCACCTTAGAAGTCTCCAGTGCTTTCTCTCAAACCATTTTCTAGTGCTTTTTGAAGTGTGTTTTGGGTCATTGACCTGCTGGAAGACCCATTGACCTCTGAGGGAGACCCAGCTTTCTCACACTGGGCCCTACATTATGCTGCACAATTTGTTGGTAGTCTTCAGACTTCATAATGCCATGCACACTGTCAAACAGTCCAGTGCCAGAGGCAGCAAAGCAACCCCAAAGCATCAGGGAACCTCCGCCATGTTTGATTGTAGGGACCATGTTCATTTCTTTGAATGCCTCTTTTTTTCTCCTGTAAACTCTATGTTGATGCCTTTGCCCAAAAAGAGAGAACATTCTTCCAAAACGTTTTAGGCTTTCTCAGGTAAGTTTTGGCAAACTCCAGCCTGGCTTTTTTATGTCTCGGGGTAAGAAGTGGGTTCTTCCTGGGTATCCTACCATACAGTCCCTTTTCATTCAGACGCCGACGGTTAGTACGGGTTGACACTGTTGTACCCTCGGACTGCAGGGCAGCTTGAACATGTTTGGATGTTAGTCGAGGTTCTTTATCCACCATCCGCACAATCTTGCGTTGAAATCTCTCGTCAATTTTTCTTTTCCGTCCACATGTAGGGAGGTAGGCCACAGTGCCATGGGCTTTAAAATTCTTGATGACACTGCGCATGGTAGACACAGGAACATTCAGGTCTTTGGAGATGGACTTGTAGCCTTGAGATTGCTCATGCTTCCTCACAATTTGGTTTCTCAAGTCCTCAGACAGTTCTTTGGTCTTCTTTCTTTTCTCCATGCTCAATGTGGTACACACAAGGAAACAGGACAGAGGTTGAGTCAACTTTAATCCATGTCAACTGGCTGCAAGTGTGATTTAGTTATTGCCAACACCTGTTAGGTGCCGCAGGTAAGTTACAGGTGCTGTTAATTACACAAATTAGAGAAGCATCACATGATTTTTCTAAGGGTTCCAATACTTTTGTCCACCCCCTTTTTTATGTTTGGTGTGGAATTATATCCAATTTGGCTTTAGGATAATTATTTTTGTGTTTTTTTCATTGAAGACAAATTAAATGAAGATAATAATACCAAAGAATTTGTGATTGCAATCATTTTCAGGAAGAAACTGCGTATTATCTGACAGAATTGCGGGGGTGTCAATACTTTTGGCCACAACTGTATGTGATATAGAGTACACCTGGTCTAATTATTACATTATATCAAGAAGGACAGGGATAGCAACAAAGGTCACACAAAATAATGCTTCATATATTTTTATTAATAAGGTTATGGGTCAGAATAATAAAAGATAATAGTAAAAGGAGTCCAAACAATCATCTTTTGTTTAAAAAAAATAGAAACTTGGAGGATGATGAGAAATATAACACTTCCTTTTTCAAGATGCTCCAGGCCAACCACACATCCATGACTAAGTAGGGACAAAAAGCGAATAATGAGAATTGTTAGATACGACTATAACAATCTTTCCTCCTAGACTTCCACTGACCTGAATGTGCCTGGTGAGTGTGTCACTAAACCCCTACATCCTATAGACAAATCAGTAATGGATGTGTAAACAGGTCCTGGGGACGCACCGACACTGTAAAGGCATCTCATTGGACACACACAACAAAGATTTATTTTGCACAAAGGAGAAGCGATGGTACAGTAGATATGATCAGGGAACAACAAAAATTAATTACAAAAATAACAGATTAATACATTGCAATAGATATACAGGTTCTAAGTGCAATACAGGTATGCTTGGTTTCTTAAAACTAAATAACGGACCTTATCGAGGTTAACGTAGTCCCAATCTTTCTGTCAGAGAAACGTCAGTGTCACTCTAATCGAACAGCTCATGCGCCGGGCAGCGTGGTGAATGCGCTGATAGCACGGCTACCCCCTTGCTCCACACCTCTCAAACTCCTCTACACCCCCCGCTCCTTACCTCTCAAACTCCACTAGCACCCCCCCACTCCCCCCGCTCCTCACCTACTGCTAGGGCTGACAACATGTCAATGCCTCCCGGGGCAAGGTGCAACATCCCGTCCCTGATCAATAGCACCGACTAACAGAATGAACCCTAATAAACCCTACGAAAGTAATGACAGTCAACTTGCTGGCCACCTTTGCTTCTAGAAACGCGGTCTCAGTCCATTCCCGGTAACATACGTCTGTGCAGAAAAGGAACTGCCCACAGGACCAGTTCTATGCTACAGCTGGATCATCTCTTGGGTCTTGTTAAAGATTTTCCTCTGGAAAAGGTCAGGGTTGGTGCTTGGCAATCAGCACTCGGTCTTACTGTGGGATGAATTAGGGTCTTTAGTGCTTGACTATCGGTGCTCGGTCTTCCTCTGGAAGGGTCACAGTCTTCTACTGGCTCTGAACACGGACTTCTCAGCTCGGGTCACAGATCTTCCTCTCATCTCCAAGATCTGACAGCTGTAGATCCTTTTGTGGCAATGGTGGGGGTAAACCCACTTTCCGGCCACACAATCTGCCTGGTACAGGTTCTGGCACCAACTCCCTCCCTCTCTGCCATCGCAGGTGTTTACACTAACAAGCAAATGGGTAACAATGTTTTGAACGTTTGACGTTTAGGCTCCTTATCTCAACATCCACAACAGCTTTAAGCTTGGCACTACCTTCATTACATAGACAATCATCTTGGCTATCTCATACATAAATTTGACTTGCAACTATTTAGCATATGATTAGTTATGCAAATTTGTTTTATATCACTGCATTGTTACTGCTTTGCGTCTAAAATCTTAATTAAAATTTTTATGATTTTGTAGATCCACTGTCTAAATACTCTGAGCATGCTCTTGATCAGATTCAAGCATGTCTCTACAAAAATATGATCCCAGGTCTCTTCTACTCATCCAAAATATTGGTGCATACTGGTCGACTTACTAGGGTGTGTATACAGCTTTGTTTCAACTCTAAAAGTGTTCAATAGGATAGATGTCTGGGGACTGTGGGAGCCAGTCCATCATCTCTACTTATAATTTCATTCTTAGTGTTTCAGAGTAAATCTCAAAATCACCGGTGATACCTCACATTGGGGCCCATGGATGATACATGAAACTACAACAACTGTTCATGCAAAATTCATCTTTATTTTTAAAGTTATGTAATTTTACATTTATTCCAGTACCAATAAAATACAAGCTACAATCATTTAAAATTATCTAGTTATTCCATAACAGTATATGTGGGTGCACTCCATACCATTAGTAAACTGACTGCATGTAATAGTGTTTTAACCAACCCTATCCTGATAATGTGTAATGCCTGGGTAAATAGCTGTTTCTATCTACAGACCTCTGTGCACCTTCCCATAGGGCCACCCACCAACAATCTATATCAGTTTACTGCTCTTTCATTTACCTGTATATTTCTGGGCTGAGCACAAGCTGTCCTGCGGTGTGACACCCACCCGATCTGCCAACGCACGTTTCAAGTTTCTCTCTTTGTCAGGACATGTGTTTCAGTGTGTTTCAGAGTGCCTTGGTTTTTTCTTACAGAGTATCATGTTAGGAACTGCAAGTGTACACATTTTATGGAGTGCCGCAGGTGTTCTTACAGTTGTACTCATCCTTTTTGTTCCTCCACCAAACACACTAAGTGGAGTTGATACCAAAATATTCTATTTTGGTCTCATCTGACCACATGACCTTCTCCCATGCCTCCTCTGAATCATCCAGATGGTCATTGGTGAACTTCAAACGGGCCGGAATATGTACTGGCATGAACAGGGAGAACTTGCTTGCCCTGCGGGATTTTAATCCATGACGATGTAGTATGTTACTAATGTTAATCTTTGAGACTGTGGTCTCAGCTCTCTTTAGGTCATTGACCATGGCCTCCTGTGAAGTTTGGGGCTGATTGCTGACCTTTCTCAGAATCAACCTTACCCCATGAGTGAGATAATGCATGAAGCCCCAGACTGAGGAAGATTGACAACAAAAGTTATTCCACTGAACACTAGAACACAAAGAATTAAATAAGACTATGGCCTTGTATTGCTGCAGTGGGAACATTAGGAAAAAGGGGAAAATTCAATTAGTTTACTGCAAAATGGTACAGAGAAAATATGACATATTATTACTGCTGTAGGTATATTTGAATCAAAGGAGATGCTTAGCTAATGTACTGGCCAATGCATATGAGCCTGATAACCATGACAAGGTGCATCCCATGTATCGTGACCCTAACTTAAAATGCCTCTATGTGCGATTAAGGTCCCAATACATGACATGCACCTTGTCATTGGTTATCGGGTTCATATGCATTGGCCAATACATTAGCTAAGAATCTCCTTTGATTCAAATAAACCTACAGCAGTAATACTATGTCATATTTTCTCTGTACCATTTTGCAGCAAGCTAATTGTATTTTTCCTTTTAGGGCCGCTTTACACACCCCAACTTCTGTGTCCAACTTCTGAACAGATCTCTGGTTGCAGCGAAATCATGGACACATTGTTCCATTTTGTGGCTGTGTACAAATGGAACAATGTGTCCATGATTTCACTGCAACCAGAGATCTGTTCAGAAGTTGGACACAGAAGTTGTGTGGGTAAAGCGGCCCTTATTCTAATGTCTTCACTGTAGTAATGCAAGGGCATAGTTATATTTAATTCTTAGTGTTCTAGTGTGTAGCAGAATACCTTTTTGTAGTCATGTGTTTTTTTTTGCTAGCACCTGTACACATTGCTTGATGTACCAATCAGTCTTTTGTTTAATTTGAAGAAGATTGACAGTCATCTTGTGTTTCTTCCATTCTCTAATAATTGCCTTATCACCAAGCTGCTTGTATATTGTCCTGTAGTCCATCTCAGCCTTGTGCACGTTTTGTCCCTTGCGTCTTTAGGCAGCTCTTAGGTCTTGGCCATAGCGGAGAGGTTGGAGTGTGATTGAGTGTGTGGATAGATGTCTTTTATACAGGTAGCGAGTTCAAACAGGTGTAAGTAATACAGGTAATGAGTGCAGAGTAGGAGGAAAATCCAACAGGTCTGTGAGAGCCAGAATTCTTGCAAGCTGGTAGGTGATCAAATACTTTTTTCATGCAATAAAATGCAATTTAATTATTTGAAAAACATACAATGTGACCTTCTGTATTTTTTTTAGATTCGGTTTCTCACAGTTGAAGTGTACCTATGATAAAAATTACAGACCTCTCCATTCTTTGTAGATGGGAATATTTGCAAAATCGGCAGCTTATCAAATACTTAGGGTATTTTCCCCACTGTGTATTAAATCAGGGTCTCTGCCCTTATATCATGCACCTCTCAGATGGGGTTGCAAAAATTATATACATTTTAAATGCTATGCCCTGCCCCTATTTAAGTCACAAAATATAACTATAGGTTAACAATTCACTGGCCATTTTGATTTTCATGTTTTATTAATTTTTAATTTAATTTTTCTATATATGTACAATAACTGATGAGCACATCATAATGTAAGCATAATTGTCCAAAAAAATATGGTAATATATCTTCCTTTTAACTATCTACTTATTCAACTCCTCTTATTCCGCTCTACAGGGCACAAGTGTAGGATTTAATTGGAGATTACCTTGATGTCGGGACAGTCACAGCAGTCAATCACAAAGTGAGGGGCTTGCATAATTTGAAGAAGTATAGATTGAAGAGAACTGACTGAACCAAAGACAAGCGCCACCCTTATAACTGAAAAAAAAGTATGTAATGCATTTACCTGATTGTAAAAACTGTTTTTTTAAGATAAATATGGGGAACTTTTGTTTGCCAACGTCATGTTAGTGATTCACATTGCATCCCTAACAAGACATTGGGGGTGCAATATAACCAGGATTTTCCTCTATATGATGATTCAAGATATTGATAGATCTTCTGAGAGTGTAGGTATTATCCAAACACAAATGTATTAATACATGCAAATACAAACAACGTGTTTCAGCCAAAAATGGCCTTCATCAAGTATAATATGCAATATAATAATAATAGGACATAGCAAGACATCAAAACGTAATGGTGACTACTCTCTGCTTATTCTTCTTGGTCTCTCTGCAGCCTTTGACACTGTTGACCACCATCTCCTACTCTCTATGCTGCACTCCATCAGCATCTAGGACACTGCTCTCTCCTGGTTCTCATCCTATCTTTGTGACCGCTCTTTCAGTGTATCATTTGCTGGCTCCACTTCCTCTCCTTTTCCTCTGACTATTGGAGTCCCTCAGGGTTCAGTCCTTGGAACTCTTCTCTTCTCTCTCTACACAGCCACGATTAGACAGACCATCAGCAGATTTGGTTTTCAGTACCATCTTTATGCTAATGACACATAACTATACACGTCTTCCCCTGACCTTACTCGCGCTCTAATAAAGAAAAACAATGACTGTTTAGCTGCTGTTTCCAATTCATGTCCATTCTCTATCTGAAACTCAATCTTTCCAAAACTGAACTTCTTCTGCTCCCGCCCTCCACTAACCTCCCTAAATCTGACATCTCTCTCAGTGTGCGGCACCACGATAACACCTAGGCTGCAGGCTTGCTGTCTGGGTGTTATATTTGATTCTGATCTTTCCGTCACCCCATATATATAATCTCTCGCCCGTTCTTGCCGCTTGCACCTGAAGAACATCTCTAGAATTGGCCCCTTTTTCATCTTGGAAACCACAAAAACCGTCAATGTGGCCTGATTCACTCCCGCCTTGACTAATATAATTCTCTTTTAATTGGCCTCCCTCGCAGTAGACTCTCTCCTCACCAGTCTATCCTTAATGCAGGAGCCAGGATCATCTATCTAACTAACCGTTACTCAGACACGTCTGATCTATGCCAGTCATTGCACTGGCTGCCTATACACTATAGGATCCAATTCAAACTGCTTGTTCTCACCCACAAAGCTCTTTACAGTGCAGCACCCCCATACATCTCCTCCCTCATCTCTGTCAATCACCCCACCCATTCTCTTCGCTCTGGAAGTGACTTTAGACTCATGTCTATAATAATCCGACCCCCCCACTCCGCCTCCAAGAATTCTCTCGAGCTGCACTAATTTTCTGAAATGCTTTACCCCAAGAAATTAGGTCTATTCACAACTTACATAGTTTCAGGCAATCCCTAAAAACACTTCTTTTTAGGGCGGCCTACAAGGATCCTAGTCTAAGTCACTTAAGGTACCTTTACACGCCGCTACAGAAGGTTGGAAACAACCGGGTGTCTTACGTGCACGAGCACGTACCAACGGTTGCAAACGGTACCGATCCCGCCTTTACACGCCGCTACAAGGTGCTCTACAGGAGGTTTAATCTATCTCTGGAGGCACCGCCAGGTGCCACAAGTTACCTTCTGTAGAGCACCGTCCCTCATTTACACGCCGCTACAGAAGGTTATATGGGAGGACCTGGTGCAGCAGGGACAACACACAGGCGTGCCAGAGTTGTTGATTACGAGACGCTTGTACGATGATTAGACAATGCAATAGCCTCATGATTGGCCAGCCAGCGCAGGAAGGCTGGCTAATACATGATGCTATTGCAATTGTGTAGTGTGACTGGTCAGCTCCTTAAATATGCCGCCCTATGCAGCGACAACCAATCGTAACGCAGGAGCTTCCACCAATGATTGCTGAAGTGGGACGGTTTCCCGGAGGCTGTGTCACGCCACAGGGAGTTAACTAGGTGGCGAAAAAACCTTACCGTACCTTATTTAGACGTCGCTACAATCGGGTTGAAACCAACCTGTATTAGAGCACTGCTCTGAAACAGGTGACAACAGTGACGGTTGGCAACAACCTAGTTTATACGCCGCTACCTCAGGTTGTTTTGACGGTGCAAGATACATTTGTCTCCGAAACCCGGTTGCTTCCAACCTTCTGTAGCGGCGTGTAAAGGTACCATTAGACATAGCCTATCCACTCCACCAGTCTCACATGCATCACAAATATTGGTTGGTGGCCACTTATGCTGCTCCTATCTGTTCCCCATCTCCTCAAGTTGACTATACCATCATTGTAAATAAGCACCTGTACTTTGTGTCACCCCACCTCATTGTTAGATTGTAAGCACTTATGAGCAGGGCTGTCATTATTTTGCTTTAATTATTGTATTATGCTTTGTATTGTATTATATTGCCTGATAACTGCTTCTTATGATTGTTTGAATATAAACCTCTGAATTGTGATGCGCTGCGGAATATGTTTGCGCTATATAAATAAAGAATATATTATTATTATTATTATTATTATTATTAAAAGGGTGATTACATAACCCTTTTTATATCATATTGTAAACACTAGATGGGATCCCGATGCTATCGTATTGGGTGGGCGGTGGGCTCTATGGCACTGGGTACAGCAGCCATCACTCCCCCCTGAGCGGTCTCTCCCTTGTCCGCTGGTTTTTCTCCCTCGCTCTCTGCTCCCCCGTGCTACCTTATCTCTGCCCCATGTTCTAGCTCTGCCCCTTGTGCTCTCTCTCTGCCCCTCCCCTTTGCTCGCTCTCTGCCTCCCCATGCTGCCTTGTCTTAGCCTCCTTCCCTGTGCTCATTCTCTGCCCCCCTCATGTGTGCTCGCTCTCATATGGCGGGCAGCGGCAAGAGGAAGAAGATGGTGGCATCAGGAGCTGGCGCAGTTCCTTGTTCGGCGGGCTGCGGGGTGAGTGGGGTGAGCCAACTGGGGGCTAAGTGGAGTGAGGAAGGCTGAGCAGAACGCGGGCTGAGTGGAGGCTGGGTGAAGTGCAGGGTGAGAGTAGACTGAAGGCAGGCTGGCTGAGTTCGGGCTGGTTGAGTGCATGCAGAGTGAGCGCAGGGCAACCATGGTGTAGGCTGAGTGAGTGCGGATTGAGTGAGTTCAGGGTAACTGTGGTGTAGACTGAGTGAATGCAGGTTGAGTGAGTGTGGGGTAACCATGCTGTAGGCTGAGTGTGGGTTGAGTGAGTGCGGGATAACCATGGTGTAGGCTGAGTGAGTGGGTGAGCGAGTGCGGGGTAACCATGGTGTAGGCTGATTGAGTGGGTGACTGAGTGCGGGATAACTGTGGTGTAGGCTGAGCGACTGCAAGTTAATTGTGGTGTAGGCTAAGTGAGTGCGGGGACCAGAGTGAGTCCGGGGGCAAAGTGAGTGCAGGGCTGAGTGCAGGGTGAATGCTGGGGTAGAGTGAGTGTGGGGCTGAGTGAGTGCAGGGTGAATGTGGGGGCTGAGTAAGTGTGGGTCTGACTGAGTGCAGGGTGAGTGCTGGGGCTGAGTGTGGAGCTAAGTGAGTGCAGGGTGAATGCTGGGGCAGAGTGAGTGTGGGGGCTGAGGGAGTGAGTGAAGGCTGAGTGAGTGCAGAGTGAGTGCTGAGGCAGGGTGAGTGCTGAGGCAGGAGCGAGTGCTGGGGCTGAGAGAGTGTAGGCTGACCGTGGTG
Organism: Allobates femoralis; assembly: GCA_033576535.1. Taxonomy (NCBI): domain Eukaryota; kingdom Metazoa; phylum Chordata; class Amphibia; order Anura; family Aromobatidae; genus Allobates; species Allobates femoralis. Next base: position 153,870,987 of record JARQOC010000005.1, read on the forward strand.
TGGGGTGAAAGTGGGCTGCAGCTGCATTACTTGGCTGCTCTCTGCTCCCCCATCTGTTCTACTTAAGGACCTGTGGTGACGTTATGGCACCCTGCCAGTACAGGTACCCACAGAAATACCTAAAACATGAATGGATTTCCACAGTGGGTATCCCAAACACATACAACACCTTCCACCCCAGACCTGTAGGGGGAGCCCCACTTGCTGTCTTAATCAAGATCCCCTATAAATACCGATGCTGGGGGCGGAGTTAGTCAGAGTGTGCAGTCGCTAGGAGAACTGTGAAGACATCCTGGTGTGTCGGAACCGCGCTGGGCCTGAGCCAGTTGACAACCGAGCAGTTATCAGCCTAGCCAGTGCAGGGACCTAAGAGTGAGGTCGAAGGCAAGGCAACAGGAACAAAGTGACCGCAGACTGGGGACAGAGGAGCCATACCAGTTCACCCCAGAAAGCCACCCGGACACCGGAGTCCGAATCTGCAGGAAAGGATCTAGCCCAGCAGAGAAACTGGTTCACCGAGGAGACTCCAGTCTCCGGGAATCTGTGTAGCAACCAAGAAGGGAGTCAGGCCCCGCAGGAGAGGATATAGCGATAGTCCACACGAAGGTTTCCCACTACAACACAGCAGGTGACAGAAAAGCAGAGGAAGGCCAGGCCAAGTTTTACACAGGGCAGGGGCTTCACACAAGGAAAAAGTGACAAAGAGGCCTTAAACTCACTCACTGTGGAGATCCAGAAGTGTTTTCCCGACCACCGGAGAGTACCCTGGACATTACCTCCAATTCCACCGAGTAAAGGTACAGAAACAACTTACGGTGTGTGTCGATTCCTCAGTCCCTGACCTTGTCCACTACAGAGACTGCCACAGCTGCTTGGCAACATAGCTAACTCCCTGAAACCATCCCTGTCACCTCCCCACAGCCCCGGGGACCCTGCTCCGCTGTAGGAAGCTATACCACCCAGCTGCCCAACCATCATCCCCGGAGGCCCCCGGCAGCGCTGGTGCCATCACCAGAAACCACAGGTGGCGTCACGACAAACTTTCATTCTTTTTATTCCCTTTCAATTATTCCCCCAATTTACAGTTGACCACCAGGGATATGGTTCAGGGGGGCCACCAGTGACATCCCCCTCAACTCCAAGCCCGGGTTCCGAATTTCCAAAGACCCCTGGATGAATCAATGTCATGGTCATGTGACCTAGCTCCTCCCATGATAGCGATGTCACCATAGGTCCTGTAAATCTAAAGTTATTAGCAGTGGCGATAGCTGGCTGGGGGCTTGGCTTGGGTTAGTGGGGGAGACTGTGGGGACCGGGCAGAGGTGATCAGGTGGGGGTTCACCAGGCGGACTGCTGGGAGCAGGGGGGAGAGTATGCAGCGGGCTGCGGCTGCCATATTTCCATACCCATCACTTGGGTGTGGAAATATGGCGCTACTGGAAGTGACATAGGCGGACAACCAGACGGAAGTGATAAGCCACTTAACAATTATATTATTAGATGCAGTCTACACTGCGCCCCTGGTTTTCTCTCCTCGCTACATTTTTTATGAAGATATTGGGGGTAATTTAATATTGAAAAAGGACATGACAGGTTCCCTTTAAGGGTGCCTTCACACTTGCGTTTGGTATGCAGCGCATCGAACGCAGCCAAACGCTTGCACACATGCGTTCCTATGTTTAACATGGAAACACATGTGCCTGCTATGGCTGCGTTTGGCCATTTGCGTACGGATGCGCATAATTTATGCGCCTCTGACTGCACTCCAAATGCAGCATGTTGCATTTTTTGTGCGTTCGGGGCGCTTGTTTTATCCGCAAGCGCACAAAAAATGCAAGCGTCTCAAAGGATCCGCAGTGTCCTTCGCATGACAGCGCAGGAGAACGCAGCGGATCACATTGAAATCTCTCCCGGTGGCCACCGGTGATCAGCCAGAGCCATAGCTGATCCCCCACCGGTGTCAGTGGGGAGAAACAGCTGATCTGACAGCTGTTTAAATCTCCCGCGCTGACACCGAAGAGGTGATGTCGGTGCGGGAGATTTGAAGCAGTGATCAGCTGTTTCATATCTCCTGCACCGATATCACCCTATTCGGTGTCAGTGCTGGTGATTTTCAGATCAGCTGTATCTCCCCACTGACACCGGGGAGATCAGCTGTGGCCGGGAGGAGGAGATCTCTGCCACTGATCTCCTCCTCCCGGCCGCCCCCGAGACAGCTGATGGCTGCCCGGCACCATACTAATGTGAACGCATGCAGAGATTCTCTGCTGCGTTCACATAAGTATGTGCTGCGTTGCACTGCGTTTGCATCTGCATGCCATAAGCATGCAGACACAAGCGCAAGTGTGAAGGCAGCCTTAGACTGTTCTTGTGTCATTCCTGTTATGATGATGAAGGTTATGGTTTCTATGTCCCTGAAAAAAAATCAGCTCATTCTCAATGTCTGAATGATTCTGAAAGCTGAAATCTGCAAATGGTTGTTTAAATCTCTTTCTAAGGCGGCCGTCACACGCACAGATATCTTTAGCGATATTGTAAGCGATCACGTGCACGCGCGATCGCTTACAATATCGCTCACATCGTTGGTGAGCTGTCACACAGACAGACTCACCAGCGATGCGGAGCCGCGATCTCGCTGGTAACTATGGTACACATCGGGTTACTAGGCGCCGCGCGTCGCTTAGTTACCCGACGTGTACCATAGTTACCATCTCCCAGCATAGGCTCTGCGCTGGGAGATCGCTCATCGTGGTGTTATACACCACGATGAGACAGATAGTCAAATCGTTCATCGCTAGATCTGAGAACCGGAGCTCAGATCAGCGATGTCACGATCAGCGATTTACCATCGTAAATCGCTTGATACATGCAACGATTTCTTGCCCGATATCGCTTAAGCGATCAAAAAGGAGATCGCTTAAACGATATCGGGCAAGAAATCGTTCGTGTGACGGCCGCCTTAAGCTATGGTGGCCCTCACTTGGTATCTGTCCTTATTTTGTTCCTATGCTCAGAATATGACTTTAGCACGTACAAATCACACTTCAAAGGAGCTTTTATTGCTATTTTCCTTTTTCTCCTGTGATGATGTACTCCAAACTGTGTTGTCTGTTATTATAACCAATAAAAAAAAATTAAAGAAAAATAAAGTGTCCTGGATGATATCTTCCTGAAGAATGTAATCCTACAGTTATGTCACAATTTCACAGCTTGTTCTATGATAATTGTTATGGAGTAAGTACATTGACATTGAACTTGTTATACACTTTTGATTATGGAAAATCCTAAGCGGACAGACACCTCACTGAAACAGACAGTAGAGCTGGAAAAGATGTTTTTTCTTTTTTTTTATGGTACAGGAAATAAGACATCTCAGTTTTAATCCTGAGGAATATGATTAGAGCAATGGAAAGATACTAGAATGAAAAGGAAAATATGTCAATAGTTGGTATTTCCTGGACCAAAAACTGTGGCCAAATGTGCCCACAATATGCTGAATGCACAGGAAACAGGGAATATTAGGTTCTCTGCAATCATGGTATTAATTTAAAGAAACGGAATATTTTAAGCAAATAGTTTTGAATAAAAAGATACAGAAAGATACACATTCCTATTTAAAAGGTTTTAAAGAGAACCAGTCATCAGGATTATACATGTTAAAATAAAGGTATGGACATGATGGCGCTGTTATAATGATTCCACATATTCTCAGTGAATAAATCTGCTGTTTAATCATCATTAGAAGATTCGGTTTCCTAAGCTTTCGATGTATTTGGGAAAGACAGTCAGGCGGGACTGTGCGGTGTAGGGACTTCGGCCCTTACGCTGCCCCTGGTGTCTTTATCTTCTTTCTGTTTTACATTTTGCCCCATGCCATCCTAGTTGCAGGTGGTGTTCTAGCAGAGTTATGTCATGGCATGCTTTAGTAAAACAGCACCTTTGGAGGCACATGCGCAGATTGACCTTCTGGTAGTTTTCAGTAACATGGCGCCAGTGTGTGGTCTAAATCTGCGCGTGTATCAACACTGTCGCCATTTCCCTGAAGATCAATCTCTGCCTGGGATAGGACACTCCATTATGACCATACCTTTATTTTAACATTCATATTACTGATGATATGTTCTGCTTATGGCACCAGGCCAGCTTTTTTTTTTCTTGTATTTAACTACTAGAGTGGTGCGTTAATTTAAAGCCCCCTGCCCTCTGTGTTATACTCACTCTCCAGCAGCTTCACTGTTTTTCAGCATCACCCGTTCCCACAGCGCTATCTTGAGCCCATAACTTCTAACTGTCCGGAATTCAGACGTTATGTCAAAAGTGTGGTGCCCACTGGTACTGGACCGGGGTATCACGGGGGGTATCATGGCGGTCCTTGGTCCGGACCGTGTCCCGAGCCCACAAGTTAAAGGGGTTATTTACAGGGATTGTCGTGACGCCACCCACGGGTTGTGGTCAATGGGGGACCACCGCTGCTGCTGCTTCTGCCAGGAGGATGGATTGGGCTGCAGCCGGATGGATCAGCCTGCCGTGGATCGGGCTGCTCCTGACAGGGTGTGAAGAACAGTTTTACGTGCAGGGAATCAAACACGGGAGACTTTAGCATGGTTCACTGGGTTTTACTTGCAGTTCTCCTACAGTACAGTTCACAGGTCACAAAGTTGTACAGCCTTTTACAGGTTAAACTCCACACTACCAGATACTATATAGCAGCCAGGTTCTTACTTCAGACCATTCTCTTTCTGGGTTCCTTTCAGGCTTTCCTTAAACTTCGTCTCCCAGTATGCTGTGTGGTATGCAACTCAGATCCTTGTTTGGCTTCTCCCTTGTGTGGGTAACAAGCCTGGGTCCTCTATGTCGCTGTACCTCCTGCACGTGTTAGGAGCTCTGACATGGAATCAGAGTTCCCCGTCAGTGCGTCTGTGATCCGGCATATAGCTTCGGTCACCTCAGAGCCGACTCTCTGGTCCTAGCCTAGCCTTCCAGTGTCCCTATGTTGCAGGGGAGCACCAGGCTCTTTCCTACCCGTGTGTCTACGGTGTACATCAGGGGATCCCTCCTGGCAGTCTGTCACTGCTACCGTCTTCCTCGGACCCAATGGTACTGGTCCGGTCTCAATCTTTCCCCTTCCCTTTATTCACGAGCTGTGGAGCAGGCTTTCTCTCCAGGGCTGTAGCCTCGCCTTCAGGGAAGTGTCTCTCTATTCTTCTCGGTCTTTACTGTTCAGCTGACTTTGTGTCTGTGGGTGTGTTGGTGAAGGTGTTTGTGCTAAAAACCTGTCTCCACCTGTCTGGCTGCAGTTCCTACCTGTGGCCACCCAGGTCAAAGGGGCACCACACAAGCTCTTAATACAAGTCTATCAGATGCAAAATGAAGCTCTCATAGAGTTGTATTGAGTGGTGACCTGTGGCGTGCTCCATGAAACACTAGAGCTACCAGCAGGTCACAAATAGCCGGAGACCAATCGGAGCAGCAGCTATAAAGGATGCAGCCTCTGAAGGGAGAGTATGAGGCCGAAGTCAGGGAACTAAGGTTTAGAGTACCACTACATCAGTAAAAAATAATAATGATGGAATGGGTGCTCTAATGAAGATTTATAGAACAGTCTACATTGAAGCTATCTGTGCAGTACAACACATAAGTTAACACCCAATAAGGTGTAAGCTGACTAATTCAAATCTTCACAAGGGCCTAGAGACTGCAGGGGACCCAGAGCTGGCAGTAAAATAGGGTTTATCTCTTTTAGCAATCTTTTACCCACATGCTCAGGTTAGAGTATGTGCACACTGCCTCTTTTTAGAGGTGTGTGTATCCAGTGATTGTTTTAAGCAGAAGACACTTCAGGAAATGTCAGCAGAGTTTTTTCTGAAGCTTCTTCTTTGGTGTCTTTTTGGTCATTTTTTGCAACATTTTTTCTGATTGCAGTAATTTTCATTTGTATTGTGTAAACTAGTGAGCTGATAAAAGAAGCTCAAGGACTGAACAGCAAGTTGTTTTTATATCTGATGCTATGTTCATTCTTTTTAGAATTTATTTAGTGCTTTTTCAGGAAGTTTTCAGAATGTACAATACTTGCCTGCAAATAAACATTGCGTGTACAAACTAAGGTGTAAACGCCCCCAACTATTCTTTACTCACTCTGTCTGGGTCCAGCGCTATGTGATGGGTCACTGTTATAGAAGGACTATGAGTGGGCTCACTCTATATAGAGATGCTATGTGAGGGTTCACTGTATATAGAGGGGCTATGTGAGGGTTCATTGTATATAGAGGGGCTATGTGTGGGCTCACTCTATATAGAGGTGCTATGTGAGGGTTCACTGTATATAGAGGGGCTATGTGAGGACTTACTGTATATAGAGGGGCAATGTGTGGGCTCACTCTATATAGAGGTGCTATGTGAGGGTTCACTGTATATAGAGGGGCTATGTGAGGACTTACTGTATATAGAGGAGCTATGTGGAGGTTCACTGTATATAGAGGGGCTACATGAGGGCTCACTCTATATAGGGGGGTTCACTGTACATAGAGGGGCTATGTGTAGGCTCTCTATATATGGAGTGGCTTTGTGTGGGCTCACTCTGTTTATAGAGAAGCTATGTCCGGGCTCATAGTGTATGTTTGGAATTGTGTGGGGTCTCATAGAGAATATAAGGGGACTGTGTGTGGGCCCATACAATATATAAAGGGTTGTCGGCATACTTAATTCTGCTCAAGATTCAGTGATACAATTAATATTACTATAAAATAATAGTTAAAATGTAAATATTAATATTGAGCATAATTAATACACAACTATACACCTCTTCCCCTGACCTTATCTCCCGCTCTAATAAAGAACACCAATGACTGTCTAACCGCAGTTTCTAATATCATGTCCGCTCTCTACCTGAAACTTAATCTTTCCAAAACTGAACTACTCCTGGTCCCGCCCTCCACCAACCTCCCTAAATATGACATCTCTCTCTCAGTGTGCGGCACCACAATAGTGCCGAGTCAGCAGGCTCGCTGTCTGGGTGTTATGTTTGACCCTGATCTTTCCTTCACCCCATATATACAATCTCTCGCCTGCTCTTGCCGCTTGCACCTGAAGAACATCTCCAGAATTCGCCCCTTTCTCACCTTGGAAACCACAAAAACCCTCACTGTGGCCCTGATTCACTCCCGCCTTGACTACTGTAATTCTCTCTTAGTTGGCCTCCCACGCACTAGACTGTCCCCTCTCCAGTTCATCCTTAATGCAGCAGCCAGGATTACCTATCTAGCTAATCGTTACTCAGACGCTTCTGCTCTATGCCAGTCATTACACTGGCTGCCTATATACTGTAGGATCCATTTCAAACTGCTTGTTCTCACCCACAAAGCTCTTCACAATGCAGCACCCCCCTACCTCTCCTCCCTCATCTCTGTCTATCACCCCAGCCGTTCTCTTCGCTCTGGAAGTCACTTTAGACTCACTTCTGCATTAATCCGAACCTCCCACTCCCGGCTCCAAGACGTCTCCCGAGCTGCACCAATTCTTTGGAATGCTCTACCCCAAAAAATTAGATGTATCCACAACTTAAATAGTTTTAGGCGATCCCTAAAAACACATCTCTTTAGGGCGGCCTATCATGATCCCTAGCCAGTCATCTAGACATAGCCTATCCGCTCCGCCTCAAGTGGATCACATATATAACGGGTTGTGGCCACTTATTCTGCTCCTATCTGTTTCCCATCTCCTCAAGTTGACTATACTATCATTGCAAATGAGCACCTATTATTGTCACCCCCACCTCATTGTTAGATTGTAAGCTCTTATGAGCAGGGTTGCCATTTTTTGCTTCAATTATTGTATTATGTTATGCTTTGTATTGTATTGTTTTTTGGCATTGTATTGTATTAAATGTGAACTTTGTATTGTGAATGTAAAGCGCTGCGGAATATGTTGGCGCTATATAAATAAAAATTATTATTATTATGAATTAATATGTCAGACTACTGGTTCAGCCCTCCACACTAGTCATAGTCTCTCATATGGCCCTTGGGAAAATAAATTGCACACCCCTGATCTAATGTGTTTTTCTTAAAGGGAATCTGTCAACAGGTTTATGCTATGTAATCTGACAGGAGCATGAGGAAGGAACAGAGACCCTGATTCCAGCGAGGTATCACTTAGTATACTAAGTGATGAAGTTGTGATAGGACCACAGTTTTTTTGTCGCAGACTTAGCAGAACTTTAAAATGCTGAGTCCAGTGTAACCCCACCACACTGATTGGCAGCTTTCTGTGTACAATTTATAGAGACAGGGTACTAGTAATCAGTGCTGGGGTGTGGTTGGACTACAAGACACAATGCTATTTGTCCTGTAGTGATAATCTTCTGTTGATAGAGCACTTATTATTTTGAAACTGCAAACACAGCCTAGTAAGGCTGGTTTCACACTACGATTTTGTGCCTGTCCGTGGGATCCGACTTTGAAGGAGGATCCCACGGACAGGCATGGATCCACACGGATCCCTGCAATCGGATGGCAAATAGCCATCCGATCTGATTCTATGCAGGATCCGTGTGGATCCTCTGGTCCCCTGTCTCTCCCTACTCCTGCCTCCTCCATCTTCTTCCCTCTCCTATTCTATATGCTGTGCCCCCGCTATTCTATTCTGTGTCCCCCGCTTCTCTATCCTCATCTATCCCTATCCTGTCCCCTGTCCTCTTCCATGTGTGTAAAAAAAAAACTCCTCCCGGAGTATACATCACCTGTCACCGGCTCCCACGCTGCAGCACCATCAGGATAGAAGAGCCTGTGATGATGTCACAGTACCGGGCAGCTGACAGGTCATGTGACCAGATCTGTGACATCATCACAGGTCCTTCAGTCCTGATGGTGCTGCAGCGTTGGAGCCGGTGAGAGGTGATGTATACTCCCGAAGGAGTTTTTTTTTTTCTTTTACACACAGGGAAGAGGACAGGGAAGAGGACAGGGGACAGGATAGGGATAGATGAGGATAGAGAAGCAGGGGACGATTTTGTGCCCATAATTAAATCAGATGGGATCGGATGGTGGCAAAATCAGATGCCAATAGTGATACATCCGATCCCATCCGATCTCCATAGGGGAACATGGGGTCTGATTTCGGATCCGATTGTATCCGTTTTGAAACGGATACAATCGGATGACCGAAAATCGTGATGTGAAAGCAGCCTAAGTGACACATTGCTGTAATCACGTATCTGCTCCTACATCATGGCACTCTCAGATTACATAGCAAAAACCTGGTGATAGATTCCCTTTGAAGAGATTTATCCTTGTGACAAATTCTTTTTTTCCCTTTATTTCTTGCATTTCATGATCCATTGGTAGCTGACCATCTATAGCTGGCCCTGTTTCTTTGATCACACTATGGAGATACTACTAGAGTACCACACCCCATAATTAAACAGGGCCCTTTTAGAATTCCTATGTAATATGTATCCATACTCGGATCTGTTTGTTTTGTTTTGTTCTTTAGAAATACCAATAACTTCACTTCAAGCTTGGAAAATCCAGAGATCACCACTGTAATTAACTTAAGCTGAAGCACTTGTTATCTTTAATAATGAAGATACGGACACCAATATCAGTAAACGTTGCTGGTTCTGCACCTTCTGGCTCATTTAATGAATGAGAGTCATAAAGAATAATAATAATTATTATTATTATATAAAGAATAATGAAGAAAAACAATGCTCAATGCCCACAAGTCATTCTCTTTCAGAAGAACAGTGTTAAAAGAGGACATCAATGAAAACACTTAGGAGATGGTGCCTGTCAAAGCTGAAGTATATACTACTATTCATTTCATCCATTAAAATAATGGTAATGGCCTGCGGTCTTTGCCTACTTGGAGTAATGATGACCAGCCTAAATTAATCTACTTGTGTTCAAAATTATTTGTATATACGGTAATATAACTAGCGCGAATACTATAATATTCAGGTTTGGATTATTCGTATTGAATATTTTGTTCAATTTGAACATTTGTCACGAATAACTAATCTAGTGCAAGTCAATGGTAAACGTGAATAATTTTCTGGCAGGCTCTCTCAAGAGGTCTGGGGTGGGGGTGTAAAAATGCTGAAATGGAATGAGAGCAGCATGTAGATGATTACTGGATACATTTCTGACTCACAGGTCGCTTCTGGGAACAATGTTGTCACGGTATTACACCACTTTGATGTGCAGTCCCCCATCTATTTGTCCTATCCAGTGCAGGTTTTTACCAGAGTTCACAGCCACCGTATCTTGCGGCATCTGTTAACCTGAAAACTTTAAGGGCCACTTTACACACACCAACTTTTGTGTCCAACTTCTGAACAGATCTCTGGTTGCAGTGAAATCATGGACACATTTCATGATTTCACTGCAACCAGAGATCTGTTCAGAAGTTGGACACAGAAGTTGGTGTGTGTAAAGCGGCCCTTAGGGAGCCTTTAAGGTTCCTGGAGTTGCCAGCTGGTGAGAGATATTGAGGCTGTGAACTCTTCCCCATGTCTTACAAGAGTTCACAGCCTTCAGGTGTCCCAACAGCTGGGAACTTCAGGATCCTTAAATGGAAGGCGCCATAATAATTTTTTGTATTAAAAATTATTGACCATATAAGCAATTATTTTTAATGCAAAATTAAATACATTTATTGACTTTTTTGTTTGATTAATTTTTTTGCAGCCACTAGGGGGTTGCCCTTTTACTTTGCAGGTGTGTAAGAGTCGCTGCACAACACTTAAACTCTGGAAATACGGCAGCCCTTGGCATAAGAGACATTGGTCGGATGCCAATCCCATCTTTTACATTGTTCAGCATCTTGCTGTGATCGGGGCATGCCACCTGGGCTGTCCAGATCACTGCAGAGGAAGGAGATTGGTGCCATCTTTGTCAGGGCCGACATCAGCACCCGGCCTACCTGGGCAAGTGCAGGGTCCGGAACAGCTGGGGGGCCCACTGGCCATCAGGTACAGTCATCCCTGATGGTCAGGTGCCCATCAGGTGCACACTACACATTATACGGTATAGGTATATATTAGGTAGAGCATAATGGCTAAACAATGAATAAAGCTAATACAAATTTGGGTGAGGAAAATGCAGAAACTGCTAGGAATCTACATTGAAAAATGAGAATTTTAGATTATGTAATGCATTACACGTGAGCCCGATAACCAGCGACAAGGTATTCTCATGTATATTGGGTCCTACCGTATGCCTCTGTCTGCGGTGTAAAAAAGCATGTGAGGATATAAGCTAAAATTCTCATTTTTTAATGTTACAATGTGTAGTGTGCAGCAGATAATTCTTATATAGCAATGTTTTTTCATGCTCGCACCTCCACTGACAGGTGTGCCAGTTGATCTTAATGTTAATATTAGTACACTTTTCTGACTGAGCACCCTCCACCACGCGATAGCTAGTCCAGTTTACCATCTAGTTCGTTTCCTTGTTTTGAGAGGTTTCCAACCACACCCATACACGCAGGTTTTAAAATGCACCCAGAGGCACTTATATCCTCAGATGCTTTTTACACTGCAGACAGAGGCATACGGTACGACCCGATATACATGAGAATACCTTGTCACTGGTTATTGGGCTCATGTGTAACGCATTACATAAGCTAAAATTCTCATTTTTCAATGTACATTCCTAGCAGTTTCTGCATTTTCCTCACCCAAATTTGTATTAGTGTAATGAGGTGTACAATTCAGATTGTATTATCGAAATTGACAGTGAAATGAACTGTGCACAGTCCGCACTTGTCCACCAGGGGGCATCAGTGGACTGTACAATCACAGAGCTGGGAAACTCCCAGCCATCTCTGTTGTTTACCCAGGAAGTGAAAGAGCTTAGTACAGACACAGAGTTGAACAAGAGAACATCTACCTGTGGATGTCTGTTGAAAGAGGGCTACTTTGCAACACCTTGCCGGAGAAATCACCCCGCAGAAGCCCCTGTGACTGATCCTGGGCCACTGGACTTTGGTGCTGTGACTCTGGCCGCTCTGCAAAACCTTGCCCGCCGAGCACCCAGAGTGCATGTGCTGGGGCCGTGACCGACATAAGGGAGCCATTTTTGCTGCTGTGATCTCCCTTCTGCTGTTGCTCTGTGTGCCCTGAGACTGGGAGAGACAGACTGTTACCTGCAGAAGGAGACCAAAGAAGAAGAGTGAGGAGATCCCCAGGCCTGCTACGTGGGAGCGACATCTTCTTCTGTGATAGACTGGTACGTGATTTTAGGGAAAGTTAGGGAAAGATACCTTCATTGTTGTGTTTTCTTATCTTGCTGCGTACCCGGAAGAAGTGAAGATCCAGAGACTCTAATATATACAAGTGCGCATAGAGTTCGGTTGACTGTGATATAAATATGTTTTACAGTAAAGAAACGTTATTACCGGTTAAATCTGAGTATGGGGATTCTGTTGAGAAAGATCATACACACACACCCGCGGCCTTACCACCGGTCGCTACATCTGGCGTAGTCGGCAGGATGTGTGATCAACAGAATCTCCTCCCGGTAGTAGCTTATAACCAGACTTATACTACGGCATGCAGGTCCATATCCGGTGCCAGCAGTCCGAGCAGTGACACGGAAGAATTGAAGCAGATAGTAGCAGAGTTGCAGAAACAGATACTACAGCTGCAGCTCATGCTAGACCAACAGGCGGACAGGCAAGCGAGACAGCAACCCAGTCGGCCTATGGGAAGGTGCTGGACATGCGGCGACCCCCGCCATAGGGCAAACCGTTGCCCGCATCCTCCACCCGTGGTCCGATATACCAGAACCAGCAAGCCATGCCCCACAACAGCAGCCACCTTTAAACTAGACGCCCCAGCCAAAGCGGTTCGCTTGGCAGGGGAGATCAGGGAAAAGGGTGTGAAGAGACAGAGCCAGACCGATAAGCAAGTACTGGCCACTCGGGTCCAGGGGACGGTGAAGTGGTTTAATGTCCGCGATGGGTATGGCTTCATCAACAGGAATGACACAAAGGATGACGTGTTTGTACATCAGACTGCCATAAAGCGTAACAATCCTCGTAAGTGCCTCCGCAGTGTTGGTGATGGGGAGGTGGTACAGTTTGATGTTGTGAAGGGAGAGAGGGGTACAGAGGCCGCCGACGTCACCGGTCCTGGGGGTGTTCCCGTTAAAGGAAGCAGATTTGCCCCCAACCGACGCCGCTACCGCCGGCGATCCTACTCTCCCCGGGTAGAAAACGTGACTGAGTTTATTGGAGATATTGTGAACCCTGAACAAGGGAGCGAAGGTGAACGGGGGGATGACGGTTTCCCCCAACAGAGGTCCCTACTCCGCCGGAGATCAATCCCTGTGATATCAACGGCCATCACTGCCTTGGAGCCGATGGTTGTTGACAGGGACTGTCAACCTTTAAGTGGGGGGGTATGTAATGAGGTGTACAATTCAGATTGTATTATCGAAATTGACAGTGAAATGAACTGTGCACAGTCCGCACTTGTCCACCAGGGGGCATCAGTGGACTGTACAATCACAGAGCTGGGAAACTCCCAGCCATCTCTGTTGTTTACCCAGGAAGTGAAAGAGCTTAGTACAGACACAGAGTTGAACAAGAGAACATCTACCTGTGGATGTCTGTTGAAAGAGGGCTACTTTGCAACACCTTGCCGGAGAAATCACCCCGCAGAAGCCCCTGTGACTGATCCTGGGCCACTTGACTTTGGTGCTGTGACTCTGGCCGCTCTGCAAAACCTTGCCCGCCGAGCACCCAGAGTGCATGTGCTGGGGCCGTGACCGACATAAGGGAGCCATTTTTGCTGCTGTGATCTCCCTTCTGCTGTTGCTCTGTGTGCCCTGAGACTGGGAGAGACAGACTGTTACCTGCAGAAGGAGACCAAAGAAGAAGAGTGAGGAGATCCCCAGGCCTGCTACGTGGGAGCGACATCTTCTTCTGTGATAGACTGGTACGTGATTTTAGGGAAAGTTAAGGAAAGATACCTTCATTGTTGTGTTTTCTTTTCTTGCTGCGTACCCGGAAGAAGTGAAGATCCAGAGACTCTAATATATACAAGTGCGCATAGAGTTCGGTTGACTGTGATATAAATATGTTTTACAGTAAAGAAACGTTATTACCGGTTAAATCTGAGTATGGGGATTCTGTTGAGAAAGATCATACACACACACCCGCGGCCTTACCACCGGTCGCTACATTAGCTTCATTCATTGTTTAGCCATTATGCTACACCTAGTATACCTACAGTATACCTTATAATGTGTAGTGTGCAGCAGATAATTCTTATATAGCAATGTTTTTTCATGCTCGCACCTCTACTGACTCCACTGACAGGTGTGCCAGTCGATCTTAAAGAGGACCTGTCACAAACCACATATGGTGATCTAATTACAGCACTGAATGCATCATGTCTGCTGCATCCAGGCAAGGGGTCCCCCAGCTCTTGAGCCTCCCTGTACCCCGAGATAATACACTTTGAAAACTTACATTGTGGAGCCAAAGGGCAGTTTTACACCCCCTGCATGTTTAATCTGCCCACCGCTGCCTCCCTGATGCCAATCATTGTCTCCCTCGCCTGCAGCATAACACAGAGCGAGGGGTGCGGTTCTGGCCGCATTGCCCCACCCCCTGCGGTGACTTCACCGCTTATACCCGCCCTGTTCCATGTGAACCATGGAGCAGGGTGGGTATAAGCGGTGACATCACCGCAGGGGGCGGGGCAAAGCGGCCAACACTGCAATAAGCTCTGTGTTATGCTGCAGGCGAGGGAGACAATGATTGGCATCAGGGAGGCAGCGGTGGGCAGATTACACATGCAGGGGGTGTGAAACTGCCCTTTGGCTCCAGCCACAAGCCACCTCCTATTTGGCTGGAGCATGTAAGTTTTCAAAGTGTATTATCTCGGGGTACAGGGGGTCTCAAGGGCTGGGGGACCCCTTGCCTGGATGCAGCAGACATTCTGCATTCAGTGCTGTAATTAGATCACCATGCCTGGTTTGGTGACAGGTCCTCTTTAATGTTAATAGGTGCCCATCAGGGACAGGCATCCCTGACAATAAGGGGTCCATTAGGGACACTCAGACTGCTCCCAAAGGGCTGCCAGTGCACATGGCTAATATGTATGTGATGCACATTAGCCACGTGTTGGTTCCCAGGGCTGGGGAGCTTCCTTCCTGCAGGGCTACAGCAGAGGGATGAGTCATGACCCTGGTGCAGCCATGTAGGAAGGAAGCACAGACCAGAGGGGACAGCATCTGAGGAGGACATGGCCCTGGGGAGCGGAGGGAAAATGAGTATGGTAAAAAAAATTTTTTTACTGTGTGCAGCATGATGGGGGATTATATGTACCAAGATTAGGCCAAGGGACAGATATAGCAGGAGAGAACCATCATATTATATGTTATCTGGAGACTGCTGCTGAGCTATGGAGGCTGTTCTGAGCTACAGAAGCTGTTGCTGGGCTATGGAGGCTGTTATGCCCTATACAGGCTGCTGCTGGGCTATGGAGGCTGTTCTAGGCTATAGAGGCTGTTTCTGGGCTATGGAGGCTGTTCTGGGCTATAGAGGATGCTGTTGGGTTATGGCGGCTGTTCTGGGCTATGGAGGCTGCTGCTGGACTATATGGAGGTGGCTTCTGGGCTATGGAGGCTGTGCTTTGTTATTTGGAGGCTGTTCTGGGTTAAAGAAACTGCTGCTGGGCTATGGAGGCTGTTCTGGGCTATAGATGCTGCTGCTATGCTATGGAAGCTGTTCTGGGCTGCAGGACTATGTAGGCTGCTACTGGACTATATGGAGGCTGCTGGGCTATATGGATGCTGTTGCTGGGCTATATAGAGGCTGTGCTCTATATATTATTTGGAGGTTGTGATGAATATATTATTTGGAGGCTGGGCTGTGCATATTATTTGGAGGCTGTGCTGTATATATTATTTGGGGGCTGTGCTGTGCTACCATGTTTCCCCGAAAATAAGACCATGTCTTATATTTTTTTGGGCGCCAAAAGTGGCACTCTGTCTTATTTTGGGGGGGGGGGGGTCTTATATTGGCAGCCCCAGCCACTGCAGCCTCCCATCCACACCCACACACCCACCCATACACTTACAAACACACACACACACATACACATACACACATATACATAGATATACATACACATATAGACATACACATACACACATATGCACATACACACACTCACACTCACATATACACATATAGACATACACATACACACACTCACATATACACACACACATACTCACACTCACATATACACATACACAGTATACACACTCACACACTCATATACACATACACATATACACACTCACATGCTCATATACACATATACACATACATATATACACATACACATACACACACTCACACATACACACCACTTCATACCGGCTCCCCCGGCCTTCGCTGTGGCTCCCCGCTGTCCTCGCTGTCCCCCGCTGTGTCCAGGCTCCTCCAGTGTCCTGCAGGTGCAGCCGTGCTGGAGCAGATGGGGTTAATCACAGCCTAACTTGCTGTGTGCCCCTGCTGAATTCTGCCCAGCCTGATGTCACAACAGCCCGGCTCCAGCTCTGATTGACTTCCAGGAACCAGCGGGCGTGGCCAGATGACGAGCCAATCAGAGCTCACGACGTCATCTGGTCGCGCCCGCTGCTTCCTGGGAGCCAATCAGAGCTTGAGGCGTGCTGCTGTGACATCAGGCTGGGCAGAGTTGAGCAGGGGCACACAGCAATTTAGACTGTGATTAACCCCATCTGCTCCAGCACGGCTGCACCTGCAGGACACTGGAGGAGCCTGGACACAGCGGGGGACAGGTATCGGCCTTATTTTCCCCAGCGCACCCCCCCTAGGCGGTCTTACTCTCGGGTGGGGCCTTATATTAGCAGACCCCCTGTTCCTCCTACCCTGTCTTACTTTCGGGGGGGTCTTACTATCGGGGAAAGACGGTATATACAGTATATTATCTGGAGAGGCTGCTGAGCTATATGGATGCTGCTGCTGGGCTATATGGAGGCAGTGCTGTGCTGAATATAGTATTTGGAGGCTGCTACTGGGCTGCCAAAGCCTCCAAATAATATAAACAGCCCAGCACAGCCTTCAAATATATACAGCCCACCAGCAGCCTATATATTATACAGTCTAGCAGTCTCCATATTATATATACAGCCCAGCAGCCTCTATATTATATATGCAGTCCTGCACAGCCCCAATAATATATATACATCCCACCTAGGAGTCTCTATTTTATATATACATAGCCCACAGCTTCTATATTATATTCATGAATTGTGGTATGTGTTAATGGGGCCCACTGAGACTGTTTCGCTCGGGGCCCACAAAACCCTAGAGCCAGCCCCGATCTTTGTGAAGCCCTATTGTCTCCAATTTCCCCCAGTAATGGCTCTGTTTAGTTGAGCTAAGTGGTGACAGGAGACCGACAAGAGCAACATGGGCAGCGGAGGTCTGGGGTGAGGCCAGTATCGGTGGGCAGTGATCAGCAGTGCAGTTCTTTGCTGCTGATCACTGCTCTCCACTGCTGTTACCACAATGTTCAGAGCGCAGGAGTGTGATCATCACACACTGTCCTCTGGTCACTGTCTGTCTTTCTATAGGATGGAAAAGATGGATGGGATGGGATGGAATGGAATGGATAGATCGCGACACCTGCAATCTCGTGCGATAGCAAGGGTCACATCAGTGAGCTTACTTCAGATCACACTCACGGGATACCCTGTGTGACCCCGCGAGTGTGACAACAGTATCCTTTGTGATGTCACTCCTCATCACACTGTCAGGTAGTGCCTGCTCTCCCAGCATATGGGAGATGTGTCCACTGATAGTGCCCCCATATGCTGGGAATGTGAGCTTGCGAAAGACCTCCATGGGACTGCGCCAGACCTTCCTGGATTTTAATAGGGAAGTAAAGGGTTAATGAGTGTTTCTCCTGTCATTATTAATTTACTAATTCTCTCTTTTACATCTTTCAAGTTCGCTTTTTTGGGCTACTTCAGATTCGGTTGATTACATTGTAAACCCTGGAACAGGGCCGGCGTCAGCACCCGGCGTACCCGGGCAAGTGCCGGGGCCCGACGGCTTGGAGGGGGCCCACCGGGCCCCTGAGGGCTAGGGTCACACTTGTGTTGTGACCCTAGCCTGACGCAAGTATTGTCTGCTGCAGCGCAGAGCGTTTAACGCTATGCGCTGCCAGCAACTGAGCCCATAGAAACCCGCAGTTTACATTGACAACGAGTGGTTGTCACGGTAAACGTCGGGTTTCTATGGGCTGCCTCCAGCGCATAGCAGCGTTGCAACATACAATACTTGCATAAGGCTAGGGTCACAATGCAAGTGTGACCCTAGCCTCAGGGGCCCCTGAGCACTGCCCCCACAGTCAGAGCCATATCCAGGGGGCAGCTGGGGGGTCATTTTCAGGCTCCTGCAGGCTGCAGCACAGCACCGGAGGTCTCCCTCCTCCCCCCTCCACGGGAGCCGGCAGAGCTGCACAATCTGTGCTAGTGTGCTTACAGGACCTGTGATGATGTCAATGGATGGGGAGGAGTCAGGGGTCTCATGATCAGCTCCTCAGTGTATCCAGGACTCTGCTGGCCATCAATGATGCTCAAATAAGGTGAAGTTTGTGTGTGGTCAGGAGGCATTTACAGTGTGAATGTAGCAGAGGTGAGTGTGTACTGGGTGTATGGCAATTAGGTGAAGGTTATGTGTGGGGTCAGGAGGGATTTACAGTGTGAATGTAGCAGAGGCGAGTGTGTACTAGGTGTATGGAGCAGAGGCGTGTGTGTACGAGGTGTACGGAGCAGAGCCGTGTGTGTACGAGGTGTACGGAGCAGAGCCGTGTGTGTACTAGGTGTACGGAGCAGAGCCGCGTGTGTACGAGGTGTACGGAGCAGAGCCGTGTGTGTACGAGGTGTACGGAGCAGAGCCGTGTGTGTACGAGGTGTACGGAGCGGAGCCGTGTGTGTAAGAGGTGTACGGAGCGGAGCCGTGTGTGTACGAGGTGTACGGAGCAGAGCCGTGTGTGTACGAGGTGTACGGAGCAGAGCCACGTGTGTACGAGGTGTACGGAGCAGAGCCGTGTGTGTACGAGGTGTACGGAGCAGAGCCACGTGTGTACGAGGTGTACGGAGCAGAGCCGAGTGCGTACGAGGTGTACGGAGCAGAGCCGTGTGTGTACGAGGTGTACGGAGAAGAGCCGAGTGTGTACGAGGTGTACGGAGCGGAGCCGAGTGTGTACGAGGTGTACGGAGCAGAGCCGCGTGGGTAGGAGGTGTACGGAGAGGAGCTGAGTGTGTACGAGGTGTATGGAGCAGAGCCGCGTGTGTATGAGGTGTACGTAGCAGAGCCGCGTGTGTACGAAGTGTACGGAGCAGAGCCGCGTGTGTACGAAGTATGTGTACCAGTGGTAGCCCCCCGCAGATTCCGCTCCTATAGACTCAGCCGCCTTTGCCAGCAGCATTCTTCTCCATAGTCTCTTCTGCCGCTGTCTGCATTCTGCAGCTCAGCATGGAGGGGCACGATGTCATCACTGTGCTGATATGTGCAGAGCGACCGGAGGAGACCGGAGCAGCGAGAAGAAAGGTGAGGAGAAGAGAGATCTGGACGGCCAGACACTCCGCTAAGCTGCGGTGCCACCCATATGGCAGTGTGGCTCCATTGAGCTGCTTGCATTATTTGTGTGCTTCAGGATGCTTGTGTATATACCAAGAATCCTCAGACGCACAAAAATGCAACATTTTGCATTTGAAGGGTATTTTTAAAAGGCGCAAGGGAATGCAATCGCATTTTAGCCCGCTCCTAACAATGTGTAATATACTCACTGTCAGAAACAGCTCTTGCTGGTTTCGGCAGTCACTGTTCCTGTAAGGCTGCCTTCACATAGGAGTTTTTTTTAAAATGTGGCAGTTGCGGTAAAAAAAACCTGCATCTGCCGCATTTTCCGTCTAGCGGCAGCACTTGCTGCACGTTTGCGGCAAGCCCCATGCATTGTCTATGGGGCTTGCGGTAAGTGTGCGGCAATATATATATATATATATATATATATATATATATATATATATATATATATATATATATATATATATATATATATATATATATATATAGTCCGCGATATGTACTTAAAGGGGGCCCACTGAGACCTTTTCGCCCGGGGCCCACAGAAACCTGGAGCCGGCCCTGCCCTGGAAGTATGCAAGATTTTTTTTTTTGTTTCTTTCCAATAAAAAAAGGAGCCTGATTGGTTCACCTGAAACAGGAAAAAAAAACGGCTGCCATATTGGCACACCCAAGTGATGCACCAATATATCAGCTGCATGCTCCTGCTCTCCCTGGGTGCGCTCCTCAGTCCACTACCACCTCCTCTCCTCCTCCATTGCAGCACCGTCTCAAAGCCTGCCACACGCTCAATGCACATGACAGGGTGACCAAACATAGTGGGCGCATGGGCATTGTGAGTGCACTGGCAGTTACATCCTCATGTCCATTTATTTCAGTCATGTGCATTTATTCTCTGGTATGTGTCACACAAATCACATTAGTATGCAATACATGTGGAATCCGTACTGCCAGTAAAAAATGGACTTTGGCTCCTTGTCAAAACACAGGGTGTGAAGATCCCTATTATGTTTAATTAGTGTATATATATGAATGTACCTTCAGGACGTGTAAAAACAGACACCACATGTCCTGGATACACATGATAATAAAAAGATGCTCTTTACAGTAACAGCAAAACCTATGAGATTCCAGAGATCTGCACACACACACACACACCTTTTTTTCCTGACCGAAATGGAAAACAGCTTGGTTTTTGGCTGAGTTTTTAAAAGAAGCAATATGTTAGTGGTACCGTCACACGCGGCAATTTTACTAGCAATTTCACTGCCAATTTGCTGGTTGCAGTGAAATCATGGACACATTGTTCTATTTTGTTGCTGTGTACAAATGTAAAAATGTGTCCATGATTTCACTGCAACCAGCAAATTGCCAGTGAAATTGCTAGTAAAATTGCCGCGTGTGACTGTACCTTTACAGAATGTTTGCTGCTTTTTTCAACCATTGAAAGCAATGAATAAAAACGCACAGCTGTGTTTCTGCTCTGTTTTTTTACTGCCATGATATCAGGCTTTGCTGCAATTTTGCTTCAGAAAAAAATGCTCTGTGTGAACATACCCTTTGGTTGCAGAAATTTCTGCACCAAATCTGCATCTCCTGCCAGAAAAATGCAGTGTGAATTTAATTTGTTTTTTTCCCATGCATTCTGGGGTGTAAAAATGCTGCAATAATTGACATGTTGCAGCTTTATTTCTGCTCCAAACCTGCAAGGGACAAAAAGCAAAACGTGCATAAAACTTTAGGATTCTCACTGACTTTGTTGGCATAAGGATTTGTGTTCTGCCCATTCATGAGCAGCTAAGAAAATATTCATAGAGTTATACTACAGTTATACTAGTTACGACCTGTAGAGGTCACTAGTTCCCTGTTTAAATTATTTAGATGTTCAACATGATCTAGCAGAGCACTGTCCCCTTTAAGAATAGTGTGTGCCAAGGGACCGCCACCCTCCTTCCTCTAGGAGAAAGAGATCCTTGTAGGGCTCAGACACACATCAGTGAAACTCGTCCGAGTTAACTGTGCGGAAAAATCGCATTGCTCCCGGACCAATGTTAAATAATGTCCGAGAGCACATTTCCAAGTCTCATATGCTTTTTTCCGCATCCGATTCTTGGACTGCGAGTCAATCGCAACATGTTGCAATTCTATGCGAGTCACGGACAAGACTCGCCAATGCAAGTCTATGGGTCCGACAAAAAACAAGGATTGCACTCGGAAAGCACTCGCACCATTCGAGTCTGATGCTAGTTTTAATTGCTACATTACCATTTTGTAGCTCAGACAATTGTACAAAATGCACCTGTAAATGATTATACAGTAAATAGCTGCGAGGAAAAAAACGGATTGCACTCAGACAGCACTCGCAAGCCACTCTGACCAAAAGATGACACTTGTCCAACTCTCGGATCCGAGAATCAGAGCATTTTTAAACTCGGATGTGTGTCCATACCCATAGCCAGTTTCCCAGTTCTTCAGTGAGAAGACGTGTGTTTCTGGCTCTCCATTTTTTACAACTTTGCTCTTGTCAGATGATTCCAGTAAGAGCAATGCAGTTTCATGTTTTGTGTAGAATCTGTGTGAATAGGTTATAATCCAGTTGTTAGTAGAGAGAACTGTATGATAGGAGATATTTTATACCCTGTAATTTTTTGCATTGTATGTAGATGAAGGTAATTCTGTGTAGAATACTGTAAAGTGAAGTGTATTGTGCTCTGAGATACACTATTTGAGCTAATGCCTTTTGCACTGTATGCAAATAGATACAGTCATATGAAAAAGTTTGGGCACCCCTCTTAATCTTACTCATTTTTTTTTGTTTAAAATTGGGTTTTTGCAGCAGCTATTTCAGTGTGATATATGTAATAACTGATGGACACAGTAATATTTCAGGATTGAAATGAGGTTTATTGCACTAACCAAAAATGTGAAATATGCATTATTTCAAAATTTGACAGGTGCAAAAGTATGGGCACCCTTCTGATTTTCATGATTGGAATACTCCTAACTACTTTTTACTGACTTACTGAAGCACTGAATTGGTTTGGTAACCTCATTGAGCTTTGTATTTCATAGCCTGCTGTATCCAATCATGAGAAAAGCTATTTCAGGTGTCCACTTGCAAGTTGTTCTCCTAGTTGCATCTTCTCTGATGAGTGGCATCATGGGCTCCTCAAAACAGCTCTCAAATGATCTTAAAAAAAAGATTGTTCAACATAGTTGTTCAGGGGAAGGATACAAAAGTTGTCTCCGAGATTTAACCTGTCAGTTTCCACTGTGAGGAACATAGTAAGGAAATGGAAGACCACAAGGACAGTTCTTGTAAAAGCCAGAAGTGGCAGGCCAACAAAAATATCAGAAAGGCAGAGAAGAAGAATGGTGAGAACAGTCAATAACAATCCACAGACCACCTCCAAAGACCTGCAGCATCATCTTGCTGCAGATGGTGTCACTGTGCATCAGTCAACAATATAGCGCACACTGCACAAGGAGAAGCTGTATGGGAGAGTGATGCGAAAGAAGACGTTTCTGCATGCACGCCACAGAGTTGCCTGAGGTATGCAAAAGCACATTTGGACAAGCCAGTTTCATTTTGGAAGAAGGTCCTGTGGACTGATGAAACAAAGATTGAGTTGTTTGGTCATACAACAAGGCGTTATACATGGCGCCACAAAAACACAGCATTCCAAGAAAAACACTTGCTACCCCCTGTCAAATTTGGGGGAGGGTCCATCATGCTTTGGGACTGTGTGGCCAATGACGGCACTGGGAATCTTGTTAAAGTTGAGGGTTGCATGGATTCCACTCAGTATCAGCAGATTCTTGAGAATAATGTTCAAGAATCAGTGTCAAAGTTGAAGTTACGCCGGGGATGGATCTTTCAGCAAGGCAATGATCCAAAACACCGCTCCAAATCTACTCAGGCATTCATGCAGAGGAACAATTACAATGTTCTGGAATGGCCATCCCAGTCCCCAGACCTGAATATCATTGAACATCTGTGGGATGTTTTGAAGCGGGCTGTCCATGCTCGGCGACCATCAAACTTAACTGAACTGGAATTGTTTTGTAAAGAGGAATGGTCAAAAATACCTTCATCCAGGATCCAGGAACTTATTAACAGCTACAGGAAGCTACTAGAGCAGTGATGGCGAACCTATGGCACGCGTGCCAGGGATGGCACGCAGAGCCGTTTTCCCTGGCACACGGCGTCGCCTCTCACTGCAGCTATGAACTGCCGGCATGATGGCGCCGGCAGTTCAAAGCCGTGTCGGACCGGAGGATTCTCCTTTCTCCGCGTCTCCGACACTCTCTTCAAGCTCCGCCCCGCCGGCGTCACATGACCGCGCGGCGTCACATGACCGCGGTCATGTGACGCTGGGACTGAAGACGCGAGGAGAAGAGGAGCGGTGAAGGCGGGAGTTCTAGGTGAGTATGATTTTTTTTTTTTAAGCCACAGTATAATGAGGGGGCATGAAAGTGACATGGGCAGTATGATGACATGGGGCAGGAGGATGACATGGGGCATGAAAGTGACAAGGGGCAGTATGATGACATGGGGCAGGATGATGACATGGGGCAGGATGATGACATGGGGCAGGATGATGACATGGGGCAGGAGGATGACATGGGGCAGGATGATGACATGGGGCAGGAGGATGACATGGGGCAGGATGATGACAAGGGGCAGTATGATGACATGGGGCAGTATGATGACATGGGGCAGTATGATGACAAGGGGCAGTATGATGACATGGGGCAGTATGATGACATGGGGCAGGAGGATGACAAGGGGCAGTATGATGACATGGGGCAGGAGGATGACAAGGGGCAGTATGATGACATGGGGCAGTATGATGACAAGGGGCAGGAGGATGACATGGGGCAGGATGATGACATGGGGCAGGAGGATGACAAGGGGCAGTATGATGACATGGGGCAGGAGGATGACAAGGGGCAGTATGATGACATGGGGCAGTATGATGACATGGGGCAGTATGATGACAAGGGGCAGGAGGATGACATGGGGCAGGATGATGACATGGGGCAGGATGATGACATGGGGCAGGAGGATGACAAGGGGCAGTATGATGACATGGGGCAGTATGATGACATGGGGCAGGAGGATGACAAGGGGCAGTATGATGACAAGGGGCAGTATGATGACATGGGGCAGGATGATGACATGGGGCAGTATGATGACATGGGGCAGTATGATGACAAGGGGCAGTATGATGACATGGGGCAGGATGATGACAAGGGGCAGGAGGATGACAAGGGCAGTATGATGACAAGGGGCAGTATGATGACATGGGGCAGTATGATGACATGGGGCAGTATGATGACATGGGGCAGGAGGATGACATGGGGCAGGAGGATGACATGGGGCAGTATGATGACATGGGGCAGTATGATGACATGGGGCAGTATGATGACATGGGGCAGTATGATGACATGGGGCAGGATGATGACATGGGGCAGTATGATGACAAGGGGCAGGATGATGACAAGTGGCAGGATGATGACAAAGGGCAGTATGATAACAAGGGGCAGTATGATGACATGGGGCAGGAGGATGACAAGGGGCAGTATGGTGACAAGGGGCAGGATGGTGACAAGGGGCAGGATGGTGACAAGGGGCAGGATGATGACAAGAGGGGCATGAGAGTGACAAGGGGCAGGATGGTGACAAGAGGGGCATGATGGTGACAAGGGGCAGGATGGTGACAAGAGGGACATGAGGGTGACAAGGGGCAGGATGGTGACAAGAGGGGCAGGATGGTGACAAATAAGAGGGGCATGATGGTGACATTAGGAGTAGCCATGATGGTGACATTAGAAGGGGGCATGATGGTTACATTATCACAAGAAGGGGGATGATGGTGGCTTTATTACAAGGAGGGGGAATATTACTGCAGGATAGGGCATTACTGCAGGATGGGGGCATTACTACATGATGGGGGCAGGATGGGGACATTAGCACAAGGGGACAGGGATCAAGCATACCACAAGGGGATAAGGCTGGAAACATTACTACAAGAAGGGGGTTAGGATAGGGACATTACTGCCAGGAGAGGGTCAGGATGGAGCAAATAACTACAAGGAGAGGGTCAGTATGGAGCACATAACTACATGGAGAGGGTCAGGATGGAGCACATAACTACAAGGAAAGGGTCAGGATGGAGCGCATAACTACAAGGAAAGGGTCAGGATGGAGCGCATTACTACAAGGGGAATGTCAGGATCGAGCACATTACTTCAAGGAGAAGGTCAGGATGGAGCGCATTACTACAAGGGGAATGTCAGGATCGAGCACATTACTTCAAGGAGAGGGTCAGGATGGAGCGCATTACTACAAGGGGAATGTCAGGATCGAGCACATTACTTTAAGGAGAAGGTCAGGATGGAGCACATAACTACAAGAAGAAGGTCAGGATGGAGCGCATAACTATAAGGAGAAGGTCAGGATGGAGCACATAACTGCAAGGAGAGGGTCAGGACGAAGCGCCTAACTACATGGAGAGGGTCAGGATGGAGCACATAACTACAAGGAAAGGGTCAGGATGGAGCGCATAACTACAAGGAAAGGGTCAGGATGGAGCGCATTACTACAAGGGGAATGTCAGGATCGAGCACATTACTTCAAGTAGAGGGTCAGGATGGAGCACATAACTGCAAGGAGAGTGTCAGGATGGAGCACATAGCTACCAGGAGAGGGTCAGGATGGAGATACTACTACAAAATAGGGACCAGGATTTCAGCATGAAATTTGCTTGCTCTGTCTAATATTCTGCGTTTTTCCATACAGATCAATCCACCTGCTGTTTCTATAAAGGGCAGTGGCAGCGGCTCAGCTTCAATGTGCAGTACACATGAGCTGTCTGACCACTGCTGAAGAGAAGAGAAGACTGCAAAGGTAAGTTTAAAATCAATTAATTGTTAAAATAATTGAATTGATCATCAGTGTTTCAGGACTACAAGCACTGCACAGGGAAGAGAGTTAGCATCTGCTGGCTCTCCCCCCTGTGCAGCGCTTGTGATAGATAACCACTGCTGTAATTTAGGTTAAATTGCAGTGTTGGCACTTCGCCATAAATAATTTTGTTTTGGGTTGCAGTTTGGGCACTCGGCCTCAAAAAGGTTCGCCATCACTGTACTAGAGGCTGTTATTTTTGCAAAAGGTGGATCTACTAAATATTAATGCCACTTTTCTGTTGAGGTGCCCATACTTTTGCACCTGTCAAATTTTGAAATAATGCATATTTCACATTTTCGGTTAGTACAATAAACCTTATTTCAATCCTGAAATATTACCGTGTCCATCAGTTATTACATATATCACACTGAAATAGCTGTTGCAAAAACCCAATTTGAAACAAAAAAAAATGAGTAAGATTAAGAGTGGTGCCCAAACCTTTTCATATGACTGTAGATGCATTCTGTATAGAATAGAGCCTGCTGCAGTGACCTTTACCCTAGTTACTCATGTTCACTGTAACATGTGTTATCATTGTGTTAGTGCACCCAGTACTGACTGTGATTATTTTGTACTTGTATTATAGTTTTTATCACATTATTGTTCACGCAATCAAGTTCATCACCTCAATAAATATAGACTCCAGAAATCCTACAGTCTGTTCCTTGGGGACGTGAACGAGGGTTAAGCTGTATGCTTGATATTCACAGCACCACATGTGGAAGAAGGCAGAACAATTTTCATGTGACAAAACTGCACCCAAAAAACTGTGATATAAATGCACTATATGAACTTACCTTAAGCGCATCTAACCCCAGCATATGATACAGCAAGAAGCACCAGCTAACAGAATCAGCACTGCCATCTGTCCTATGTGACACTTTTCACGACTTTTTCATACACTAGCGTATGAAACACGTGTCCGATTCTCATCCAGGAGAGTAGGACAAGTAAAATCCATTTGATTTAGATTGGCTAAGGCATTACTGGAATTGGTCTGCAATCCCCTCATGTTTAGTGGATAAAAATCAGGCACCAGACACGCTGGGCGGAGACATGAAAATTCATGAGACGAATACCAAAATACTTTACAAGTGACAAATATCCAGAATACCTTAATATTCGTATGAGTAGTGATGGGCCAAGCAGCCGATGCTCGTGATCGGCGTACTCGCCTCGAGCCTTTTTGCAAAGGTCCGAGTTTTGGGTCGGACGTAACTTGAACTTGCATCCGAACCTCGAGCTTCACTTTACAGTTATGGGATGGGGAGGCTGTAAAACAAGGCATATTATTAATAAACATTATCATTATACTTGCTGGATCCCGTGGCGCGCACGTCCTGCTGTAATGGCTGCATCCACTTCTGGGGCCGCTCATTAACTTCCAGGGATATTGACTTCACTGCAGAGAACTGCTTCAGTTCTCGGCAGTGACGTCAGGGGTCACCTGAGTTCATGGCTCAGCAATGAGCGCAATTGACCTCTGTCACGGTCAGTCTGAGCCGGTTTGTCGCTCTGGACACTTGGTTGTTCAGACCGATGAAGTAGAGCTGAACCTGCTCTGAATGTGACCTACGTAAAGCGGCCGTCACACGCTACGATATCTTGAAAGATATCGCTTGAACGCACCAGATTAAACATCGCTTGAACGATGTCTGTGCGTGTGACGGCAAGATACGACGAGCGATACATGATCAAATCGCAAGATCGAGATCTGAGCTCCGGACCTCACATCTTGCGATGAACGATTTAACGATCTGCTTCGTCGTGGTGTATGACACCACGATGAACGATCTCCCAGCGGCAGAGCCTATGCTGGGAGATGGTAACTATGGTACACGTCGGGTTACTAAGCGATGCGCGGCGCCATAGTATCTCGCTGGTCCACATCGCTGGTGAGTCTGTCTGTGTGACATCTCACCAGCGATGTGAGAGATATTGTAAGCGATTGCGCGTGCACGTGATCGCTAACAATATCGCTAGCGATGTCGTAGCGTTGTGACGGCCGCTTAAGAGGGTTTTTTTTTCGTAATTAAAGATGGAGTCCCAAAATGTGTTTTAAGTTTTATTTCTAATAAAAAATATGGTCTCTGTGTTGTCTTTTTTTTAATGTTTACTAGAAATTCACGGTGGGTGGGTCTAATTTGGCCAGACATCATGAATTTTGGGCTTAGTACCAGCTAACAATTCAAACTTGGTATTAAACCCATTATTAACCAGCATACCACCACCAGGGCCGCTGGAAAAGCTGGGTAAAGCACCTGGAAATGGCGATGCGATGAACGCACCATTTTCAGGGGCAGTTGCGGTTTTCAGCATGGGAGAGCATGAGAATCCCAGCCCCCAGTTGCATGGTTTTACCTGGCTGGTGATTAAAATATGGCAGGAGCCCACGCATTTTTTTTTAATTATTTATTTAAATAATTAAAAAAAAAATATTGGACTTCACTGTATTTTGATTGCCAGCCGATGTAAAGCCAGGCAGCTAGGGGTGGCAGCCTGAAGCTGTCCGCTTTATCTACGCAGACAAGCAAAAAAACTGAAGCGCTACGCCATTTTTAAAAAAAATTATTTACTTTTACATTACTATGATGTCAGTCAAATCTGTGAAAGGCCAATCACAGACGCTGTCAAATAGAGTGGGCATCTGGGATTGGCTGTTGGAGTAACCTGAAACCAGCCGATACATTCTAGCATCTAGAATGTATGGGCAGATTCCAGGTTACTCCAATAGCCAATCACAGACGTCCATTCTCTGTCACAGCATCTGTGATTGGCTGTTGGGTCTGTCACACGTAGTAGTGTAAAAACAAATAATTTAAAAAAATGAAGTAGTGCTCCATGGTATTTTGGATTCTCAGTGCAGATAAAGTGGATAGCTATGGGCTGCCACCCCCAGCTGCCTGACTTTACCTTGGCTGATAATCAAAATAAAGAGAAGTCCATCTTATAAAATTATTTAAATAAATAATTAAAAAAAAAATGCATTTGCTTCCACCATATTTTGATCGCCAGCCAAGTAAAACCAGGCAGCTGGGGGCTGGGATTCTCAACCCAGTAGGGCCCAGCATTCTGGGTGCCCTACGCTGAAAACCACAGCCACTCCTAAAAATGGTGCATTTATTGTAGCGCCATTTCCAGGCACTTTACCTGGCTCTTCCAGCGGCCCTGGTGGAGGGTGGCACGCTGGGTAATAATGGGGTTAATACCATTTTTGTATTGTCAGCTTGTACTAAGCGTGAAATTTATCGTTAGGCTAAATTAGACCCACCCACCATGAATTTCTTGTAAACAAAAAAAAAACCACGACAATTTTTTTTATTAGCAATAAAACAAAAAACATTTATGGACTACATCTTTAATTACAAAAAACCCTCCCTCCAACATAGTCCACAGGCAGAGAAGGTTCAGCTCTGTTTCATTGCTCCAAACAGACAAGCGTCTGTCCAGAGCGACAAGCAAGCTCAGAATGACAGTGACAGAGATCAATTAAGTTCATAGCTGAGCCATGAACGTGGGTGACCCCTGAAGTCACTGCGAACACTGTCGAGAATTGAGACAGTTCTCGGCAGTGAAGTGAATACCCCCGGAAGTTAATAAGCGGCCCTGGAAGTAGTTGCGGCCAGGACAGCGGGACTGCAGGAAGTACACCGTGAGGCACGGTTAGTATAATGATAATGTTTATTAATAATGTGCTTTGTATTGCAGCCCTGGACCCGAACCGCAACACGGATTTCCCAGGGAAACCACTGTTCAGGTTCTGTGCACGAACCCTAGGTGTTCGGTACAGACCCCGAATTTTACAGTTCGGGTTCACCCATCCTACAAGTGAGTAATGAATAGAGCCCAATATATTCACTCATCATTAAATATAACAAAAAGTAATATAGAATAAAATATATAATTATTAATATAGAATAAAACAAAACTGAAGAAGTTAAGGCAAAATGTAAGCAGTGAACAGAACTTTACAGGTAGTTGGTGACCATGTAAACTTGCTGGCTCTTGTTATGACATAACAAAGTACAATGTAAAATAATATTGTGGTACCGTGTTAAATACTTATGTGCCCCAAAAATTTGAAAAGTATTCTAGGGGTGTATCTTTATCGGCTAACAAGATAAATTATATTTGCAAGCTTTCAGGCTATGGCATCACAAATGTTTGCCATCTTTAATTTAATGAGACCAGGGTTATTCAAGTTATTTTTTTTTTATAGTAGTTGAGTCAGATTTAAAAACAAAAATAATGTTTTCTAAGATATTTTATTTCCTTTATGGCTATGTGGTTAGTTTGAAGTCTAAATCTAGGAGGCAAGTTCTCTTTAAAGATTATACTGCTCCTTTCATCATAGCACTAAGGTGAGTATCCCTGGTGCCTAGAAAAAGTATTCATACCAAGTGAGCTTTTGAACATTTTTCCACATTTCACCCACAAACTTAAATGTATTTTCTTGGGATTTTATGTCATTATACCAACACAAAGTAGCAAGTATTTGTGAATTGTAACGGAAA
The DNA here is from genome assembly GCA_033576535.1 of Allobates femoralis. Taxonomy (NCBI): domain Eukaryota; kingdom Metazoa; phylum Chordata; class Amphibia; order Anura; family Aromobatidae; genus Allobates; species Allobates femoralis. The sequence goes on from JARQOC010000005.1 coordinate 153,902,112, forward strand.
TGATACATGCTTTTTTCTATAATGTAAATCTTAAAATTGTGACATGCATATGTATTAAGCCTAGTGAGTCAATACTTTGTAGATCCCTGAGGAAGGCGCCAGGTGGAGCGCTGAAACATGTTGGAGAATAAAGACAAAGCTTGAAATAACTTCCTGCATCCCAGGTGATTTCTTTGGTACCCGGTGGCGCGGACTGTCACACACCTTTTCCCAGCTTCCTGAGAATACTTTGTAGTACACCTATAACTACAATTACTGCTGCAAGTCTTTTTGTGTACGTCTCTAACAGCTTTGCACATTTAGGCTATGTTCAGATGGTGCGTTTTTGGTGCAGCTAGCATGTGGAAAAAGGTCCTCTGATCAGAGACCAAAGTAGAATTTGCTGTTCACAAGTGCTCTCCATCGATTTCACTGAGTCAGACCAATTTTGCCAAGAAGAATAGGCAAACACTAGTGATGAGCGAGTCACTATTCGCTACTCGTATGGATAGTACAGTATTCGTGATACTTGTTACTCAGCAAGAATTGGTGGTGCTCCTGAATGATGTCGATCATGAACAATCTGACACATATTGACAGCTCCCTTCAGTACACAAAGGGAGTTGGCCACTCAGTGAGAACAGACTGAATGTTAGGCTCTCTGCAAGGTGTTTTATGCATTGAAAACACAAAAAACCCTCGCCCTGTTCCGGAAAGACTCGTTTTATGGCCAGATGTGTGTTGGCAGAGCCAATCACTTGTTGACTAACCTTGGACTCGCTATTCGGACGAGTATTACAAAGTACTTGTTACGAGAGTAGCAATTATGAATATTTCACTACTCGCTCATCACTAACAAAAACTTCAGCCTCTAGCTGATAGGCTCTGCGCGCACATATCTGGCCATAAAACGAGCATTCCTGGGACAGGGCGGGAGGGTGGTCTTTTTTGCGTTTTCAATGCATAAAACACCTTGCTGTGCCCTCCAGAGACAGCCTACCATTCAATCTGTTCTCACTGGGGGGCCGACTCCCTTTGTGTACTTAAGAGAGTTGGCAATATGTGTCAGATTGTTCATGATCGACAAATCACTCAGGAGCACCAGTGATACCAAGTAACGAGTATCGCAAATACTGTACTATCCGTTCGAGTATTGAATAGTAACGATTACACTCACTCATCACTAGTGGCTAAATACAGAAGTAATTTGTATTTTCAGATTTTTACTTTTAAAATGCTGTATTAGAAAAGCATGTATATTCCCCTTTACATTTCACAAATACTTGTTACTTTGTGTTGGTCTATCTAATAAAATACATTTAAGTTGTCAAGTGTAATGGGAAAAAATGTGGGAAACTTCAAGGGTATGAATACTTTTTCAAGGCACCAGAATGCTCAGTGTGTATACATTTTGAAGTCCATCTACCAATCTGAACAAATGGTAGTGCTGATGACTTCTTGAGGAGTATATATACATATAAAGCTGAGTATAGTACATATATTACTGAAGTATTGACATCAGCAATCAGCATACTATTCTGTAGCAATCAGTGTTGCTAGAGTTGAATGTTGATATCATTAAAATTGATGAAGAACAAGGATCTTCAGAGTAGATTAGGTCATCGGCTGGCTCGGATTATCACTTTAAAAACAAATGTGCTTACCCACTATGTGATATAATGTTCCACGTCATCTGGTCTGTCTATTACACTAAAGGTACCTTTACACGCCTCAACCGCGGTGTATCAACTGCCTGGCAATCGGGATTTTTGTCACGGTTGCCTTGAATTGTGGCGTGTAATTTGGGAGAGTGATCGTGATTTTTGCAGTTGCTCTGGGTTGCAGTTTCGAGCATTGTTCTAAAATCAAAGGCAACCCAAATGGTGAATTGCCCTGGTATTGGCGTGTAAACGGGCGACAGGATGGAATCTGAGTCACTAGTGATTTCCCAGAGGCGTGCCACAGCGTGCTGGATACCGCGCCCCATCAGCGATGATTGGTGGGGCTACTGTGTCACCATGGCTGTCCCTTCACAGGGCGCCATATTTAAAGAGCTATCCATTCACACTACACAATTGCAATGGCGTCATGTATTAGCCAGCCTTCCTGCGCAGGCTGGCCAATCATGACGCTATTGTGTTGTCCAATCAGCATGTTAGTGTCACGGAATACACAACTCTGTCACGCCTATGTTTTGGCGCCGCAGAACATGTACAGCCACATTCCCTACTGATTGCGGCGTGTGAAGGGGCGATGGGATTCAACCGGATGTTTCCCGCAGGATCTGTCTCAACTTCCGGGGAACCACGTTCCCTTGGGTTGAGGCCCAATTGCGGCGTGCACATGCGGCATCGGCGATCGTTAGCAACCGTTAAAAACGTGCACATACGGTTGCTACCGATCGCCAGTGATAGTTGCGGCGTGTAAAGGTACCTTAAGGCTAGGGACATTTGTTGCATCACAGTTGCATTAAAAAAAAAATCTCTTTAGCTATATATTACAAAGGATGGCATTGGGCTAGAAAAGGCTCAAAGAAAAGCTACAAACCTCATAAGAAGTATATTTATGAGGAAAGATTAAAAGAATTACATTTATTTCCTACATCAGGAAACTTCTCAATGTATCCAGTGGTCAATTGTCTAAGTGGCGAACACGTGCAAGCTCGTAGTCAAGCTAAACTTAATCTCTAGAGCAGATGTAAATAATTTTAGCTAATAATTATGCATTATGAGATCTCAATATTGTACAATTTGTAACCTTATGAATCACTACTCTCCATAGGGAGGGATGTCATCACATTTCTTTTATGTCACTGACTTTAATTCAGTCAACCACACTCTCCTTCACAGCAGTGAGATTTGGTAGATGGAAAGACAAACAATCTAGTGTATACAATAGGCCGTGCTGTCATCCGGTTTCAGATACTGAGGAAAAAACACATGGGACAGCTTGTCTCTTCTACTCATACTGAACAGTGATGATAATGTTGAGGAGGACACTGTTCACAGAAGTCTTTCTTGGTAATCTCCTGTCACTCTGTGTTATTAGTTCATTGTTACCATGGCCATTCAAGAACATAAAAACTAACAATGTGCCGGACCTCTCAACATGGAAGGTAAGCTAGCAGACAGTCTTCATATGTACAGCATTCACAGATCACTATTTACCACTTAAAGATGATCCGTCATGTCAAATAATGCTATTAACCGGCAGATTTGTGATGAGCGAGCAACTATCATGCTCAGTACTCGTAACAAGCAGTTGAACACTAGGATAAGTGCGACTAAGTATACTGAGTATAATTGGAAAATAGCATTTTACCCATAAGATCATCCAGAAAAGTGTTTAAGTTCCCCATTGACTTCCATTATACTCTGCACCCGAGCCGCGCCCATCCGAGGGTCCTACTACTTGTTATGAGTACCGAGCATGGCAGTGCCCGCTTATCACTACTGCAGATATTGGGTTGATCTGTGGTTAGTGTTAGGAAGGTGCTCAGCCACTGTACTGAAAATGTTGTACCCTGGAGAAAAATGGCTTTTGCTCTTCCCCGGAGTTCCCGACCGTCAGTTGTACAAGCGTGGCTACAGTTACCCCTCAGTGCTGCTGATGGCAGTAAGCCCCAGCACACGGACAGCTGGAACTACAATGCATCAGTGTAGAGCAGACAGTAAATGTGCACCCTTACATCCAATGCCTAACATATACTGAGCAGTGACTGTAAACGCATCGGGACACCTGTATGATTGATACCCAGCGGCTCCCAAGAAACAAAGTCTTTTTTTCTCCCGATTGCCATTGATTCAGCATGGCTGTCAGGCATCTTCCTAAAGGCCGCTTCACACGCTAGGATATCGTTAACAATATCCTTAGAACGATCACGTGACAGTGATAGTTCCGACATCGTTAGTGCTTTGTCACACACAAGGATATCGTTAACGATATCTTCGGCAACGCACCAGTTAAATAGGAGAGCAAGGACTGAACGATCTTTTAAAGCGGCCGGAATAGGAGAATTTTGAACGAGATCATTCAAAAAGGTGTCACACTGAACGATGTAGCTTCTTCACAGATCCTTAATTGGACGACGAACGATAGATTTGAGGTCAGGATCTCATTTTTATGATGAACGTTCCAACTATTTTTTTCCATCCTACATCGTTCGTTTACACGCAAGGACGCACTAACAATATCATTGGAACGTTCACAAATCCGTGACGTTTCAAGGATATCCTTGTGGGTGTAATTTACAGATCAATTCCATCCCTGCAGGTTGTGTAATCCAATGTGACAGATTTCTTTTAAAGGGAATCTTTCACCAGGTTTTGTCACCTATTGTGAGAGCAGCATATTGTAGAGACAGATGCCGATTCCACGAATGTGTCACTTACTGGGCTGCTTGCTGTAGTTTTTATAAAAATCCCTATTATCAGGAGATTATCACTAGAGGAATTAATAAACCTGCTGGTGTGTTGACCTCTATATTTATGAGCTCTGTATATCCCCACCTCTCACCAATGATTAGCAGCTTTCTGCCTATGCACAGAATGCAGGAACTCATCCTTCAGGAAAATGGTAGGCATGCAGCAATTAAAAAAAAATCTTATTAAAACTTCAAAAAGCAGACCTGTAGGGATACTTCACTGGAATCAAGGTCTCTGCTACTACATCAAATTGCTCTCAGAAACCTAAATACATTCTCCTTATTATTTACTATGTCTTAAATTGTACATACCTTATGTGAATGCATTCTACTGCAACATGTAACCAGGACAGATACAATCTGACAGGTGGCCTAGCCGTAGAAATGTTATGTAAACCTTTTGTTTGCTATCTGGAGTTTGGAGAAAATTAGCTCTCTAATATAGGATTTGATCCAGAGGCAATAAGAAACAGCATAACTTCCCAATAATAATCCATAATTCTTGCACTATCCACTTAATTCACAAATGTCCCCCATTAAGGTTAACAGAGGGATACAGGATAATAGAAGCACAGTTGATCAATCCTCACAAAATTGTAATAGTACCATGATAGAAACCATCAAATGAAGAGCACATTAGAAATTGCACTAAGAACACCCAGCGCGCGCGCACACACGCACACACGCACACACAACCCAAGGGACCATTAATCTTGAACATGGGTTGAGTTCTTGAGCAGGTAACTCAGAACCTGGGGAGGAATGAAATCAAATGGTGAATGAAAACGCACATTCAGGGAGTATAGGAATAAAATGCCAGACGACACTGGGGGAGGATCCGTTCTTAATTTGGTTAAAAGTAATTTGACATCAGAACCAAATGATGGAAATAATGTATCCATGAATATAACACCTATATTAAATAATTCCTCCATATTTGCTATATCTTCAGAGAAGACTAATATAGCTTTAGAAGTAATACCAAGGAATGGTGTAGAAAAAACCAGGGTCAACCTTATAGATTAAAAAAAAAAATCACTCAATTTTTGGCTCCCCCAGTCAATCGAGCTCACTCCAGCCACAGGGACTGCCTCCATGGCTTCTAAGTTTTTCTAAGCCTATATCTCGGGGCACACAGCACACAGACACATGGGGGACCCCTTCCCTGAAAGCAACAGACATGCTGCATTCAGTGCTGCATTTAGATTGGCATGCAGCAGGGGGGTGACAGCTCCTCTTTAAACGTCATTAGTTTATTTTACAAGGTGACTCCTTTCTCCAAAACATATACCCGATAATCCAAAAATAACATAGGAGCAATCGGAATCTCTGGAGTTTGGTCTCACCGAGTGACACTTCATTAAAAATAGCAGATAAAAATTTGGACCACAAGCAGGAGGGAGATGGCTGTTATACTTGCACATCATCCAATTGTTTATGTTGTAGTACTATAGTAGATGAAGCTACAACCTTCAGCTCACAACCAACCAGGGAGAAATTTAATATTAACTGTAGAGTTGATTGCCACTCTAGTTATGTAATTTGTTACAGTGTATCTGAGGAATTCAATACGTGGGACGTACAGCGCAAAAAATGCACGCCAGATTACATAACCATTGGTCCAATATTGACAATGGATACATGTTATATAGCGTTTCCAAACATATGTGCATGATACATCAGAAAGATCTGAGACGCCTGCGGTTATCGATCAAATTCCAGACACTGTAAAGGACCGTTTTAATAGTTTAATTAAAAAGGAAATTTATTGGATATTTAAATTGAGGACACTATATCCGGAAGGTGCAAATTTGACCATTGAGAATGTGTGGAAATAAATAATAGCACTAAGCACCAGTCACTGGTGTGAAACCACACATAGTAGCATACGAGAGAACCAGATCCAGGTGGAATTGAATTACAATTGAAAAATCATCGTTAGCAGCTTTTCGTTTTTATATCATACTATCATGAAATTTTATGCTTTTTTTGTATTTTATGTACTCCTTGAATATCACTCTTTGAGGATAGTGCAAGAATTAGGAGGTATATTTTAAATTATTTTTCAGATTTTATATTGTTCTTAAGTCATTAGAGACTATTTTTACATTTCGTATCACTTAAGTGCTTCTATGTTTTATATTATCACCACGGAACTTTTCCCAATAATATATTAGTAGGCACCTTTAGGGTTAAACGCTGCCTCAGCTTGATAGGTCATTTACAATTGTTCTGTAGGTTCAGGGTTAAATGAGGTCACTAAATTGTTAAAGCGAACCTGTCACCCCCTCCAGACATCAAAAGTTAACCTCACCACCTTCTGCAGCACTAAGGCTGCATTTAGAGAAGGTGTATATAGCATTTTTTATGGCTGTATTCAGGCAAATATGGACTTAGATAACATGTGGCAGTTACCAAGACCGATGACCGGGAGGTAGGGTTTGCAGCGTCTCTGTGCCGCCCCTGTCTTATCCATCATCCCTCTGTCTCGGCGATTGTGTGATGCCTCCACCCCTTCCGCGCTCTGAAGTCTGCACTCTCATTTAGGTTGCCGGGCATGCGCAGCGCGCACTGCGTATGCCCGGCAACCTAAATGAGAGCGCAGGCTACGGAATGCGGAGGGGGTGGAAGCATTACACAATCGCCGAGACAGAGGGATGATGGACAAGACATGGGCGGCACAGAGACGCTGCAAACCCCACCTCCCGGTCATCGGTCTTGGTAACTGCCACATGTTATCCAAGTCCATATTTGCCTGAATACAGCCATAAAAAATGCTATATACACCTTCTCTGAATGCAGCCTTAGGCTGGCTTCACATTAGCGTTCCCCTCCGCAGCGTTCTGCGGAGGGGTCCGCAATGTGTGCGCAGCGGCCGCCAGCTCCTATCTTTATAATGGGAGCGCACGGTGCTGCGCTTGACAGCGCACGACCGTGTGCACCCATTCACTCCTATATGTGATCTGTGCGCAGGCGTATGCCTGCGTAGAGATCACACACTCTCGTCCGCACCAGGGACGCGACATGTTGCGTCCCTGGTGCGGGCGAGTGTGTGATTTGTGCACAGGCATCCACCTGCGCACAGATCACATGTAGGAGTGAATGGGAGCGCACAGCAGTCTGCAAGCATCTGCAGACACCGTACGCTCTATTATAAAGATAGGGGCTGCGGTCTGCATGCAGAGGCTTGCAGACGCCTCCGCAGAACGCTGCGGAGGCATCTGCAAATGTGAAGGCAGCCTTAGTGCTGCAGAATGTGGTGAGGTTAACTTCTGATGTCGGGGGGGTGGGGATGGGGGTGTGACAGGTTCACTTTAAACACTGATTGGATGTGAAATGTTTTTAATGTGTCCACCTAAAGAGCATAATGTAAATCCACCTGATGAAGACGGCTGTTCCCTGTGGAAACGCGTCGTGGTGTATAGAATTTTCATAAAGAGGTTTGCAGCCTTCAATCTCCTTTCTGAATAATTGCTGTTCCAGCGCTCCCAAACTCTTAACATAGATCTCCTGCATCTGTTCTGTTTGTGAAGGCCACTTCACACACACAGATATCTGAGTCCAATATCTGAACAGATCTCTGGTTGCAGTGAAATCATGGATACATTGCTCCATTTTGTGGCTGTGTACAATGGAGCAATGTATCCATGATTTCACTGCAACCAGAGATCTGTTCAGATATTGGACTCATATCTGTGTGTGTGAAGTGGCCTTTAGACCTTGTGCCCAGATAAACAGCCTCCCTGTATATTATGAATATCTTAACAGTGCAATAAACAATGGAAAATTTCCTGGAAGATAGGCGTTGGTTTCTCCTCAGCATCACACCCTGATGGAAGATGAATGCATCTAATATGACATTACTTACACAAACTCCTGTATTGAGCTCTATGGGGTAACTTTCGTTACAAGAATGTAGATTGCAGTTCACCTTGTTATGAGGGTAATGACCCAGTAGGGGCATTACAAATGTTTCATGCATTTAGAGAAGCCAGTAGAATAATTTATGGCTTGATGTATTTCCTGATGTCATTGTGTCAAATTAAATGTAAGTTGTTGCTCTGTAACATCACTGGAGACCAGCAGGTGAAGGTAAAGGTGTTGTAAAGGGACTGTATTGGAGGATGCCTGATCAATATCCTCTATAGTCTGACAACCAGGGAGGCCTCACAGTTAACAGTTGAAATAAGCCCAGCTGGAAGTGTTGAGCAGGTTACAATGCCGGCTAACTAGTGATGAGCGAGTATGCACTGCGCTACTCGTTACTTGCACGAGTATCCCGGTACTCGGGATGCTCAGCGAGCACAGAGTACCGCCGAGATGCTCGGTAATAATAAGCGATCTGAGACACATACACAGCTCCCTTCAGTGCACACAGTGAGCTGGCCCCTCACAGAGAGCAGATTAATTGTTAGGATCCCTCTGGGGGCCACAGCAAGGTGATGTATGCTGCGGCGATTTAAAAAAGCCCACCCTCCCGCCCTTTCCCAGCAATACTCGTTTTATAGCCGGAAGTATGTGGGCGGAGCCTGTCACTCATTGACTTACATTGGGCTCGGTGCTCTGGCCGAGTACACGAGTATCTTGAGATGCTCGGCCAGAGCACAGAGCACCCGAGCATTTTAGTGCTCGCTCATCACTACGGCTAACGTCACGTACCCGACCAGTCTGTTCAGCGCCCGTCACAGCAAGGCCAAACCAGTTATAGATTTGCTATATCGCAGTACCTATCCAGTTGCCATTCAACCAGAACCTGTATGGAAATTAGTTGTGCAGCTAAATGCTTAAGAAGATGCAAGTCATTTATGCGTGTTATCAAGTAAGGCAGGCTTCACACCACAGCAGCGTCTGATCCGGTGCAGTCAGGGATTAACAAGACAGCCCCGGACCGGATCAGAACACAGAACCGGAGGGCAAATATGCCCTCTAGTCCGGTGTGCAGCCGGACGCAGCTGCCGCTGCTGATGATTCAGGACCGCGGCTTGAGGGGAGCTAGCCACGGTCCGGAAATAACAGCGGCGTGCAGCCGCAGGTGTCCGGTTCCCGGATCCTCCTGGACAGGGGCAATCCAGCGCCATAGGCTCCCATGTTAGGGAGTGCCGGATTGCCCCAGATCTGGGAGACGCCAATTTGGGGAGATTTTTCTCCCCGGACACAAACGTTGCAAGCAACGTTTTTGTGTCCGGGAGAAAAAGCAGACTTCTCCCGGATTCTTCCGGAGATGGAAACCGGATGGCAGACAGTACCCTATGGGGCCAGATGGAGCTGGATGGCAGCTATGTGGCCAAAATCCAGTCCGGGGCTGTCTTGTTCATCGCGGACAGCCGGACACTGCCGTGGTGTGAAGCCAGCCTAAACCATTTGAACTGTTCATTCCAACTGCAACTGCGTCAGCTGACTACTGGCACGACTGAAGCTGTCAGGGCACTCATCGTGTGCTTGTAGCATCTCAGCTCTGTTACATTGGAGGTCGCGCTGAAGAAAAAAAATCAGCACAACCTCCTAACACACAATAAGTGCCCCTAGAGCTTCTGGCACAGTAGGGGGTTCAACAAGTAAGTCACAGGAAAAGGTGTTCCTTATTCCTGTATGATGACTATGCCACCAGTCTGACCTCAATAAAAACACCACCAATGTTTGAAATAGAAGCTACTGTATTTGAAATCCTTAAAGGCAACCCGAAAGGTCCCCCATGCCCTCCAACCACCAGTATTTGTGTATTCATTACTACATACCCTGCCTAACCAGCCCTTTATAGCGTTTTATTCCTAATTGCATGTTTAACAAAAGGTTTTATAAACCGTGTTTACTATGATCATTTTAACTAGTTGATGTGAGGTTTGTTTCTAAGGTGCACAGAACAGGGATAGTGTTTTTTTTACCAAAATTTATCATAGAATGGAAAAAAACTCTAAAAGGATAGTTTTATTCAGATACTTAATTAAATAAACAAACACATAAATAAGGCAAATTGTGTCTACAAAAAACCCTCAACACAAAGACTACCAGAACAGACAACTATACAGTGCTGTGCAAATTATTTGGGACAAAGAAGCAAGTTTTTCTTGCATTAGTTTTACTATTTCTGATAAGGCTTTTATCAGTTCTTGGTGTCATTTTCCTTTTTATTCCACATTTCCCTTTTCGTTTTGGAGAAAACGATCCAGTTTCATTCTGTGTGCGAATATATTCTTGAATCGGTAGATTTTCCAATACCAACGGTGGAAGCGATTTCTCTTACAGTCATACCTGTATGTTCATTAGGAGAAATAATTCTAGACCTCTAGACCTCTTATTACAAACACAAATCACACAGAGAAAAAGTACACTAAACCACTCCTCACAGAAACAAGCTCTCAACTGAAGCGGAGGGGGCAGCTAGCTGTTATTTTCTGACTAAGACCAGTCAAACCACATTTTGTTACTCAAGGTTGTACACTCACACCTGTTCAAAGCAGTTAAAACTGGTTTGAATCACTGACTGGTAACCCCAACTTACGATTTTACTTACAAAAATGCTTTGTCCCAATTATTTTGCACAGCACTGTACACTGGATGTCAACCAAACACATCCCACTAATGAACTAGGATTTGATTTAGGACTAACCTCAAGTCTCTTATATCTAATTAGATCCATCAGAGGTCAGTCACTATTGTCCTAGTCGTCTATCATCATCAACATTTCAGTAGGAAGTGTCAGCATTGGGCATCAACTATCTATAGATTGTTATAATATGAATGTCTTCTGATACTTCCTACTGATGTGTAAGTGTTCATTAGTGGGGTGTGTTTGATTGACATCCAGTGTATATTTGTACGTACTGTTAAGGGGCCGTCACACGTCAATATCGCTGCTGCACATGACGTTGCAGCAATATTGACGCGTGTGACAGGGCGCATCAACCAGCGATAAATCGCTGGTTGATGGTCGCCAGGTTTTCGGACTGGACCGAAAACCTGGCGATGGTCGCCCGGTGTACACGCAGCATCGCTGCGTGTGACACCGGGAGAAGCGATCAGCCAGCTCCCAACACCTCTCAGCAAGCGCTGGGAGATGGTATCCAGGGTAAACTGCGGTTAACTAAGCAGCACGCGCTGCCCAGATACCCGATGTATACCTTGGTTACCAGCCTTCTCCGCTCACGGGCTGGTATCCAAGGTACACAGAGGGTAACTAGGAGTACCTTGGATACCCGCCGGTGAGCGGAGAAGGCTGGTAACCAAGGTATACATCGGATATCTAGGCCTGCGCGCGCTGCCTAGTTACCCGTAGTTTACCCTTGATACCAGCCTGCAGACATCGTGGAAACGATATTTAAATAATTTCCACGAAGTCGCTGGTCCAATGATCGCTGGTGAGTCTGCCTGTGTGACAGCTCACCAGCGATCAGCCGTCAATGTCACCAGCGATCAGATCACTGGCTACATTGACGTGTGTGACGCCGGCTTTAGTGTTTGGGCTGAGGGTTGTTTTTGTAGACACAATTTGCCTGATTTATGTGTTTGTTGATTTTAATTGTCTGAACAATACTACTCTTTTAGCGTTTTTTCTTCCCTTTAGTTCTATGACGTTTGTTTTCCCAGACTAGATTGCCCTCTCAGAACATTACCACGGCCCTGTGGGCATCATACCATGATTTACAAGAGCCAGCATCATCGCCAGCTGTATGCGGCTTTCTTCACGACACCATTGTGCCTCTGAAGCCGGCTGTACGCGTCCTGGCTTCAGAGAGGAGCACTGCGCATGTCCGGAAGGAAAGGAGCTGAATTGTGACCAATCGAATGATGAACATCGTACTACAAAATGTTATTGCACAAGGAAAAATTCTCCAACAATTAAAAGTCTCATCTTTGTAAATAAAAAAACATTTTTCTTTATTTTACACGCTGATGACCTGCTGTTCTGCAGGTATCAAGTTTAACATAACATGATGTTAAATATATAAACCAATAGCCTCTCATGTCCATTAGATATGCATCACCTTAATCACTTAAAATAAAGGCGCTAATTAGTGTTTTAATCCTTTACTATACAAACGATATTACATGATTTTGTTTAGTTGTGAACACACAATGAATGACAGCGAGTTTGCCAAACACTGCGCTCCTTTTACTTAGTACACAAACTTACAGAAGTTGAGTTAAATTGGCTTTGAAAAGACTCATAAAAAAGATACAATTCCGTAATTTTTGTATAAAGCCCTTAAAAAAAATTATTAAAAAAAAAAAAAAAAAGAAAGATTTGCCTTATTAAACAGAATGCAGGTAATAATGCGGAATGATGGCGCCGCCATTACAGAAAGAGAATTCAGGCTGTAAACAAAATACATGACCAGATGCCTTCCTTATACAGAGAGCGGATCAAACCTTTACAAGTTGCATCATCAACGGTCGTCTAGGATCTACCAGCTCCTCACAATCTATTAGATAAGCATATTCATGAGAAAGGCAGTGAAACAAACGCTCATTTATTGCCAGATGTGTGTCAGCCGGAATTGTGAAAACTTGCATCAGCATATTGACCATCCAGCTATACGCCGGGGATCGAATGCTTTCACCACAGTAAAGAATAGTGTCTGCATACAGTCAGTAAAAACATTCACATTTTATCTCCAGGCACCTCACACCAATATCAGCTGTAATCAAAGAAAAGACAAAGTGGTATTGCAGAATCCTCTATTATGGGACAGGACAAGGGGCCTGATTGTTTGGAAGCTTGAGATGAGGAGTGGAGGGAATGAGTGTTAGGATTTTGACACTTTCCAATGTACTCACTGCAATTTAGTCTCATTGGTTTGCAAAATCTCTGCTTGTTGTCATAAATGTGTCCTGGTCATGTGACGATCACACGTGTGCAGCATGTTAGAGGGCATAGGTCTGATTACTGCACCGCAACATGAGCACGCCCGGGTCCATCACACTACCAAACAAATGCTAATCTGTGAGTGCAGGCAGAGAGATATTGAACGGTGGAAACAAATGGGCACATTGAAAAAGGTACAACTTCATTTCACAAAGAATATGCCTTATTTTGTGAAATCTTAATACCCCAATTAGACAAGGATCCAGAAAATGACCCTAGGAGAAGATTGCACACACATGATTATCTCCTGAATAAGCCGCTGTTTGGCATATGCTCCCCTAACCATGCCCATATGTCGCCATTCTCACAGGTAAGTATACCCTGGAACTGCCATTCTTTAGGGATGTTCAGAGCAGTAGAAGCCTTAAAAAGGCAAAACCCGTGATACTGCAGAGAGAAAGAATAAGGTGCTCAGTTCTGTAAAGTACAACAGTGAGTGGCAACACCATGAAAGAAAACTCCTGGAAAGCCGGTACATACGGCCCCCGCCCCCCACCAATTCATTGCATAAGTATCTTTGCACCTAAAACCTACATTAGCCCCTATTTAACAAGGCCCAATTGAAACCTATTAAGCAGTGTGTTGTTACTTGCCACTGATGAGACTGTCTATGACAGATAAGGATAGGATGGTTATCATTTACTAGAATAGGCAAAAAAAAAAAAAATACATTTTTAGAAGAGGAATGAAATGTTTGGTCCAGCGAGCCTCCATTTCTTGAACTGTTGCATTGGAGCACTGGGCTGAACACTCTTAATGGCTTTCATCACCATCAATACCAACAGAGCTTTCTTTGGGACCTGCTCGGACTCATATGAATTGTCCATTTACAATACTTTCAAAGTGGTTTTGTGCAACTGTATTGTGGATTTCCAGTTCGCCATGAGCATGCAGAGGGATCACGACTCTCCTTTTCCTCACTGAAACAGGTAAGAACTTATGCAGTCTTGCTTATACTTTTGGCAGAATTGTGCATTTGACGTCTAGTCTTTAGCCTTATAGATTGTCTCCAGGTTGGTACTGTGGCTCTGTAGCAGTAAAGTAGTCTTCTAAAAAGGATTGAATATATTCGAAGGTGGGTCTTTCATCAGGGTCCTTCTTCCAGCACATCTTCATTAATTCATGCAGAGATTCTGGGCAGCCTTGAGGACAGGGCATCCTATAGCCCTCTCCACTTGTTCCAGAACTTCCCTATTCACCATCCCTGTGGAAAGGATGAATCGCCATTGTTATATAATCATTATCAGCATCATTGAATGAACACAAATCAAATTGGTATTCAAAAGCCTAAACCAAAAGAAAACAACTGTGCAAAGTCTTACTAAAAATCTATAACTGTTTTAGGAGTAAACATTATTGTGGGAAAACTGTGGGGTTCACTTATATAGTGCTGGGCGCACTATATGATCAATATACAGGTCACCATATCTGTAGCATGCATGACCTACTTGTTTGGCCTTATACAAACTCGCTGTGTCATTAGAATATTATCTTTTATACTTGGTAAATGTCTTTGCCTCCTTTAAAGGGAACCTGTCAGGTGTTTATGCCCCTCCAGCCATCACTGTCTGTACCTGCAGCTTTATAATACCAGTCTAATCATCCCTGTCTGAGCTCATAGTGTAATGTGTAAAGGGAAAGAAAAGCATTCATACACTTACATGTCAGTCCCCACCTTGGAGGGAGGGGGACTGTCTGGCAGGATAATAGTTAACTCACTTTTAACTTGGATAGCTAAAGGACCTGTGTGATGTAATGATCATGTGTCCATAGTGGGGGAGCTAAGCCACAAATGTATTATGTTCTATGAGAACTTAGCTCCGCCTATTGTAGTCACATGGTTGTGACATCACATCAGGTCTCCCAACATGTTCTAGCACAAGGCTGAAATGTTAACTATTAACCTGCCAAAAGTCCCCGTCCTCCAAGCTGGGGACTGACTGCCTCATTACATAAGGAAATGTAAGTGTATAAATGCTTTTTTTCACCATTCACATTACTTATGAGCTCAGACAGGGATGGTTAGAATAGTATTATGAAGCTACAGGTACAGACATGATAACTGGGGAGGCATAAACTAGCTGACAGGTTCCCTTTAATGCGAGCTCACTTGCTAAGCCTGCATTATTCCCTGCACATGATTTAATCAGCCATCCGGTGGGTGGATTGGAGATTCATCCGCTGCTGTTAACTAGTTAAATCCCACTGTCAATTTCTAACAGCAGAAGTTAACAAGTGCAGGCAGGAAGGAGCATTATTCTCTGCACCCCTCTGCACTCCTGTGAGGTCATCACAGGCAACGATGGGTTGTCATGACAGCCAGGGGTCAGCTGATGACCTCTGTGTGTCATTATGATCGTCCTATGAACATCGGCAACAAGCCGGCATTCATAGGAGATTGGAATTTCTGCTGTATAGAGTGGTGTGGATACACTGCTCTGTATAACAGAAGTGATTGGATGATCGCAGATGCAAGTCTCCTAAAGGGGTAAGAACAGTACAAAAAAAAAAAAAAAATTTTTTTGCATATTATTTAAAAATAATAAACACCAAAAAAGTTCAAATCACCTCTTTTGCCTTGTAAAATTAAAAAATATAAACTACACATTTGGTATCACTGCATTCGGAAAAGTTAATTCTACAAAACAAATTAATCTAATCAGTAAATAGCTTAAGAAAAAAAAAAAAGTCAAAAAACTCCAGAATTCGTGTTGCTACATCATTGCAATACAATGAGAGGTGATCCAAGCATCTTAACCCCAAATACTATCAGTAAAAACATCAACTCAGGGCTCAAAAAATAATTGGGAACTGTACTTTTTTTTTAATTTCACAGCACTTGGATTTTTTTTCCATGTTTTCTAGCACACTATGATAAAATGAATGAGGTCATTCAAAAGTACAACTCATCCTGCAAAAACCACACTCATCATGTTCTCTATTGATGGAAAAATAAAACCGTTATGGTCAAGGCTGTGGAGTCTGTGCAGGTTTTGGTGATGTTGGTATAAAAGGAAGACTCCAACTCCAAAAATATATATTTAATTGGGTACAGTCATTCAATGCAGTATGTGCTGATTATTATTATGTTCTATCTAAACATATTGATCACTGTATATCATAATGATTAAAGTCTGATGTTCACGTTGTACTAAATAAATTCATCACCTACACAAGAGCCGTGTATGAGGGATTTGGAGTAAAGGAAATTGAGGAGTCGGAGGTTTGGCTTACTGACCCCACAGATCTGATTATGGATCTTGGAAGAAGGGTTGGAGGAAAAAAAAGCAAAAAAAATTGAAAAAATTGCCCCAGGCCGGAAGGGGGGGGGGGGGAGGGGGGGGGGGGAGAATATGGGTGGCACCCCTCTGCCTTGGATGAGATTGGCTAATGGTTGGCTGCTGTGATCCATGCAAAGGGTTTGCCATTATAACCAGGTTTTGGCTAGTATATGGCTTTTTACGGTGATGATCTTCATAAATGCAAGGCAAAACAAAACACACCGAAAATCAATTACTGTGCAGAAAATGTCCGTGTGTGTACATGAAGTCTGCTCCGTAAACTTGTCTACTGCTATCATCAGCTGCAGGTTTTCCAAAGTGTATTTACCCTAAAAGTGCCAACATATTACAGCGGTGATGGGCACAGTACCTGGATATGGCACTCTTCCTTTGGTAACCAGCTCTGTCAGGAGAATTCCAAATGACCAGACATCAGACTTTATTGTAAATCGCCCGTATAGAGCCGCTTCAGGAGCTGTCCACTTGATAGGAAATTTCGCACCTAAAAGGAACATACACCAGGGTCACCAAAATGAATTCCGTTTAGGAAAACTAAATACAAAGTCTGTACGAGAGCCTGTAATGCGTTGCTTAGGCTGGTTTCACACTTCAGACCCCTCCGCAGCGTCTAGTGGAGGTGATCCGCAAGTTGAGCGCAGGCACCGCACGTCCCTATGTTTAACATGGGGACGCAAGTGCCTGCGCTCGGGTGCAGATGGCTGAGCGCACACATTGCCAGCAATATGTGATTTGTGCGCATGTGGATGCTTGCGCACAAATCATACAGTCTCGTCCACACCAGGAACGCGACATGTCGCATTCATGGTGTGGACGAGAGTGTGTGATTTGTGCGCAGGCATTCGCCTGTGTACAAATCATACATTGCAGTGAATGGGTGCGCACGCCAATCTACATCAGAGCGCAAGCACCTGCGTCCCCTTGTTAAACATAGGGATGTGAGGTTCCTGCGCTCAACTTGCGCACCCCTTTCGCAAGACGCTGCGGAGGGGTCTGCAAGTGTGAAATCAGCCTAAGAGCAGGTTTATCGATCAGCTACACATATTTCTGGTCGGTGGGTCATATAAGAAAGAGCCTATCCACATGATTGTCCTGTGCACCTAGGTTGCCATTGTTCTCTGCAGAACGTGCTGTTTCCACACTATGAAGTGCTACAGAAAACAAACAATTAAGCAAACGAAAACATTTCATCAGACAAATAAGCATTTTGCTCATTCATTGGTGATACGGCAGCCTTTACACTGACAGATTACTGGGAACAAAACTTCATAGGAGCATTCACTCCCAATACATGAACAGTGTAAATGGCCCCCATTACTAAATGTATGATCCCAAACAACCAAACTTCCTATTGTACTTTTTACAATCTACTAATCTATTAAAGAAGACAAATCTGCAAAAATGTGACTGAAACATAAGAAAGAACATCTTACTACTTCTCTTATATGTATAAACTACTGTACACCATATATTACAATATTATATAACCTTAATAAAACACACATATCTCGTAGAGGTAGACAAAAAAGACAGTATAAAGGAACAGAAGATTTACCTTGTCTTGCTGTGTATTCATTATCTTCTATCAACCTAGCCAGGCCAAAGTCAGCAATTTTACATACAAGATTGTCACCAACCAAGATGTTAGCAGCTCTGAGGTCTCTGTGGATATAGTTCATCCTTTCAATGTACGCCATGCCATCTGCGATCTACCGAAACAAAATTAATAGAAGCCTAAAATATGGTTTTGTTGGCATCAAGTCAAGCTGGACCCAGAGAGGTAAGTATGTTTACCTGTGCAGCCATGTCCACCAGCTGCGGAAGCTTCAAATACTTCCCATCCCCCTCTTTAAGGAAGTCCAATAGGCTACCTAGTTTGCATAAAAGGAGAAAAAAAAAAGGTATTAGTAAAATATTTCTTTAAGCCATTGTCATTGTATAATTTGGTAAATATTACAAATTGTGGTGCAAGGGTCAACAAGTCATGATATGATATACCTGCCTAGATTTACAATTTAAGGGCTAGATCTTCTCAGTCTGTTATAGCCATCCCCCCCACAACCTGTAAATCCTGGAAAGATATACGAATTTCATTTCATGCCATCGACCTCTTAGAGATTGGCCAAAAAAAATGTGCTTTTGTTGGGCAAAAAGATGAGCAGTTTCACATCGAATCATCCCCCACCTCGAAAATAGGAAATATTCCACACTCACGCTGCGCTTTAGTTGTTCATATACTTTCAAAAACTTTTTCCAAAAACATTTCACTTCCATGCTAATGCTGACGATCTTACCATCAATGTCCCGACACATTCCTCACAATTCACAGTACATTTCAAAATATAATATTTATTATAAAATGGCTGGTATATTTTGGATTTGAGACAGAGCGGGGGAGGGGAGGGGGAGCGGAGGGAGGGGGGGAGGATCCGGATTGGCCCTTGTTTGGGACGGGGTCTCATGATCCCCTTTGCCCCCGTTGTTCACACGATCTTCATCAGCCACTGTGTAACAGGCTTGTACAGGGAGCAGCTGTGTGATGTGTCGAACAGCGACGCCGTGGAACATGCATCTGTACAGAGGGAGAAGACGGGTGATGGGTGAGCACGAGGGTGGGCTAGTGCGCGCGGCGGCCAGTTTACGCATATCGGGTCGCAGAACGGCATACTTGCAATTGGCGCTATTGGTCTGCTATGTCATTTAAGCTATATATAAGTCGTTCAATTTGAAGTGGACATGCTTTTTTTTTGTGCCCCTAATTGTCTGCATATTACTACACGCATATCACACACTGACAAATTATATTCTATTTAAAAACCCGATGCAAATGACAGGCCAGCAGCGGTGGAATAATGTGTAATCACGGCGGTCGTGTACAGCAGATCACAGTGGCTGTTGGTAGCAGAGTATACAGGGTGTCTCAGTGGTAGCAGATGTACACAGCGCCTCTGTGTGGGTATACAGCGGCCCTGTGGGTAGCAGGATACCAGGCTCTTGGTACAGGAGTAACCCGCCCTGGTATGTGCTACAGAGTATACGACGCTTGTGGGTACAGATATACTAGGCCGCGGCTGTTCCGCTGAGTTCACAGGCGCACGCTCTTAGCAGCATTATTCAGCGTCCTGGCCAGGTAGCAAGACGTATCTGCCGGTAGAGGAGTCGGAGCAGCGATAGACAGGTGGTTGGCGGGGAGCAGGGATAACGGCGGCTGTGATGAATAGCACGAGTACAGGCGGTGTGGGGGGGAGCGCGATACAGGTGTGGCGGGGGCAGCAGCATACAGTGGGCGCCCGAGGTAAGCAGAGTCATGTCAGGGCAGTGCGAGCAACGATGCACGCTAACCGGGACCATGGCCTTACAGGGGCCTACTTTCGGGGACACGAGAATACAATTTGGCGGGATTATAGCCCAGTATATACAGGGGCATTAGCGGGGGGAAGGTATACAGCGGCCTTATGAAACGGACAAGTATACATTAAAAGCTGTTGTGGTCAAATTTGTATCACGGCAGTGTTATAGGAGCAATATGCGGTGCATTTAAGGTTTGCTTGTGCTGGAGCAGAGGTAAAGGGGGCATCAGTGGGTAAAGCTTAAGCAAAAGGACTTTGGGATCAGAGAAAAGGCGTCTCTGATTCGATACATAAGCTGCTGCTGGTTGCCGGTGACAAGTAATCAGGCGGAGCTGGGGGGAGCAAAGTATGGGAGGATGACGGGACAAGAGTATACAGGCGGTCTTTGTGGTAGCAATGTATCAGCGCTGTGCGGGGAGCAGAGTATACAGGCGGCTGTGCGGGGAGCAGAGTATACAGGCGGCTGTGCGGGGAGCAGAGCATACAGGCGGCAGTGCGGGGAGCAGAGCATACAGGCGGCAGTGCGGGGAGCAGAGCATACAGGCGGCAGTGCGGGGAGCAGAGCATACAGGCGGCAGTGCGGGGAGCAGAGTATGCAGGCGGCTGTGCGGGGAGCAGAGCATACAGGCGGCTGTGCGGGGAGCAGAGCATACAGGCGGCTGTGCAGGGAGCAGAGTATACAGGCGGCTGTGCGGGGAGCAGAGTATACAGGCGGCTGTGCGGGGAGCAGAGTATACAGGCGGCTGTGTGGGGAGCAGAGTATACAGGCGGCTGTGTATACAGGCGGGTGTGCGGGGTGCAGAGCATATAGGCGGCTGTGCGGGGAGCAGAGTATACAGGGGGCTCTGTGGGTAGCAGAGTATACAGGTGGCTGTGTGGGTATCAGAGTATACAGGCGGCTGTGTGGGTATCAGAGTATAAAGCGGCTGTGTGAGTAGCATAGAGGCGGCTGTGCGGGGAGCAGAGTATACAGGCGGCTGTGGGGGAGCAGAGTATAGAGGGGTGTGTGCAGGAGCAGAGTATACAGGCGGGTCTGTGGGTAGCAGAGTATACAGGCAGCTGTGCGGGGAGCAGAGTATACAGGCGGCTGTGCGGGGAGCAGAGTATACAGGCGGCTGTGCGGGGAGCAGAGCATACAGGCGGCAGTGCGGGGAGCAGAGTATACAGGCGGCTGTGCGGGAAGCAGAGTATACAGGCGGCTGTGTGGGGAGCAGAGTATACAGGCGGCTGTGTATACAGGCGGGTGTGCGGGGTGCAGAGCATATAGGCGGCTGTGCGGGGAGCAGAGTATACAGGGGGCTCTGTGGGTAGCAGAGTATAGAGGCGGCTGTGTGAGTAGCATAGAGGCGGCTGTGCGGGGAGCAGAGTATACAGGCGGCTGTGGGGGGAGCAGAGTATAGAGGGTGTGTGCGGGGAGCAGAGTATACAGGCGGTCTGTGGGTAGCAGAGTATACAGGCAGCTGTGCGGGGAGCAGAGTATACAGGCGGCTGTGGGGGGAGCAGAGTATAGAGGGGTGTGTGCGGGGAGCAGAGTATACAGGCGGGTCTGTGGGTAGCAGAGTATACAGGCAGCTGTGCGGGGAGCAGAGTATACAGGGGTCTGTGCGGGGAGCGGAGTATACAGGCGGCAGTGCGGGGAGCGGAGTATACAGGGGTGTGTGCGGGGAGCAGAGTATACAGGCGGCTGTGCGGGGAGCAGAGTATACAGGCGGCTGTGCGGGGAGCAGAGTATACAGGCGGCTGTGCGGGGAGCAGAGTATACAGGGGTGTGTGCGGGGAGCAGAGTATACAGGGGTGTGTGCGGGGAGCAGAGTATACAGGGGTGTGTGCGGGGAGCAGAGTATACAGGGGTGTGTGCGGGGAGCAGAGTATACAGGGGTGTGTGCGGGGAGCAGAGTATACAGGCGGCTGTGCGGGGAGCAGAGTATACAGGCGGCTGTGCGGGAGCAGAGTATACAGGCGGCTGTGCGGGGAGCAGAGTATACAGGCGGCTGTGCGGGGAGCAGAGTATACAGGCGGCTGTGCGGGGAGCAGAGTATAGAGGGGGCTGTGCGGGGAGCAGAGTATAGAGGGGCTGTGCGGGGAGGAGATGATAGAGGGGGCTGTGCGGGGAGGAGATGATAGAGGGGGCTGTGCGGGGAGGAGATGATAGAGGGGGCTGTGCGGGGAGGAGATGATAGAGGGGGATGTGCGGGGAGGAGGTGATAGAGGGGGCTGTGCGGGGAGGAGGTGATAGAGGGGCTGTGCGGGAGGAGGTGATAGAGGGGGCTGTGCGGGGAGGAGGTGATAGAGGGGGCTGTGCGGGGAGGAGGTGATAGAGGGGGCTGAGCGGGGAGGAGGTGATAGAGGGGGCTGTGCGGGGAGGAGGTGATAGAGGGAGCTGTGCGGGGAGGAGGTGATAGAGGGGGCTGTGCAGGGAGGAGGTGATAAGAGGGGGCTGTGCGGGGAGGAGGTGATAAGAGGGGGCTGTGCGGGGAGGAGGTGATAGAGGGGGCTGAGCGGGGAGGAGGTGATAGAGGGGCTGTGCGGGAGGAGGTGATAGAGGGGGCTGAGCGGGGAGGAGGTGATAGAGGGGCTGAGCGGGGAGGAGGTGATAGAGGGGGCTGAGCGGGGAGGAGGTGATAGAGGGGGCTGTGCGGGGAGGAGGTGATAGAGGGGGCTGTGCGGGGAGGAGGTGATAGAGGGGGCTGTGCGGGGAGGAGGTGATAGAGGGGGCTGTGCGGGGAGAGGTGATAGAGGGGGCTGTGCGGGGAGGAGGTGATAAGAGGGGGCTGAGCGGGGAGGAGGTGATAGAGGGGGCTGTGCGGGGAGGAGGTGATAGAGGGGGCTGTGCGGGGAGGAGGTGATAGAGGGGGCTGTGCGGGGAGGAGGTGATAGAGGGGGCTGTGCGGGGAGGAGGTGATAGAGGGGGCTGTGCGGGGAGGAGGTGATAAGAGGGGGCTGAGCGGGAGGAGGTGATAGAGGGGGCTGTGCGGGGAGGAGGTGATAGAGGGGGCTGTGCGGGGAGGAGGTGATAGAGGGGGCTGTGCGGGGAGGAGGTGATAGAGGGGGCTGTGCGGGGAGGAGGTGATAGAGGGGGCTGTGCGGGGAGGAGGTGATAAGAGGGGGCTGAGCGGGGAGGAGGTGATAGAGGGGGCTGTGCGGGGAGGAGGTGATAGAGGGGGCTGTGCGGGAGGAGGTGATAGAGGGGGCTGAGCGGGGAGGAGGTGATAGAGGGGGCTGTGCGGGGAGGAGGTGATAGAGGGGGCTGTGCGGGGAGGAGGTGATAGAGGGGGCTGAGTGGGGAGGAGGTGATAGAGGGGGCTGAGTGGGGAGGAGGTGATAGAGGGGGCTGAGCGGGGAGGAGGTGATAGAGGCAGCTGGTGCAAGTTGAGGGGCGGGGGAGGTGACAGCAGGCTGCAGGCCCGCCGGCTCTGCAGCGTACAATCACAGAGCTCCGGGCGAGCGGCGGCTGGTGGTAGTTGAGGGTGCCCTCCAGGGTGCAGGTCTGGGGCTTCTGTCTGTGCCCGCGTGTCCTGTGTCCCTGAGCAGCAGGGTGCGATCCGGGGTTACACTCGTGTCCCGGGTCTTCCCCGTGGTCTGCTGACACGAGTGCAGGGGTGCGGGTCACGGGCTGCTCTGTCTCCCGGTCTTCCCGGGTCTGCTGAGCGATTGCAGGGTGCCGGGTCCGGGCTGCTCTGCTCACCGGTCTTCCAGGTCTGCTGAGCATGTGCAGGTGTGCGGGACCGGGGCTGCTCTGTCTCCCCGGGTCTCCCGGTCTGCTGCCGACTGAGCAGGTACGAGGTCGGGGCAGCAGGAGAATGCTGACGCAGCGGTGGCGGGGGAAGCGGAGATCTGCTCGTGATGACGCTACGCGTCATCACTGCAGTCCGCAAATGCATTCTGGGATTCGGCTACAGTGCCCGAATTCCAACTGCGGGTATAAATAGAATATATATCATTGCACCCTCATTGCCCACAGGTGATCTAGGCAAGATGGAGTTGCCTGAGAGGTGGGGGGGGACAGGGGACCGGATGTCAGTAGACTCATCAGGACTGAAGTCACTTGTGCAGTGAGAGCAACAGACATTGGCCAATGTATGGACCAGAACTCAGAAATAAAAGATAGATTTTGAGTTTTTTTAAAACGTAGTTTTAAACTTTTCTCAATACATATAGCTGGTTACATTTGTACGTCTTTTTAACTGGGGCGCCAACTTTTCTAGTTATATATAAGTATATAAAATAAAAATAATTGGGGGAATTATATCTCTCCCTATACATACCAGGATGGGGAACAATATACCGAGGTGGAAGGTGGACACCGCCATTATAAAACGGGACCCCATTTAACATTAAAAATTATTTTTTCTCTTTTCCTTCACTAAATTTGGGTATTTACAATCCAGTGCATTTTATAAAGCAAAAAATACGGTATGCTCATTTTTCAATTTTTTTTTTTTAGTGGGGGATGTGTCAAAAGTGTGAATATTGTCCTTGAAGAAAAGGATTTTGACAGGATCAGAAAAAAATGGCAGCTACCATCCAGAATCTACCCCATGCACATCTATAAGCTGTGCTGGATATTGGCACTCATGTGCCAATGAAAAGAATGTGGTCGAGCTGCCAACACCATACAGTTATGGAAAGAAAAGGAAAATTTGTGTACTCACCGTAAATTCCTTTTCTCTTAGCCTCTAATTGGGGGACACAGGATGATGGGGTTATGCTATTCTGCCACTAGGAGGCGACACTAAGCAAATGAAAAAGAAGCACAGTGGCCCCTCCAAGCAGTAGATAACCCCCTGACTGGCACAGTTCAGCCAGTTTTGTGCTAAAGCAGTAGGAGGAAAACAATATATAAGCTGAAAAGGCAAACAGGAACTAAAAACAAGAGACACCAACACAACAAGGCCAGCCAGCCACAGGGAGGTGCTGTATCCCCCAATTAGAGGCTAAGAGAAAAGGAATTTACAGTGAGTACGCAAAATTCTCCTTTTCTCCTTCGCCTCATTGGGGGACACAGGACGATGGGACGTCCTAAAGCAGTCCCTGGGTGGGAATAAACATCCACAACTGAAAAACACAGTCTACAGACCAGCAGCCGCTGCCTGCAGGATGCGTCTACCCAGAATCGCATCCCCGAGGCCTGAGTATGAACACGATAGTGTTTCGCAAAAGTGTGTAGGCTGGACCAGGTGGTCAGCTCTGCACACCTGCTCAGCCAAAGCCTAGTGCCGAATGGCCCAAGAGGCACCCACTCGCGTGAGTGGAGTGAGCCCCAACCCCATGGAATAAGCAAATTGCGGAAAGAATAAGCTTCTTGAATAGTAAGCTTAACCCACCAGGCAAGAGTGGCCTTGGACGCGGCCATCCCTTTCCGGTGACCCTCTGGAAGGATGAACAGGGAATCAGTCTTCCTGAAAGGTGCTGTTCTAGACACAAAGTCGCAGAGCCCGGACCAGATCCAGGGTGTGCAGCACCCTTTTAATGTGATGCACCGGAGCCGGACAGAAAGATGGAAGGACAATGTCCTCATTCAAATAGAAAGAGGAAACCACCTTGGGAAGAAAAGACGGCACCGTCCGGAGCACCACCATATCCTGATGAAATGTAAGGAAAGGTGTCTTACAGGAAAGTGCCGCCAGTTCAGATACCCTCCGAATGGAGGTGATTGCCACAAGAAAAACCACCTTCTGATAGAGAAGTCGCAACGAGTCTTGCCGGAGAGGCTCGAAAGGGGGCTTCTGAAGCACGTTCAGGACCAGATTCAAGTCTCAGGCCTCCAAAGGCCTCCTAAAGTCGGGTCTCAAGGGCCAGACCATCAAACGAAGCACCCCTGAGTTCTGGTGATGAAATGGGCCCTGGGAGAGAAGATCCGGACGGTCCTGCAGCCGCCATGGAACGTCTGCGGCGAGTTGCACGAGATTGGCGTACCACGATCTCCTGGGCCAGACCTGGGCCACCAGAACGTGTTCTGCTCTGATTTTCTGCACCACCCTGGGAATGAGGGCCAGAGGAGGAAAGACGTATGGGAGATGAAACTGCGTCCAGTTCTGGACCAGAGCATCTAATCCCAGAGCACAGGGATCTCGAGAGTGGGCAAAGAAGGCGGGAACTTGTGCGTTCATCCTCGACGCCATAAGATCCACATCCGGGATCCCGAACCGATCGCAGATCTGATCGAATACATTTGGATGGAGAGCCCATTCTCCTGACGCAAGTCCCTGGCGACTGAGAAAATCCGCCGCCCAATTCTCGATCCCCGAAATGTGAACTGCCGATAGAACCGCCCCCGACGATTTGGCCCAACGAAGAATCGGCTCCACTGCCCACATTGCTGACTTGCTGCGCGTTCCGCCCCGATGGCTGACATTAGCCACCACGTGCATTGTCCGACTGAATGCGAATGTGACGGCCCCTCAGAAGATGATGAAAATTCCTCAGCGCCAAGTAAATGGCTCAAATCTCCAGGAGATTTATGGGTAGAGAGGATTCCTTTGGGGTCCACCGACCCTGGGCAGTGTGATGACAAAACACCGCTCCCCAGCCGAGGAGACTGGCATCGGTGGTTAGCAGTCCCACCGGACCGGCAGAAAGGATCTCCTCCGAGAGAGAGATGATGGAATCAGCCACCATCGGAGAGAAAGTCTTGTCGCTGCCGTCGGCCAGAAAATCCAATGAAGAGTGAACGGGCTGTGATTCCAGGCTGCCAGGAGAGCCAACTGCAATGGACGAAGATGCCACTGAGCAAAGGGCACTGCCTCAATTGTCGCCACCATCTTCCCCATCGCGAACCGAAGGGAATGTGGAACAGGGTGCAGGAGCATCCGAATCACACAGCGCAGAGAATGAGCGTTGTCCTGGGGAAGTGCAAGTCCCCGAGACGTGTCCAGGATCATATCATGGAATGCGATCTTGCGGCTCTGAACCGGAGAGGATTTTGGTAGATTGAGAATCCACCCTAGACGCAAGAGTGTCCATTCGTGACGCGGACATTGTCCTCGCAGTCCGTTAAAGACAGACCCTTGATTAACAGGTCGTCCAGGTGCAGGAGAACTGACACTCCCCAAACTTGCAGAACGGTCATGACCGCCATGACCTTGGTGAAAATTCGTGGGGCAGTTGCCAATCCGAAAGGAAGCGCAATGAATTGGTAATGATCCTCGTTCACAGCGAAGCGCAAGAACCTTTGGTAAGACTTGGATATCGGAATATGCAAGTAGGCGTCCTTGATATCAGTGGAAGCGAGGAACTATCCCTGCCGCATGGAAGCGATGACTGAAGCAATGACGGAATCCTTGCGATAACGGATCGCAGGGATTCCATCCGAAAATGCCGGACTTGGACAAACCTGTTGAGCGTTTCAAATCCAAAACAGGACGGGAGGATCCGTCCTTCTTTGGCACAATAAACAGATTCACATGGAATCCGTGGAACCGCTCGCTTCGAGGTCCGGAACGACGACTCCCGTCCGCTGCAGGGAGTCGATGGCCCGAAAGAAGGATCTTTCTTTTCCAACATCACAAAGCATTCACTGATCTCAGGGAGACCATTCCAAGAAAACACTGTGGGCAGCTGGTTAAAGCGCTCAACAAGTGAATTTCTAGGCGCATTGCCCCCTGGGAATTATGAATATGCAAATAGAGTCTGTGAGCCTCGGTTAGGAGTCTCAAACACAGGACAAGAAGGCGTATTTTTTTTTCCCCGTTCCCAGAGGACGAGAAAGAAGGAACCTTCTGTGAGGGCGAGTGTGAAACTCGATGCTATATCCGAAAGACACCAAGTCCCAGACCCATTGATAACAGCCAGCCAGGCAAGCCGAAAGCGGGAAAGTCGACCGCCCACTCGGGAAGAGTCTTCCGGAAGAGCAGAGTCAGGAAGAGGAGAACCTTTGCGATCTGGACTCCTTTGACTTAAGACTGTTGTGCGGGGCTGCCAGCTGGAAGCTGACTTACTGGGAGCCCCTGTCTGCGTGTGGCGCACGGTCGACTGTGCAGGACGGGAAACGGACACAGTTCAGAAAGGAACGGAACCTCGACTGTTGACCCTTGGTGAATTTACGCTTGGGTTTCTGCTGAGGAAGTGAGGTACTCTTACCTCCCGTAGCGTCTGAGATCAGCTTATCAAGCTTTTCTCCAAATAGACGCCCAACTAAATAAGGCATGCCAGTGAGCGACCTCCGAAACCAAATCCACCTTCCACTCCTGAAGCCAGAGAGCTCGGTGAATCACGATGGCATTTGAAGCCGCGCCGCAGTGTAATTAGCCGCATCAATAGAAGCGTGCACCAAGACTTCCCCCGCTACAGAAATCTGAGCCGCCATATCCAACAACTCTGGATCCGCACCTCTTAACGTAAAGCGGAGTATAAATCACCCACCCAGGTCACAATGGCCTTAGCCACCCACATGGAGGCAAAAGAGGAAGACAGATGATCCTGGAGCCTCGAACACGATCTGGACAATTGTTCCAGCTGACGGTCAGTGAAGTCCTTGATAGACGCACTATCAGGAAGAGAAAGAAGGGTGCTAGATGCCAGACGGGACACGGGGGATGCACCTGGGGGGAATCTGACCAAGCTTGTGCCACTGCTGGCAAAAAGGGGTAACAAGCCTCAATTGCTTTACGATTACCAAACCGTTTATCCGGATGGGACCAATGTTTCTGCAGTACTTCCTGAATCTCAGGATGATCAGAGAACACCTTCTGAGGCCTTTTGGGCTCTTGAAAGGGATCACGTGATCCGAGGAGGCGACCGGAGCCGGGTCACAGACACAACTGACACCAGGTCGTCCACAAAAGCAAGGGTATCAGGAGGAAGCGGACTCGAGGGATCACCCAGATTCATCTCCACATCCGAATCACGAAGCTCACCAGACAAGCGTGATTCACGAGACCTACTCCGTGCAGGGAAGTCTGGGATCCCTGAGACGGGGCCGTGGTAGACCCCCTGCAGTTCTCTTCCATTCCAGATGTATGGAAGGAAAGGAGTACGAGAGCGCGTCTCCTCCTGACCGAACAGTCGTCCAGAGAACCCGGCTGGTCCGACGTGCTGGACGAAGAATGGGCCTGCACAACCCGGATCAGCATCTCAGAGTTGCTGTATGGATTGGCTTACAGACTGCGACAATGCAACGCCCATTCCGGCGGAGCGAGAACGCTAGCGGGCACATCCTCACCAGTGGGTGCCTGTTCAGAGATAGAGGCATAGGGCTGAGAGGAATTGGCACAGGCCTGGCAGAGCGGGGTACAACAACCGCAGGGCAGCGCAGCCTTGCACGCAGTGCAAAGGCATAGTACACATTAAAGGCCTTTGGTGCTCTCTTGCCTTTCTTGTCAGACATAATCCCACTATACACAGAGGTATACACTGCTGAGTGCCAACAGACTGACAATGCTGCAGCAGAATGAACTATTCACTGCTGAGCACACAATATACAGCTTAGGGCTACAGCAGGATATAAACCACTGCTGAGCCCTGTCACCTGGAAGCGCAGCACTGCCCAAACTCCTGTGTCCCCCTGCAGAGCTCCAACCGCGCTGTAGTGAAGTCCCTCTCTGAAGATGGCGCCAGAAACTGCCTGGGAGCAGGAAACGCTAGGCCACGCCCCCCCAGTGATGCCCAGAGCGGACCCGCGCGATTGGATGATGGGCCGGCCGGGGCATTCCCGGACGCGCCCATCACCACTAGGGGCGGGGAAACAACTTACAGGCCCGAAGCCGTGGCCTAAATTAATACACCAAGCCGCTGGCTGAGGGGGGAGGGCCGGCACACGGAGCGGCAGGCGCTCAGGAGAGCACATGGGGACACCGGAGGACAGCGCAGCTCCTACCTTATGACTGGCTCCCCACCCTGGAACCCACAAGGGGCAGGGGGAACAGACTCCATCCCAGCGCAGCTCCATCTTTTCTGCTGCTGAGGCCAGAGGCCCAGGGAATACCTCCTGCAACCCAGATTCCCAACTGTGGGGTCTGGGGAGGGATGCTGCAGAAGCAGGCCATCACCTACCACTCAGAGCCCCAACTGTGGGGCCTGAGGAGGGACCGTGCAGCGGTCTGAATGGAACTCGATGAGAGAAATAAACAGTGTCTTACCTCCTAAGATACTAAGCAAAAAACTGGCTGAACTGTGCCAGTCAGGGGGTTATATACTGCTGGGAGGAGCCACTGTGCTTCTTTTACATTTGCTTAGTGTCACCTCCTAGTGGCAGATTAGCATAACCCCACCGTCCTGTGTCCCCCAAAGAGGCGAAGGAGAAAGACTATTTTATAACCATGCACAATCCTATTTGAATGTAATTTTGGGCACTTATCTGTGCTAACATAGCTCTTACCTTCGTGTAGGACATATTTTTTGTTACATATCATTACAATGGGTTTGACTTAGGCTGGCTTCACATTTGCGTATGTGTCTGCATGCAGACACATACACAGTGCAAAGCAGGGTCTAAAAGATATGTCCGCAGCGGAGAATGACCGCCTGCGGACACATCACTGTGGAGCCTGGGCAGCCAATCACCGGTGACCGGGGGCGGAGATCTGCGCCTGAGATCTCCACCTCCCGGCCGCCGGTAAGCTCCGGGGCATGTCGGCGGGGAGAACAGCTGATTTGACAGCTGTTTGAATCTTCCCGCGCCGACACCGAGAGGAGATGTCGGCGCGGGAAGATTCAAACAGCTGTCAGATCAGCTGTTCTCCCCGCCGACATTGCTAGCAGATTACCAGAGGCCGGGAGGCGGAGGACAGCAGAGGCTCCAGCTGATCTCCCGGTGGCCGTCGGTGAGCTCCTGTGACATCACCGGCGGCCACCGGGAGATTTTTCAATGGGTCCGCAGCGTTCTCCTGCGCTGTCAAGCGCAGAACACTGCGGACCCATTGAAGACAATGCAGGTTTTGTGCGCTTGGGGACGCTTGCTGATTTTCCAAGGTCCCCAAGCGCACAAAAAAACCCAACATGCTGCGTCCCGGGTGCGGACGCTGGACACCGGAAGGAGCAGATATCGTCCGCATCCGCACCCGAACGCAGCAAACGCAAGCACTATGCGTTCCTATGTTAAACATAGGAACGCAGTGCGCATGCGTTTGGCTGCGTATGGGAACGCAGCATACGCTGCGTTCACATACGCAAATGTGAAGCCAGCCTAATTAAAACTAGTGGAGAACATACCAATACCAGCTAAAACGTCTGACAAAAAAAAAAAAAAAAAAAAATCACATCCAAAATCAAATTGGTTGCTATGGGCAATTATCCTCTTTTCTTGACTAATTGTTATAATTTTAGTACATTGCCTTGTCCATTGTAATATGAAGATGTACAGCTACTCAACCTCATGGCACGGTTAACGGGGTTTGATGTGAGCTACGGTGCAGAGCTCACATCATTTCCCCGACATCTCAGCTGATCTCTTCAGTTGAGATGTCGGGCTTCCAGCACCGATTGGATCCGGGATTCAATTGGTGCTGTTAACCCTTTGGATCCCGCTGTCAATTACGGACAGCGGGATCCAAAGCCACCACAGCAGGGAACGCGCTGTTCCCCGCCTGCACCGTAGTTCCCATGATATCGCGAGATGTCCGGTGCTCATGTGACAGCCCGGGGTCCTGGCTTGAGCCCCGGAAGCTGTCAGGGACCACTTCCTGTGAGTGGTTGGCAAGCACTGCCAACCACTCACAGTGCGCAATTCTGACAGATCCTGATGTGCTGCAGCTCATCGGGACCTGTCACAAGCGATCAGCCACTGCAGTACTGAGGCGTCCTATGGCGCCACAGTAAAATAGTAAAATATGAGGAAAAAAAAAACCTAAACATTCAAATGACCCCGTTTTCCCACACTCAAAATAGAAGTATTTAAAAAACAAACACATATTTGGTATCGCCGCATTCAGAAACACTCGATCTATCAATATATAAAATCAATTAATGAGAGCCGTAAACTGCATAAAGGAGAAAAAGATCCAAACACCAAAATTAATTTTTTTTGGTCGCCGCAACATTGCTATACAATACAATAAACGGGCAATTAAAACAGAGCATCCACCCAAAATTGGTATCACTAGAAACATCAGCCCAAGATGCAAAAAATAAGCCATCTCACAGCCCCAGATCCCGAAAAATGAGGATGCTACGGGGCGCAGAACATGGCGCAAAGAGTGCGATTTTTTTTTCCCAAGCTTCAGAATTTTTTTCCCACCATTTAGATACCAGTAAAGATATACATGTTTGGTGTCTACGAACTTGGACCGACCTGAGGCATCACGTCGTCATGTCTGTTTTACCATATAGTGAACATGATGACTATAAAACCCAAAAAACAAATGAAACGTGTAATTGCACTTTTTTGCCATTTCACCGCACTTGGAATTTTTTCTGATTTCCCTATATACTATATGGTAAAATAAATGATTCGATCGGAAAGTACAACTCGTCCTGCAAAAAATAAGCCCTCATATATCTATATTGATGGAAAAATAAAGTTGTGGCTCGGGAAACAGGGGAGCAAAAAACAAAAATAAAAAAAAGAAAATTCCCGGGTCAGGAATCCTTGTGTAATTATGTAAAATAGAATAGGCCTTCAATAAGACTCTGTTCACACTACATTTGCAGAAAGTTCTTCGGCCATCTTTTATACCACAATCCCATTGCCAACTGTATGGAACAGACAATGCTATTCCGTGTACACAAGGGTGTCTAGTTTAAAAAGAATATAACAAAAGCTTAAATGCGACCAACCTTTTGTCATGAACTCGGTAACAATGTAGATTGGCTCTTCAGACACCACAGCGTAAAGGGGAACTAGTTTATCATGCCTGAGCTTTTTCATGATCTGCGCTTCCTGTAGGAAGGCTTCCGGCATCATCGTCCCAGGCTTTAGTGTTTTAATTGCTACTTTTGTTGTTCCATTCCACGTTCCTGTAACACAAAACACAGCAAACAAAAAGTTAAATATGACAATTAAAGGAAAAGCTGAGAGATAAAAATTACCATTCCTCTCGTCTAGAGGAGGCAATGCATGCACTGTAAGGCCACGTTCATACAGTGCATTTATGATCCATTTGTTTGTGCTGCATTTTTATTAAATTTTCGGCAGCAAAACTGGATCAGTTTAAAAAAAAAAAAAAAAAAAAAAATGCACCAAAAATGTACTGCGTTTTTGATCTATTTGATTCCAAATTATTATGCAAATGTTCTTTTTCTCTGATTTTCCTAAATGCTTGGTGCAAATGACATTCAGTGTAATAAAAGTCTTCACCTGTTAGAGTATACATCAAATTTTATTGAAGAAATCTCCCTATGATAACAGTATAATCTTCAAAATTAAAAAAAAAACTCTAAATGCCCTGTTCCAAATTATTAGGCACAGCAGAGTTTCTAAACATTTGATATGTTTGAAAGAACTGAAAATGCTGATTTGTTGAATTTGCAGCATTAGGAGGTCACATTCACTGAAATAAAAAGCTATTTAACTCCAGAACATCCTAACAGGCCAAGTTACATGGTAACATAGGAACCCTTCTTTGGTATCACTTTCACAATTCTTGCATCCATTGAACTTGAGTTTCTGGAGAGTTTCTGCTTGTATTTCTTGCATGATGTCAGAATAGCCTCCCAGAGCTGCTGTTTTGATTTGAACTGCCTCCCACCCTCATAGATCTTTTCCTTGATTATACTCCGAAAGGTTCTCTACAGAGTTGAGGTCAGGGAAAGACTGTGGCCACACCATGAGTTTATCTCCTTTTATGCCCATAGCAGCCAATGACACAAAGGTATTCCTTGCAGCATGAGATGGTGCATTGTCAAGCATGAAGATGATTTTGCTCCTGAAGGCACGTTTTTGCTTTTTGTACCATGGCCTTGTTGGGAAATGTTGGCCATCCACCAACCATCCACTACTCCATCCATCTGGACCATCCAGAGTTGCTCGGCACTCCTCAGTAAACAAGACTGTTTGAAAATTAGTCTTCATGTATGTCTGGGCCTACTGCAACTGTTTCTGCTTGTGAGCACGGTTTAGGGGTGGCCAAATAGAAGGTATATGCACTACAGCAGGCCTTTGAAGAATCCTACACCTTGAGGTTCGAGGGACTCCAGAGGCACTAGCAGCTTCAAATATCTTTTTGCTGGTTTGTAAGGCCTTTTTAGCAGCTGCTCTCTTAATCCGATGAACTTGCCTGGCAGAAACTTTCCTCATTCTGCCTTTATCTGCACAAACACGTCTGTGCTCAGAATCTGCCACAAATCTCTTCATAGTACGATGATCATGCTTACGTTTTTGTGCAATATCAAATGTTTTCATCCCTTGTCCAAGGCATTGCACTATTTGTTGCTTTTCGGCAGCAGAGAGATCCTTTTTCTTTCCCATGTTACTTGAAAACTGTGGCCTGCGTAATATTGTGGAACACCCAGTTTTCCTTTTATTGGGCTCACCTGCCAAACCAATTATCACAGGTATCTGAGATTGAGGTCAGTGATCCAAAGAACCCTAAGGCTGGCTTCACACTGCAGTTTTTCACTGATCAGTGGCCATCAGTGTTTGTGTGCCATAACCAGGAGTGTCTCCAAAACTCAGAACAGATGTCAACCTTTCAATTATGTGTTTTTCTCTGCAAGTTCCTCTCCTGGTTCCTCTCCTGGTTTTGGCACACAAACACTGATTGACACTGATCAGTGAAAAACTGCAGTGTGAAGCCAGCCTGAGACACAATACCATCAATGTGTTTCATTCAAAAAGAACAAAACCCCTATGACACTTAAACCATGTTCCAAATTATTATGCAAATTGGTTTTATGTGCTGCACTTTTTTTTCCATTACAATGGAGTCGATGGAGGAAACATAGGAGAAAAAACTGATCACTAATCGACATGCTCATTCTTTGTCTGGATGCGTTTTCTGCACCCAATACAGGCCAGTAAAAAAATACAGCTCAGAACAGCATCTCTGAAAACTCATTGGCATTGCTGGGCATTACAGCAAGTGATCCATTTTTCAGGCAAAAACGGATCACAAAAAACGAATCAGAAGTGCACAGTGTGAACATGGCCTAAAGGAGGGGGGGGGAAATCACACACTGGTGATTACGTTGCACAAATCCACAGCTAGTTATTGTGCGAACTATGTGGTCAAGGATTCAAAACCTCCATCCATGTGTAGTTAAAAACAGAAATAATACATCTAATCTGCAGCATGTACACATGGATTTGTTGGGGATCTTCACATTTTGCAATGTATATCACACATGTGGATATATCTGCTGATTCTACATTAAAACCACATCAGTTAGGCTGATTGATGAGGATTTGAGATGTAAAGGGGTTATCCACTAACAAGGATTGGGGTGGTTTTCTCATCCCCCATGTTTGCGCTCAATAAAATAAAATAGTTTACTCTCCTCCTGTGCCGACGCGGTTCCATCGGTGTCTATGCTCACATTCCCGGAATTCATGTGAGGTTATTACATAATGTGACCCCTCGCCCAATCACAGCCAGCTTCACTCCCGCCTTAAGGCATATAAGCAATAGACAAGAAATGAATGGCAGCGGAAGCTCTGTTTAGTCGTAATCTATAGGTTATTAATTACTTATAAATCTGAAGGCAGGAGAGGGAAGCCGGTGGTGATTGGGTGTGGGGTGCACATGTCGTCATAACCTCACGAGCCCCGGGAACGCAAGTGTCGACACAACTGTAACGGGGCTGGCTCTGGAGTAGAAACTTTTTTTTTTTTAATTTTATTTGGGCCAAACATTGAGAATGAGAAGGGGTTGCCCAAGTAGTGAACAACCCTTCTAGTGGGCATTTAGATGCCAAAGTATTCATAAACAAGTGTTAAAAACGCTCAGGTTATGGTTATCTTGCTGTGTTAACAGGTTGCCGATATAAACTGTCATTCACCTGGTGAATGATCAACTGGGCAGCACATCATTTTTGGCATTGCATTGTTCTGTGTAAATCGAAGAACATGGCAGCCTATGCTCACTGAGAGATCAAGTCGGGATCACTCAGAGAATGTCGTTTGCTTTGGTCCGACTGAGTAAGGAGGCATTCCAATGATCGCTGATGGGTAAGAGTTTGCCAATCGGTAGTCGTATTAACATTTAGATAAACATGTGGAATGAGAAATGTATTTTGGCCATTAAGTTTCAGTTACAATGTAAAAACGTTTACTAGAGCAACGGAGCAATCCTAGTATAAACCTCACAGAGAATCCAGCACAGTAGATTAGAGGTCACACGATAGCACTAGAGCCACGAGTAATGTTGGCCGGCATGTCCTCCGGTTACCGAGATTTCCAACAAAGCTCCAAAACTTACTGCAGGAGCAACTGCCGTGTACACAAGCATGATATGAGGAGCATCTACTGTATGACACTCCAAAATAGATTGTTGCTATAGTGATCGGAAAATTAATAAAAAAGGAAAACTGATGATTCATTTATTCAAGCTCCACAGACAAATGTGAAGACATCAATACAGGGCAGACATCACAGGCGTCATAAAGCCTGAAAATAAGAGAATTTAATTTATTTGGAAGCAAAATCAATGAGGTCACGCATTTAATAAATATGTTTGAGATGTAGAAAGCCTCCAAATGAAGTCATATCCCAAACATATTGTGATATTTACCCTTCCAGGCTATAAATCACGTCAATAAGGAAACATTATCTCATCGAAGCTTCATGGGAGAAGTGAGTGAGATTAGCGAGACGAGGGGCTGAATCTATAAACAAGCATTGCTGGATTTTATACCAATTCTTTATTTCAGGAGAATTGTCATCTGGTTTTAGTAAAGATTTACTTGCTGGACACTTTGGAACAGTCACCAATGACACATATACGGTACATTTATCAGATACACAGAATAATACAACTCACCCATCCACACTTCTCCAAAACATCCTTGACCCAGTTTAACCTCAAGCCTTAAGGATTCTCTAGGAATTTCCCATGCGTCCTTTGCTAGCCCCTGGGTCTGTGGTTTCACGGTGGGGCACACAGTTGTTAACCTATAGCACAAGCCATCAGCATGTTCTTATATGAAATAGAAAAAAAGATCTGTAATCAATGCACTGAAAGTACAAGACAATAGATAGGTGAAACGTGGAAAAACTGTCAAATTATGTCAGGAAAATGATGTACAGCTGTGTCCCTGGGGATCAGTGTGAAGATACCCACACTTCCGTCAATGATGTGGGCATGGGCACAGTTTGATGGAGCTAGGCATCACGATGGAGGAGCACATTTGCCTGGTAAGGTTAATTATTACTTTTACTACAAGTACCTTACATTTTTAAATGAAGCTCCTGAAAAAGCCCAGATAGCGGTGAAACATGCATCAAGGTGCCGTGTGCTCCACCCATATTAGGATTAACATGTCCCAAGGCATTTTTTTAGATTGAGGATTTGGTTTCCATATTGCACCTATCACATTTGTGCTTCTCTTATTATTATCCTTTTCATTTACCATCTATAGCAATACCCAGTGGTTTATTTATATTGTTTTTGACCATTATACATAGTATTACTAACAATCGATATTTAAGTGCCACTCCAGCAGGTTTTTTTTTATTGCACCCCTGGAGAAATGCTTCAAATCCAAGTCCCCCGCCGGCTGTGTTATACTCCCCTTCCACCGCCTTTGTCCCTTTTCAGTGGTGCTTCGGTCGGTCGGAGTTGATAAGTGACCTGCCGGCTGCTCCAGTGTTTCATGGAGCACACCGGATTTCACTTTTCAATACACCTCTATGGGGCCTCCTTCTGGCTCCCGGAGATGCATTGAGCGTCTGTGGCGTAGCTTCCAACTTCCGACCAGTCAAAGTTATGGGCACAAGATGGAAGCGCGTTACAGGAACAGCGATGAAAAGGATGAAACATTGGTGGGCGATTATACGACAGGGGACCTACATTTAAAGCGCCACACCAGTGAAAAAAATACTGTAGTTGTGATTTAACAGTATTGCTTGATCTATTCTTTTCTATGGCCCATAGTGTATCAATGTGTAGCCTCTCTTAGGTACTAGCTTTTTAGGTTTCCTTAGATATTATTACTGATTGTTTTCCTTTGTTGGGGTAGTAATTGTTGACCCACAGCATACATACTATATGTTAATATGGAATTTTGCTTTTGAGGATTGGTATTGGTACTTGGGGGCTATAGTGATTTTTGGTGTAACATACTGGCATCTTTTCATCTAAGTGCCTCCCTCATTTTGGCCATTGTTTATCTGATATCACAGTTTCTTCAGGTCTCTTCTATGTATAACTGTAATAAATTAGCTATTTTCATTGGTTTAGATAAATGGTTTTCATCTGAGTTCTTGACGATTATCCTGTACCTCTGTTTTGCTATATTTGTATGGACAATATATAATATTTCCAATATATCACACATACAAGAATACTCTCAGATAATAAGTCTGGCATGAAAGAAAAATAATTTTCCATAACTTATATCCTATTTCCAAAATTCTTTTCACCCCACACACTCCCATCTTTTTTCCATTTTTATTCTATTTTGTGTAGTAACTATAATGCAAGTTAAAAAAATGCAGTGATGCGAATAAACTTTATAAGGAATGAAAAGGATCTTTATTTTGTTGTTAAACAATCTCATCTGGATTGTGAAAAATGCTGGTGTGAAACTAGGCTGTAACAGAGCTCAGAAAGCTAACCACACCCACACCAGTCTCTCTATGTACATAGTCTATTAATTGTGACCTGCTTATCACAGGGGGGGCATGATCACTCACAAGTTCACTGCTAGCTAGTCACAGCAGTCTTAATGAACTCATGATTAAATCTTCATTAAAAGTAAAAAAAAAAAAAAAACAGTAGATAGTGCAGTAAGAGACATGCAGAATTCTGTGTTTAATCCCCATCTAATGTTGCTCTTAGGGTGCCTTCACACTGCGGCGTGATCCGGTCCGGGGCTGTCCGGGAAGACCCTGACAGCCGCGGACTGGATCAGCACACAGGACTGGAGGGCTAATATGCCGTCCGGTGTGCAGCCACACACAGTTCCCGCTGCTGATAAGTCAAGACCGCAGCGTCGCGGTGTGCAATCAC
This sequence comes from Allobates femoralis, assembly GCA_033576535.1. Classification (NCBI taxonomy): domain Eukaryota; kingdom Metazoa; phylum Chordata; class Amphibia; order Anura; family Aromobatidae; genus Allobates; species Allobates femoralis. The sequence goes on from JARQOC010000005.1 coordinate 153,941,066, forward strand.
TCCGCAATGTGAAGGCACCCATAGATTGCAAAGCAAAAACCCCTGGATTGATATTTCAGATACTGCACATCACATCCAGAACAACTAGATTAGTGAGAATACATCTGCGGACAACCCAACAGATGGCCAGAACTTGGGCACACATGTGTTGTCACACAGTACAGTGTTCAGCTATCTAAAGAGTCCCATAAAAATTGAATGGAATGCTAATCCCCTGTTCTGCTATTTCAATATTGAATGGTCAATTATCTAGAAGTATCACCTAACACTTAAAAAATGTACAATGAGAGGGGGAAAAAAGCAACCACCAAAATAATATAAAAGAAGATTTAGGCACTTACCAGAGTAGTGTTTTACAAGTTTCTGTAGTGATTCAAATTGTGCCCGTGTAGTGATATAGTATCCTCCATTATCAAGTTTTCTTATCTTGTAGTGTTTCACATTATCACCTCTCACTTCATCCCAGTCCCGGATGGACAGTGAAAAAGCTCCTACAAAGCAAAATGTGTGCAAGAGAATTTACTAATCTATCATGGAAGATCACTATATTGATCAGAAAGTTTGGCTTTGTTCCATAATCCCCTCCAACCTCTGATGTACAGCATGAGAAAAGCTTTATCTGTTAAATACTTATAAATACTTAAATGTCTGGTCAGAAGAAAAGCAAGCTTGGTACCTGTTCAAAAACTGGTCTCAGATACGGGTGAACTTTGATACTGTGGACGTGCTAACACTGTCCGTATAAGCTAGGTCTTGGCCTGAGGTGTCAGGATTTATTGGCAATTTAATTATACTTAAAATACTTAACAAAAAGAGACAGACTCATTTTAGAGAGGTTGTCCACTACTCCGACAGCCCCTTCTTAGTCTCTTTCTTTTGCTCCAATAAATTATTTGCACTCGGCTCTCATTTCCTCTGGATGTTTGATTTGCCAGAAGGAGAAGGAGGGAGAAGCCACCTCTGATTGGCTGCCGGGATTGCGTGACAATGTCACACGATCCCCAGGAGAGCCAGTGCTGATTTTGTTGGGGGAAAACAGATTCAGGAGGTTGTTCAAGTAGTGGAAAAGCTCTTTAAAAAGGCACCATGGATGGGTCACAGTGTAGATCTTTCAGAGTTAACTCCAGCCATACATTTACTCAGGCCTTTCCTTAGTTGCTGAGAAATAAGTATTTGAATCAATATGTAAATCAGACTATTCTGCTTTAGGAATGCGGAAGCACTTCCCGAGCCTCTGTCACTCCAGCTCTATTCCCTGCTCAGCTCCACCTCCTCCTGTTTGACAGCCTCTATCTTATGTGACTTCAAGCAATGACAGTCAATCAAGCAGGAAGAAGTGCTCAGTAAAGAGCTGTAGTGACAGAGGTATGGGAAGGGCTTTCATGTTCCCAAAGCACTTCAGTCTCATTTCCATATTCATTCAAAAACTGAATTCTCAGCAACTAGGAACAGGTATTACTGGAATGAGCTGCAGCTCATCTGTATCTCCCAGAATCGCGGACCTGTTGTGGTTGCATCACCTGCTAACTACAACAGGAAACTGCGCTCTGACAGCATTCGGGGTCTAGCCAGGGGATACTATCGCGGGATCTCCGAAACAGGTGGGGAACAGCGCGTTCCCCACCGCGGCCGCCTTGGATCCCACTGTCAGTGATTGACAGTGGGATCCAAGGGGTTAACAGGGCCGATCAGATCCTGCATCCGATCGGAGCGGTTAGCCCGACATCTCAGCTGAGATGTAGGCTGTTTGATGTGAGCTCCGCGCCGGAGCTCACAACAAACACCCCTTACCGGCCCATGACGTTGTACAATGTCATAGGTCGGGAAAGGGTTAATGAAGCTGCTAGTTGAGGAGCTGTGAGGCGTCAATTTCTCAAACTAGAATTTTCCAGGGACAATTGTCCGCGCTGCCACAAATAACTATCACCTCATACACTCCCTGATGAAGGAGCATAGCAGGCTCCGAAATGCGTTGGATGGATCCAAATAAAGGTATAGAGTGAACTTCTGATTCAGTTATTTGTGGCAGCACGGATCGACGACACATTGTCCCTGGAAAATTCTGGAATTTGACCACATAGCACGTGGAGGTGTGGGTCCAGCAGCAGCCGCCATTACATGTTTTTCATACTGGTTGTGTGTCACACAACTAGACCAGGTGAGCAGTGTTCATTACGGCTCTTTAGCCGCTGATTGTTAAAAAGATAAGACCCTATCTGCGCTTGCTTCCTTCTTTTAGTTTAATTTCTCAAACTAGAGACTCTAATGTACTTGTCTTGTTGCTCAGTTGTGCAGCGGGGCCTCCCACTTCTCTTTGTACTCTGGTTAGAGCATGTTTGTGCTCTCCTCTGCAGGGAGTAGTACACACCATTGTAGGATATTCTTCAGCTTCTTGGCAATTTGTCACATGGAATAGCCTTCATTTCTAAGAACAAGAATAGACTGTCGAGTTTCACATGAAAGTTCTCTTTCTGGCCATTTTGAGAGTTTCATAGAACAAAACAAATGTAATGTTCCAGATTCTCAACTAGCACAAAGGAAGGTAAATTTTATAGCTTTTCAGCCAAACAATTTTCAGCTGTGCTAGCATACTTGTACAAGGGTTTTCTAGGGCTTTCTAAACATTCCTTTAGCCTTCTTGCACAGTTAGCAAACACAATGCATCATTAAAAGACTGGAGTGATGGTTGTTGGAAATGGGCCTCTATATGCCTATGTAGATATTGCATTAAAACCAGACGTTTGAAGCTAGAATAGTCATTTACCACATTATGAATGTATAGAGTGTATTTCTGATTCATTTAATGTTGGCTTTATGTGCTTTTCTTTCAAAAATAAAGGAAATTTCTAAATGACCAGAAACATGTGACCTAATGATGTGCAACAAACGTGCAAGAAGTGTGCAATACAACTAGAAAACATTGCAATTGAATTGTATGCTAGCCCAAATCAATATCTGAGTGCCAGTAAAAAAAGCTAAATCTATTTGTATCAGAATATTATTATTATTATTTATATAGCGCCATTAGGTTCCATGGCGCTTTACATGAGGATGAGGGAGACAAGAACAAGTACACTAAATCTAGGCGATCAGGACGTACAGGTACAGGAGGGGCAGGGACCCTGTCCACGAGGGCTCACAGTCTGAGGGGCGGGTTAGGATACAGTAGGATGGGGGAATGTCAGGTATGGGGCGGTCTCCTGGGTCTCATGGCAGGTTGTAGGCTTGACGGAACAAGTGAGTCTTCAGGTGACACTTGAAGCTACTCAGGGTAGGAGAGTGTCTGACGTGTTTGGGCAGGGAGTTCCAGAGTAAGGCAGATGCCCGGGAGAAGTCCTGGACTCGGTTGTGCGAAGAGGTGATGAGGAGGGAGCAGAGGAGGAGTTCTTGGGAGGAGCAGAGGTTGCGTGAGGGTAGGTATCGGGAGACCAGGTCGGAGATGTATGGTGGGGCCAGGTTGTGTATGGCTTTGTACGCCATGGTTAGTGTTTTGAATTGGGATCTCTTGGAGACGGGTAGCCAGTGAAGGGATTGGCAGAGGGGGGAGACAGGGGAGTAGCGGGAGGACAGGTAGATGAGTTGGGCAGCGGAGTTGAGGATAGACTGGAGAGGTGTGAGGGAGTTAGCCGGGAGGCCATTGAGAAGGAGGTTGCAGTAGTCAAGGCGGGAGATGATAAGAGCATGGATGAGTGTTTTAGCGGTGTTGTGGGTGAGGAAGGAGCGGATCCGTGAGATGTTCTAGAGCTGGAGCCGGAGGGATGTGGTGAGGGCCTCGATGTGGGGCTTGAAGGATAGGGAGGAGTCAAGGATTACCCCGAGGCACTTGGCTTGGGGGACTGGGGAGAGGGCGCAGTCGTTGATGCAGATGGATAGGTTGGGAGGTGGGGTGGAATTTCTTGGGGGGGAAGACTATGAATTCAGTTTTGTCCATGTTGAGTTTAAGGAAGCGAGCAGAGAAGAAGGATGAGATGGCAGAAAGGCATTGTGGGATTTTCGAGAGTAGGGAGGTGATGTCAGGGCCGGACAGGTAGATTTGGGTGTTGTCGGCGTAGAGGTGGTACTGGAGGCCATGGGACTCAATGAGTTGCCCTAGGCCGAGAGTGTAAATGGAGAAAAGTAGGGATCCCAGGACCGAACCTTGGGGGACTCCGACAGAAAGGGGGTAGGGTGAGGAGGAGGTGTGGGAGTGCGAGACGCTGAAGGTCCGGTCCCCTAGGTATGAGGAGATCCAGGAGAGGGCAAGGTGGGTGATGCCAAGGGATTCCAGGATCCGGAGAAGAAGGGAGTGGTCAACCGTGTCAAAGGCGGCAGACAGGTCAAGGAGTAGCAGGATGGAGTAGTGGTGTTTGTTCTTGGCGGTCAGTAGGTCGCTGGTGACTTTGGTCAGGGCTGTTTCGGTGGAATGGAGGGGTCGGAAGCCGGACTGTAGGCGGTCTAAGTGGGAGCACGAGGAGAGGTGAGAGGACAGTTCGGAGTGGACGTGCTGTTCAAGTAGCTTAGAGGCGAATGGGAGAAGAGATATGGGGCGATAGTTATCGACAGAGGTAGGGTCAAGTGAGGTTTTTTTTAGGATGGGCGTGATTAGGGCGTGTTTGAAGGCCGAGGGGAAGGTACCAGTGCTAAGTGAAAGGTTAAAGAGGTGGGTGAGGGCTGGGATGAAAATGGAGGTGTGGTTCGGAATGAGGTGGGATGGGAGTGGGTCGTGGGCGCTCGTGGTGAGGTGTGATTTTGACAGGAGGGAGGAGAGTTGGTCTTCAGTTAGGGGGGGGGGAAGTGTGATGGAGGAGGAGGGCAGTGTAGGTGGGAAGGGGAGTTGTGGGGATAGTGGACCGAAGCGGCTTCTGATCTTGTCGATTTTCTCCTTGAAGAAGGTCGCAAAGTCTTCAGCAGAGATGAGGGGAGAAGGGGAGGAGCAGGCGGGCGAAGTAAGGAGTTGAAAGTTTTGAAGAGCTGGTTGGGGTTGCGGGACAGAGAGGTTATAAGGGATGAGAAGAACACTTGCTTGGCGGTAGCAAGGGCCGTCTTGAAGTCAGTGATGGATTGCTTGAACAGCGCAAAGTGCTCGGGGGTGTAGACTTTTTCCATCTCCTCTCGGCGACTCTGGACGCCCGTCTCAGGTTTTTAGTGAGGGTGGTGTGCCAGGGTTGCCTGTTAATGCGTGGAGCATGGAGAGTGAGGGGCCGGCTAGGTCGAGAGCGTTCATTATGGTGGTGTTGTATAGGGTGGTGGCAATGTCAATGTTGTCAGCGCAGGGTATGTCGGTGAGAGGGAGGAGTAATTCAGAGAATAAAGGAAGATCAAGATCTTTTAGGTTTCGGCGAGGGTGATCAAGTTTGGGGAGAAAGGGTAGTGTGGCAGGGGAGGAGAGGGCGGAGAAGGTCAAGAGATGGTGGTCGGACAGTGTGAGTACCGAGGTTGTGAGGTTAGAGAGAGCGCAAAGGCGGGTAAAGATGAGGTCAAGCGTGTGGCCTTGTTCGTGGGTGGGAGAGGACCATTCGGAGAGCCTAGGGAAGTGGTCAAGGAAAGAAGGTTGGAGGTGGCTGAGGAGGTAGTGTCAACGGGGATATTGAAGTCGCCCATGATGATGGAGGGGATGTCAGTGAAGAGGAAGTGAAGTAGCCAGGTGGTGAAGTGGTCAAGGAAGGAGGCGGTGGGTCCGGGGGGGCGGTAGATGATGGCTATTTGGAGGTTGCAGGGGGAGAAGATTCGGACTGAGTGGGCTTCGAAGAAGGGGACAGTGACGGATGTGGGCTGGGGGATAGGGCTGAAGGTGCAGGAGTTGGACAGCAGTATGCCGACTCCACTGCCGTGTTTGCCAGAGGGACGGGGGGGAATAAAGAGTGTTATGCTGCGCTGCCGTATGAAAGACGTCATCAAAAGAGAAGAATGGTACAATGGTGAGCTGTATTTCTACATATTTCAGAGAAATAACCTTCTCCTTAAGGATTGTTTTCCTGAAGGACAATGTTATTCTCTGAAGCGAAATAACGATCTTCATCAAACCATTCTTGTCTTCTGAGGATGTCTTTCATGGGAGTGCAGCATAAAGTCCATTTCTTTGATACAAGTAGATGTTGATAGTGGCTGTGACTTACACACCCCTTTAAGTGGAGCCTTCCCCTTGTGCTTTTATACCCATGTACACACAGGTAACACCCTATGTGACTGTCTCTCCAGCTAGTGTTGTGAATACTTAATAAACCTAGCACCCTATAGGCTTGGTATCTGTATATTTATTGCCAGTCTTGATAAATGAACCTCATTGTTTATGTAAATTTGGTTGTTTTACACCTTTAAAAAATAATGTAATATAAATAGTGTAATGAGGTATGAACAGCCCATCACTGCTTATTGCACATAGGATTACCTTTAGTGGTTTCACTCTCTCTAACCAAGAACGTTCCTCTCTGATTTCCTGGGCTGAGAAGCAATCTCTCTGCATCTTTTCTCCCCATTTTGCCAAAATACCACCTAGAAATAAGGAAAGCAGCACAAATCTCACTTCTCATGATTCACATGCATCAAAACATCCTCTTATTCATCATTCTCCTTGAAACATCCTTTTATGCACATTGTTTGATGAAATATTTCACTTTTGTATTCAATACAGATACAAAACACCATAATTACTCTTCACTTTAGAAAATCACATCGCCCATTTCAGGATGGTCACATTTACACTGACGTAGCCGACAAATTTTTTTTTTTTATTTTTTTTTTTACCATATCAATTCTTGATGACGTTCAGATCAAAAACACGGTCTTCATTATAGCCTTGTATACCAGAGCCAGAGGGATAAATCCTTAAAAAGATTGCTCACAACCCCAGCTGAAAGGCAACCAGTCAGGTCCCCCATGCCCTCCAACCTAGCAGCACTCAATTCCCTGCCGAACCAGCCCTGTATGCTGCTATATATACATTGATTTTAGCAAATGGCACTAGACAGAGCTAGTTAGGGAGGGGACTTTGAGAAACACATATGAATGCTGCTGGGTTGGAGGGTAGAAGGGACCTACTAACAGGTGTCCTTTAATTCAGGACATCATAGAACAATGTATATACTTCTGTTTCAGTAGAATGACATGATGGCTGCAGCTCATCAGCGGCCAATGATTGCTGTGTATCATAATCCGCTGCCTCCAATGTGATGTTATTTACAGCCAACAATAGCACCAAAACCACTGGGACCGCACCGAGGTGGAGGCAAGTTATTAATTTCTAAGGAGCACTAAATTAATTAAGCTGGGGCTGCTCATTGTGAACAAACCCTTTATATACAAGTGTGATCAGTGCCATTTTATTTACAGCACCCCCTCAGTAAAAATGTCATATTGCCTATACCATGTAATTCAATATAATAAAAGGAATAGTCTATGGCTAGGAAGAATATATTTAACTAGCGAGGGCCCGATTATAGAACATACATGATTATATTTGCCCAACTACACCCACCACTACATACAGAGCCACCGAGGCCGTGGCTTGGAAGGTGCTGCTGCCCGTCATCCCCTTGTGCTGTCTCCCTTCCCTGTGCTGTCTTTCTCCCCTTTTGCCATCTCTTCCCATTGCCCGCTATCTTTCCCCTTGTGCGACCTCTCTTCCCTTGTACACTGTCTCACTCCCCTGTGTGCGAGGCCTCTTTCCCACTGTACACTGAGGGGCCACAGCTCCAGATTACGCCGCAAAGTGAAATGCAAATGGGAGGAAGTGCAGCAGCAGGATGTGTCTGCCCCAAGGGTATAACTAATCAGACCCAGGCTCAGGGGTTAATGAGTGCCTGCGCTGTGGCCAGTGTCCTGTACGGCATGTGGGGTCTCCATCAGAGTTGTCCAAAAGGTGGTGCTGTTTTCTTTGACTGATCAACCAAATATATGGTTTTATTCACATTCCAGTTTAACTGTAATTTTCCTGTTTAACTCATTTTACACAATGTCCTACAGGTGGCGCTGTTTTGGGGACAAGTTTACAGTAACACAGACTGACTAGACAGAGCTTTTATATAGTAGTTTGACTCCATTAACACAGAATTGGATTAATAGGAATTACCAGAACATGAGCCTTTAAATATTGGTATCTTATGAATTTATAAAGGCAACTGAATGCAAAAAAGGGATTTTTGCAAATTAATCAGTTTTAGAATACCTTTCTATGTATGTCCTCTCAGAGAAACTATAGGATAAAGCCTAATGGGCAATAACAGTCTTATTTTATTTATCGGCTTATCGATGGATACACAAAATGATACTTACTCTTCAGCCTGTATGGAGTCCGCTGGGGCTACATAGTTACTGGGAATATAACCTGTTTTTCCAGTGGCTATGGATCGAGCTTCCCACCAGTCTCCTTCCTGAGAAAAAGGAATAATGTAATGCACAAATCAGACAATCGTGGCAATGATCTGCTACAGGGCGGCTTCTTGTAAATTACCCGCCTCATTCTCTTCTGCCTCCTCTTATAACCTCAGAGATCAATAGTCAGATTTAGTAAGACTACTTTTATTAGAACCTGCATATGCAGATAGCTGGAGGAGAATAATAACTTGCCTTTGTATAGCTATTTTTAGTTTATGCTTTTTATTGGAAACGTTAAATATTTGATTCAAAACAAGTTGTATAGTTCTACATCATTCTACAGCACAGTAGAGCAAATTTACCTGTGGATTCAAGGGAAGCTGTCAGTAGAAAATAAACTATCGATTAAAAGGAATCCATTTTTTTTATATCTGCTCCTCATCCACTGGAATGTGAAATTTCACTTCATTCATTCACCCAGTTTCAAATAAAACTCATTCATGTTTAGGGCAAAAGTGAAAGAAAAACCTGAAAAAACACACAGACACACACACACACACCAGACACGCACGAACACACCAGACACACACAAACACACCAGACACACACAAACACACCAGACACACACAAACACACCAGACACACACAAACACACCAGACACACACAAACACACCAGACACACACGAACACACCAGACACACACGAACACACCAGACACACACGAACACACCAGACACACACGAACACACCAGACACACACGAACACACCAGACACACACGAACACACCAGACACACACGAACACACCAGACACACACGAACACACCAGACACACACGAACACACCAGACACACACGAACACACCAGACACACACGAACACACCAGACACACACGAACACACCAGACACACACGAACACACCAGACACACACGACAACCAGACACACCGAACACACCAGACACACACGAACACACCAGACACACACGAACACACCAGACACACACGAAAACAACACCAGACACACACACACACACCAGACACACACGAACACACCAGACACACACGAACACACCAGACACACACGAACACACCAGACACACACGAACACACCAGACACACACGAACACACCAGACACACACGAACACACCAGACACACACAACACACCAGACACACACACCCAACCACCAGACACACACGAACACACCACAGAACCACACACAGAACACACCAGACACACACGAACACACTGCAGAAAAAGGATGGGAATTGGCCGGATTATGTGAGTTTACAGTCTGCAAAAAAAGGAGAGGAAGAGAAGGAAACCAGGACATCCCATTAATGAAAACACTTGGTAAACATGGCTGGAACGTACGTGTTGTTGATGATCTGGAATCTTTCACCTTTCCTGAAGGAAAGATCTTCTGATGTTCTAGCTTCATAGTCGTATAAGGCAACAAAAACTGTAACACCCCCTAAAAAATAAAATAGCCAATTTAAAGTATATAGTAACTATGGTTTTCATATATTTGATTATTTCTATAGCTGAGATGAGAGAGCTCTGTATAGCCCTCTAATCTCAAATACCCAGAAATCATTGCACATAACAGTAAAAAAGCAGCACAACCGAGAAACACATAGCTTGAGAAGTTTCTATGTCAATTCTTGTTTCCCTTTAGTTCATTTGTATTATAATAAATCAAATACAACATGTTTAAAAGGGTAAAAGTAGGTAAAAATGTTTTTTTTTCTCTCACTAATATATATTACAACACTATAAAATTGCTGTGTACATGGGATTGAGTTTAAGGTGCCATGTACTGTGTAATAGATGTGTCTGACCGTACAGGAACATGGTCTGATCATACCACATCTCCTGTGCTGGGTAACCTTATATATATCTCCCTGCTATGTACTACATACCACATCTCCTTTGCTGAGATAATCTTATATACGTGTCCCTGTTATGTAATGTGTAATGGATGTGTCTGACCGTACAGGGACATGGTCTGATCATACCACATTTCCTGAGCAGGGAGGACACAAAAAAACAGTATACAGACATTACAGCACGGGATCAGCACTGATTCTTTGTGTGAGGTAAAACATTTCCCTGCCTGTTTGTAAAAAAAAAAAAAAAAAAAAAAGGTTTTGCTTCAGAGAAAGAATTATTTAGGCTCCTGTGCTGTAATGTCTGGATACTCTTTGTATATTCATGTGCCTCTTCTTTATTAGATAGAGAAATAGAGAAATGAGCAGCTACAAAAAGCAGGTCTCCCTCCAGATCATCCATCTCCCATGTGCATTACATGGAAGGCTCATTCAATTCAATGAGTGCTGTATCATGTGTAACAAGTAAAACAATGAACTGAGGAGAACAGAGGTGGTTTTGCGGTGGCCGGTGTTGCCCACCGCTGCTCATACTGCTAAGCAACTGAGTGTGGGTGGAAACAAAGCCTGTAGGTGTGAGGACGATGTTCTACCGCTGATGGATCAGCACAGATATGACAGCGGAAAATTACACCGGTTACACACAAACACCGGGAAGATTCAGGAGCTGTGGGGGCAGGGAGGTCTACTGAAGGAGCTGAAGAGAAGAAGATGTTAGAGTTATCTAGTAATCATGACTTCTTAACGCTCACATGACGGCGTAAAATAGCTTTTCAGGGATGTATAATCATTACCTTTTAATCAACACACTATTGTCATAATAGATGTGCAAACACAAGTTCTCTTATTTCCTACACCCATAACAGCTTCATGAATAAACTCACCCCAATGTATATTTATGTTGCAGGTTAAAGCTGGATGCCCAAATGGTCGGGTGCCAGTCTACCGGAGACTGCGGAGAACCCCAGAGAGTAGATAGAAGGGAATACCCTACGCTCAGTGATTGTGAACGTGATCATTGCTGGAGCCAAACCAGGCAGAGAAAGGCAATGCCAGAGTATGACCACAGAATTAAAAAAAAAAAGTCTACTTTTTAGTACTGTTCGGCTACGTTCACACATGGCGTAATTGCCACTTTTGTTGTGCAGGTGTTTTTCCCACGTCTTACAGCTAAGCTATTTAGCGCCGGTAAAGAAATGCGGTGCATTCACACATCGCTTTTTTTATGGCTGCATTCCCCCAGGAGTGCAGGGGGAAGTGATGTCACACGGGGGCAAGAAATAAAAGAAAATAGGGAACTTAAAAAAAAAAAAAGCAATAGTATTAGAAAGTAAAGAGATAATGCTCACCTCTCCGCCGAGTGTCCCGGGATGTGAGACGTCCACATCCGATCACTGCAAAGACCTGAATCAGCTGACTGGTGGCAACCGATCAGCTGATGTGTCACCTGACAGCATGAGCTGAGCAGTTTAAATCGCCCTCCAAAACTGATTGGTTTTGGCGGGCGTTTTAAACCAAATTTTTTTGGAGAGTGATTTAAACTGCTCAGCTGATGCTGTAGGGTGACATCAGCTGATCACTACCAGCCAATCACATCATTAAGGTCCTTGCAGCGATGTGACCTCTTCCCCTCGGGTCCTGGGACAGCTGGCAGAGAGGTATTTTATTTTTGATACATTTTGTTTACTTTTATTTCACTTTCGTAGTGTATGTAGTTTCACTGCGAAAGCAAAACTACAGCATCAACATGTCACACGGGGGAAGGAACACCGGATTCTTCGTCCCCCATGTGACATCACATCCTGCACCCATGATTATAGCCGCTGGAATAGAGCATTGTCTGAACGACTGTGTATTCCAGTTCCTTATAATGGGGCCTATAGGAGAAAGCGCGCACATATTTGCGCAAAGAATTGACATGTTCATTCTTTTCACATGCACACTTTCTCCGGCAAAAGTGCGGCCGAAAAAAATCGCAGCGTCTGAACGTCAAAAGTGAATTTCCATTCATATTGATGGGAAACGCAGACCCAGATGCGCTTTTGTGGGAAAAGCGCACTTACAAAGACGCGAAAATTACGCTGTGCGTGAAAGTAGCCTTAGGCTGTTGCCTTTTTATTAGGTTTTTTTTATACTTTGAGAGCAGATTTGTCAAAAAAAAAAAAACCTTGAGAATCCTGATGCCAAGAAAGTCAATGATTATCCTGCAGTGTCATGTGCGTGTGCAGTATTATCTCCTTTCAGAATTGGTGCAGAATTAAACCTGCAGAATGGCAAATTCTTACTGCATATTTCCCTCATTCTAATGAATGGGAAAAATCTGCCCAAAAAAGCATACGGCAAAAGCGCTGTCTATGGGTAAATTCTGCCAAGAGATGTAGAAACAGAGCAGATATTTCTGCAGTAAATCCTAAATGTGTGAATATACCTTTACTCTACTCAATATTATATGCAGAAAAAAAAAAGAAGATAATGCATAAAACTCAGCAAAAATCCACTGATAGCCAAAGGAACAAAAAAACGAGTGGTTATACCGTATATACTCGTGTATAAGCCGAGTTTTTCAGCTGAAAATTCCCCCCCTCGGCTTATACACGGGTCAATACGGTAGGGGCTGAAAATAAGATGGGGGGCGCTGCGCAATATAGGTCCGGCCTGGTGGGGGGGGAAGGGTTTGGGCGCTGCGCAATATATACTACCTTGTCCGGTGGTGTTACCGCTCCTCTCCTGGTCTGCGGTGCGGTGTCCCGGTCCAGTTGCATGCTGATCGGTGCGGTGCCCGTCGACTTCCTGCTTCCTCCTGTAATCTCCGCCCAGGTCAGGCCCTGCACCAATGAGAGCGCAGGAACCGTGCAGCATGCAACTGGACCGGGACACCGCAATGCAGACCAGGAGAGGAGCGGGGCATGACAGCGGAACAGCACCGGACAAGGGAGGCTGCTGTACGTACCCACCGGGAGGCTGCTGTAGGTACCCACCGGGAGGCTGCTGTACATACCCACCGGGAGGCTGCTGTACATACCCACCGGGAGGCTGCTGTACATACCCACCGGGAGGCTGCTGTACATACCCACCGGGAGGCTGCTGTACATACCCACCGGGAGGCTGCTGTACATACCCACCGGGAGGCTGCTGTACATACCCACCGGGAGGCTGCTGTACATACCCACCGGGAGGCTGCTGTACATACCCACCGGGAGGCTGCTGTACATACCCACCGGGAGGCTGCTGTACATACCCACCGGGAGGCTGCTGTACATACCCACCGGGAGGCTGCTGTACATACCCACCGGGAGGCTGCTGTACATACCCACCGGGAGGCTGCTGTACATACCCACCGGGAGGCTGCTGTACATACCCACCGGGAGGCTGCTGTACATACCCACCGGGAGGCTGCTGTACATACCCACCGGGAGGCTGCTGTACATACCCACCGGGAGGCTGCTGTACATACCCACCGGGAGGCTGCTGTACATACCCACCGGGAGGCTGCTGTACATACCCACCGGGAGGCTGCTGTACATACCCACCGGGAGGCTGCTGTACATACCCACCGGGAGGCTGCTGTACATACCCACCGGGAGGCTGCTGTACATACCCACCGGGAGGCTGCTGTACATACCCACCGGGAGGCTGCTGTACATACCCACCGGGAGGCTGCTGTACATACCCACCGGGAGGCTGCTGTACATACCCACCGGGAGGCTGCTGTACATACCCACCGGGAGGCTGCTGTACATACCCACCGGGAGGCTGCTGTACATACCCACCGGGAGGCTGCTGTACATACCCACCGGGAGGCTGCTGTACATACCCACCGGGAGGCTGCTGTACATACCCACCGGGAGGCTGCTGTACATACCCACCGGGAGGCTGCTGTACATACCCACCGGGAGGCTGCTGTACATACCCACTGGGAGGCTGCTGTACATACCCACTGGGAGGCTGCTGTACATACCCACTGGGAGGCTGCTGTACATACCCACTGGGAGGCTGCTGTACATACCCACTGGGAGGCTGCTGTACATACCCACTGGGAGGCTGCTGTACATACCCACTGGGAGGCTGCTGTACATACCACTGGGAGGCTGCTGTACATACCACTGGGGAGGCTGCTGTACATACCACTGGGGAGGCTGCTGTATACTACCACTGGGGAGGCCTGTATACCACACTGCTGGGGACTGTATACCTGTGCTGGGGTCCACCCTCGGCTCATCCACGAGTCAATAGGTTTTCCCAGGTTTTGGGGGCAAAACTAGGAGGGGGGGGTTGGCTTATACACGAGTATATACGGTACTGTATATACTCGCGTATAAGCAGAGTTTTTCAGCCCAAAAATTGGGCTGAAAAGTCCCCCCTCGGCTTATATGCGAGTATATACCCAGTGGGTAGAATACAGCCGCCCGCCCGCCCCCCCCAGAGGTATACAGGCCCCCCATCAGGATCCAGGGCCTCCCCTCCTTGCTTCGCAAAAACCTGCAAAGGAAAATCCTTATACTTATCACTCTCCAGTGGCCGCCGTCCCGCCGCTGCCATCACGATCCCCGTCTTCTTCCAGCGTCTTCCGACTTCCTGTGGTCGCGGGCAATGACGTCATTGCCCGCGACCACAGGAAACCGGAAGACGCTGGAAGAAGACGGGGATCGTGATGGCAGCGGCGGGACGGCGGCCACTGGAGAGTGATAAGTATAAGGATTTTCCTTTGCAGGTTTTGCGGAGCAAGGAGGGGGGCCCTGGATCCTGATGGGGGGGCCTGTATACTGATGGGGAGGCGGGCGGGCGGCTGTATTCTACCCACTGGGGCTGTATATACCTCTGGGGCTGCTGGATACTACCACTGGGGCTGTATATACCTCCGGGGCTACTGTATACTACCACTGGGGCTGTATATACCTCTGGGGCTGCTGGATACTACCACTGGGGCTGTATATACCTCTGGGGCTGCTGGATACTACCACTGGGGCTGTATATACCTCTGGGGCTGCTGGATACTACCACTGGGGCCGTATATACCACTGGGGCTACTGTATACTACCACTGGGGCTGTATATACCATTGGGGAGGCTGCTGTATACCACACTGCTGGGGGCTGTATACCTGTGCTGGGGTCCACCCTCGGCTTATACACGAGTCAATAGGTTTTCCCAGATTTTGGGGGCAAAAGTAGGGGGGTCGGCTTATACACGGGTCTGCTTATACACGAGTATATACGGTAATTAAAAGCATACTAAAAATAACTGACCCTGTCTCATCCCAAAATTCTAAAATATTATTAGGACTGTACACTGTTGTCATCTCTGGGAATTGGTACTTCACCCCTTCATGACCAGGGAATTTTTCATTTTCGTTTTTTGCTCCCCTGCTTCCAAGAGCCATAACTTTTTTATTTTTCCGTCAATATAGACATATGGTGGCTTGTTTTTTGTGGGATGAGTTGTACTTTCATATGCAATAATTTATTTTACCATATAGTGTACAGGGAGATTGCAAAAAAATTGTAAATGCAGTGAAATTGCAAAAAAAGTGCAATGACGCGTTTGTTTTTTGGGTATTTTAGTTGCCATGTTCACGACGTGACGGAGTGATGCCTCGGGTCGATACGAGTTTGTAGACACCCAACATGTATACCTTTACAGGTATCTAGGTGGTGAAAAAAAATTCAGAAGTATGGGAAAAAACAAAAATGGACTTTTTGCGCCATATTCTGCGACCCGTAGCGTCCTCATTTTTCAGGATTTGGGACTGTGTGATGGCTTATTTTTCACGTCTTGAGCTAATATTTTTAATGATACCATTTTTGGGGGATCCGCAGTTTTGATCGCCCGTTATTGCGTTTTATAGCAATGTTGCGGCGACCAAAAAAAACTGAATTTTGGCGTTTGGACCATTTTTTCCATTACGGAGTTTACGGCTCTCATTAACGGATTTAACAGGATGATAGATCGGGCGATTCTGAACGCGGCGATACCAAACGTGTATTTATTTTATTTTTTTTTTAAATACTTTTATTGTGATTGGGGGAAAAGGGGGGTGATTTGAACTTTTATATTTTTTTTCTTTTTTTACAGGTTTTTAAAAACTTTATTTTTTCATTGATTCTTATTTTTACACTGCCTCTTTAAGAGGCACCTTGCTGCACAGTCCGATGAGCTGCAGCTCATCTGTATCTCCCAGAATCGCGGACCTGCTGTGGTTGGCAGCGCCTACCAACCATAGCAGGAAACTGTGCTCTGACAGCATCCGGGGTCTAGCCAGGACCCCGGGCTGTCACGTGAGCGCCGGAGATCCCGCGATAGTATCACGGCATCTCCAGAGCAGGCGGGGAACGGCGCGTTCCCCGCCGCGGCCGCATTGGATCCCGCTGTCAGTGATTGACAGCAGGATCCAAGGAGTTAACAGCGCCGATCAGATCCTGAATCCGATCGGTGATGTTACCCCAACATCTCAGCTGATGAGATCAGCTGAGATGTCGGTTGTTTGATGTGAGCGCCGCGCCAGAGCTCACATCAAACATCCCTTACCGGCCCATGACGTTGTACAACGTCATAGGTCGGGAAGGGGTTAAATGGGGTTTTATGGAAATCAAAAGCTCTTGAGCGCCCTCACAAGAATGTGAGATATGGCAGCACTGCAACTGCAATTAATCTTAGAAACACTGGATTTTGTCTATCACTTTTCAAGTCCAATCTTGATGAAAACAAACCACATTCATGTTCCAGCCTCCATCACACACTTTAATGTTTTGTAAGAACAAACAAAACACACACCCACACAACGCACACTTCAGAAACTGCTCTGTCCGCTCAGAGTCCTGCCATTTGTCCAAACAGAACTTTTTGTCTACATGTGGGGTATCGCCGCAGTCATAAAAACGTGGGTGACAAACTGCGATGGCCACTTCTTGGTGTTTCCTCTTGATAAAGTGAAAAATTTGGTGCAACCTTTTTTGTGAAAAAAATGAACATTTTGAGTCTAATGATCTATTGTTATCAAATTCTGTGAAGTGCCGGTGGGTTCAAAATCTTCATTATACCCCTAGATATAATCCTCAAGGGGTCTAGTTTCCAAAATGGGGTCAGTTTTGGGGGGGTCTCTGCTGTTTAGGCACCATAGCGGTCCTGCAAATGTGACACAGTGCCTGCAATGTATTTCAATGAAATTTGTGTTCCAAATCTCTAGTAGTGCTCCCTCCCTTCTGAGCCCTCCCGACTGTCTGACCACATGTGGGGTATCGGGGCATTCAGAAGAGACTGAATAACTATTTGTGGGGTCTAATTTGTCCTGCTATCCCTTGTAATAGTGAAATACATTGGGGCTAAAGGAACATTTTACAGCAAAAATAAAAACATGTTCTTTTCACTCCAGTGTAGCACCTGAATGGTTACATCTTCCCGACAGTCATTTATCTAAGGGGTGCGATTTTTGAAATGGTATCACTTTTGGGGAGTTTCTAATATATTGGGCCCTCCGATCTCAACAGGTCTATAAAAAGTAATAGATTTTGTACATTTTTTGAAAAAATAAAATAAAATATTGAACCATTCACACATTGTCCACAAAAAAAAAAAAAAAAAAAAAAAAAAAAAAAAAAGACATTTGAAAAATGATGCAGATGTAAAGTAGACATAAGGTTATTTATTCATCCTTTTGAACAGCAAGACTAAATGGTTTATGGAAATAAAAATGGAGAATTTGAAAAACGGTCAAAACCTTCACCAACATTCTAATATTTTCATAAATGAAATATCAACCTTAATTTACCACTAACAAAAGTACAATGTGTGATTCTGGGATTGCTTTTCTCGAGACAGATTCATTGAAGCGTTCACGAGTTATTACCACAAAATGACAATGGCCTGATTTCCAAAATGTGTCCCAATCACTAAGGCTCTGTTACTAAGGGGTTAAACAAGAGGCTATTATCTCAATCTGGAAGCGAGTTGACTAGGATGGGAATTTCATACAATGTTCATTTTAATCAATAGATCTTGAAATAATTATAATTTCCACAATTGGATGTTTAAAATAATTGTTCCTGTGCTGAGATAATCATATATGTGTCCCTGCTGTGTACTGTGTAATGGATGTGTGTGCCCGTACAGGGACATGGTCTGATCATATCACATCTCCTGTACTGAGATAATCTTATATATATTATCCCTGTTGTACTGTGTAATGGGTGTGTTGTGATACAGGGCATTGTCTGATCATACCACATCTCCTGTGCTGAGATAATCTTCTATATGTGTCCATGCTATGTACTGTGTAAGGATGTGTCTGACCTTACAGGGACATGGTCTGATCACACCACATCTCCTGCACATAGCAGGGACACATATATAAAATAATCTCAGCACAGGAGATGTGGTATGGTCAGACACGGCCATTACACAGTACACAGCAGGGGCACATATGTAAGATAATCTCAGCACAGGAGATGTGGTATGATCAGATCATGTCCCTGTACAGTCAGACACATCCATTACACAGTACATAGCAGGGAAACACATATAATATTATCTCAGCACTATTATCTCAGCACAGGAGATGTGGTATGATCAGATCATGTCCCTGTACAGTCAGACACATCAATTACACAGTGCGTAGCAGGGAGACATACATAAGATTATCTCAGTACAGGAGAAGTGGTATGATCAGACACATCCATTACACAGTACATAGCAGGGACACATTTATAAGATCTCAGCACAGGGACTGCCCACTGTGATATACGTACATTTTAAGAATAAAGGAAAATCTATTTGAACTCGGTCTCCTGTGGAAGCGCTGTACCAATAGACCGGTATACTTATTACTATCTCAGCACAGGAACATTTTTTTAAACCCATCCAATTGTGGAAATTATTATTCCACGATCTACTGATTAAAATCAACTTTAAAGTTAACTTTATTCATGGGAAAACCCTTTAAATTGCATTTTCTGTCTTGAAGCTTTTTGATTTGTACAATCCTTTATTATGGCATTTATTTTTATTGTTTTACAGCAAAATGTTGTGTGACTTTAAAGCGAAACAACCTCACAAACAAAATAAATCTCCCAAAACTTACCGGTTAACCCTCCGGGGTAAGAAACTGGCACTGGTGAAAATAGTGAAGTAGCCCCTCCAAAGGGAGTCATTCCAGAAGATCCTCCGAAAGGTGTCATGGAATGACTGTTGAAGTTTGTAGGTGGTCCTTTGACAGCTGGTGACTGTGCAGCTTGTGTTGGGTCTCCGCCATATTGGGTAATAGGTTCTTGTTTGGGTTCCGATCTGTACTTTATTGATGGACCTTTGTCCTCCTTGCTCTTAATACAGCCCATTATATCTATACAAGACAGGAGAGAAAGGATTTTAAGTGACTGTAAGGGATGGCAAAATGACGCAAACAATGAATTACTCCATCAACACATGCCTTGCTATATACAATAACTTAATATACTTCAGACAGTGGTTCCTTGGAGAAAGTAAGATTTCCCTTTCAGATGAAGGCACGTGCTCTATACGTGACCTTGGCAATCCGGTTCTGCAGGTTATAACAAAAACTGTTACAGCGGTAGAAACCTGTGAAGTGTTTGTACAGGAGTGTCAGGAACCAGGCACACTTCTCCCGATAGAGCACTTACAGGGAAGGTCTAAAATGCCAAGACAAGAAGTACAGCTTCAATACTACAGAGTCCAAATAACAGCAGTCCAGTATGACTAACCAGATTGATTATTCACGGTTTTTGGTATAAATTATATTACCACATGTCAAACTATTTACCAGTTGGTGCAGTAGATTCATAGGCTGGTTTCACACTGCAGTTTTTTCCCTGATCAGGTTTGGTGCCGAAACCAGGAGAAATCTTGCAGAGAAAAGTATAATTGAAAGATTGACACCTGTTCTGGGCTTTGGAGACTCCTGGTTTTGGCACACAAACCTGATCGAACCTGATCTGGGAAAAAACTGCAGTGTGAAACCAACCTAAGGCTGCGTTCACACATTGCGCTTTTTTGCATGCGCTTTTCAAAAAAGCGCAAGTGAGTGTGCGTATGCCAGCAAAGTGAATGTGAAATTCACTTTGCCGTGCAGACACTGCGTAAATATACGCTGCGCTTTTATGGCAGAAAGTGCGGGTGTAAAAAGAATGACCATGTCAATTCCTTACATACCTGCGCCCGCACTTTCTACCCTAGTAGCCAGTATAACTGCTGGAATTACGCCTCGCTCTTCAGACGATCTGCAATTCCAGCGGGAATATGCCGCGCTGCAGGATGTGATGTCACACAGGGCAGAAGAATCCCTGTTCCTCCCCTGTGTGACATCTGTGAAGCCCTTTTGGGTTTCATGTGTATTAATATACACTGCGAAACCCAAATTAAACTAATCCAAATGTGTTAAAATATATCAAAATTGAATAGTTATCTCCCCGCCGGGTGTTCTGTTTACCGGGAGCCAAGAGATTCTCCACGTCTACTGTTGTCCTTCCAGGGCCTGTGATCGGTGATTGGCCGCTTGCGGTAATGTGATATGTGACGTGCTATGATGCGAATATCACATGACTGTGAGCGGCCAATCAGCGATCTTGACAGGTCCTGGAGGGTCGGTACTTGGGGTTGTGTCGGCTCCCGTCTCCCCGAACACCCAGCGGAGGGTAAGTATTCAATCTTTATTATTTTTAATACCATTTGGATTAGTTTATTTAGGTTATGCAGTGTATATTAATACACTACGAAACCCAAAAGGGGCTGTCACACATGGGAGGATTGTTCCTCCCCTGTGTGACATCACATTTCCCCTGCACTTTTGGGGGAGAAGTGAGCTCATAAAAAAAAAAGCAGTGTGTGAATGCACTGCGTTTTTTTACTGGGGTTTTTTTGCACGGGTGCAAAAAGCACCCACGCAAAAAAGCGCAAACTGTGAACGTAGCTTTAGAAAACCAACAGACTCCGCATTCATGATCTGCATGTTTTTGAGTCTGTATTTGATTAATTAGTTGAAAGGGGGCGTGTGTCAAAATAGCAGTGTGGAGTTCAATTAGTGAGGTCAATCATTCTGTGAAGAAACCGTGTGAATCAGATGGCCCTTATTTAAAGGGAACCAATCAGCAGGATTTAGGGCTATAAAGTGAAGCCAGTGCCCTACAGGCACTGGGATACTGAGTGCAATCATACCTTTACATCAGGGATGGGGAACCTTTTCTGCTGGAGGCTTTTGTAAATTTCTACCATGCTTCGGGGGCCACACAAAATTAATAACTTGAAAAATACTGTACTATATTTGGTTAAACAAACAATCAACTACCCCCTACTGTGGTGGCTGGGGCTCTTCTCTTTGGCGTGGCTGTGTTAGGTAATATTGATTATGTTTCTCAACTGCTTTTCCAGGATTGTAACAGCCATAGACATCACAGGAGTTGTTGGGGAAATATAGGTTACTGGGGAGGCTGAGGCTGGGGCATAGTGATTGCCTGCCCTTTAAATCCAGCTCCCCAGTAGTCAGCAAAACACTGCTGCCAGCCTGAGCACTGCGGTCCCCAGCAATCTGACCGAGGGCCACACAAAAGGTCACCGAGGGCTACATGAGGCCCTAGGGCCTGAGGTTCCCCACCCCTGCTTTACGTCAATGATTACATGAATGATTGCACAGAAAAGTTATAAAACATCGGAAAAACTGTGCAGCACAAAGTCACTATGTGAAGCTGGGTTTCTTTTATTACTCCCCTGTTTGCTCTAAACCAAACCCTCCCCCTCACTCCCTCCCTGTCACTATATACCCTGGCATATTACATCTGACATTGTGCATGGAGATGCAGCACAATGTCAGGCTCCTATGTGCCCCAGACCATCATTTCCTCCCTCCTGTGTCTCCAGCTTCTAGTTCTCACTGAATCTTCTCTGGCTGTCTGATCGGACGGTTACGGAGCAGGAGAAGGCCCCGCTCCCTCCAGTCTCTGTGCGTCTCACAGACAGAATAAGCAGTGAGAACTAAAAACCGGAGACAGAGGAGAGAGGGAGGCAGGGATGATCTGGGGCACATAGGAGCCTGACATTGTGCTATCTCCATGCACAATGTAAGATGTATTTGTGCCTGGATATATAGGGACAGGGAGGGAATGAGAGATGGGGGAGGGAGGGAGAAGGGTTTGGCTTAGAGCAAACAGAGGAGTATTAAAAAGAAACCCAGCCCCTCTTATGCTAATGTGCTGCACATATTTCCCGATGTTTGATAACATATTTATCTGCAATCATACATGTAATCACTGAAATAAAGGTATGATTGCACTTAGTATCCCAGTGGTGCCTGTAAAGTCCGAGTTACACGCAGCGACATCGCTACTTGATGTCGCTGCAACATCACAGGTTGCAGTGACCTCGCCAGTGACGTCGCTGCTTGTGACAGGCTCGCTGATCATTGCGGAATGGCCAAGACCATTTTTCGGTCACAGGTCTGCCGCTGTCACGCATGCATCGGCATGTGCGACGGTGGCAATGACCAGCGACACTCAGTGTGCGCCCCACACCCTGACCAATCCCAGTGACCGTCGGATGTCCGGCGCATCGCTGGGTGATCGTTTGTGAGATCTGCCTGTCTGGCATCTCACCAGCAATCACATAGCGATGTTCCAGCGATCCCGATCGTTGGTTGGGTCGCTGGAACATCGCTATGTGTAACTCGGCCTTAAGGTATGGCTTCACTTTACAGCCCTAAAACCTGGTGGTTCCCTTTAAGGCTGAAACCATCACATGTTGAACATGCATTTCTCCTTGAAAGCCTGAGAAATATGGGTCGTTTGAGAGGTTATTCAGAAGAACAGTGTACTTTGAATATAAAGTTGATTGGAGAGGGTAAAACATCTAAAGAAGTGCAGACAATGATAGGATGTTCAACTAAATTGATCTCCAATGCTTTAAAATGGAAAGCAGAGATATGTGGAAGAAAATGGAAGACTACAAGACTACCATCCAAATAGATCAAAGAATAGCCAGAATGGCAAAGGATAAGCCAATGATCAGCTCCAGGATGATCAAAGGCAGTCTTAAGTTACCTGTGACAGTTAGAACAGAAGATACCTGTGTGAAGTTAATCTATTAGCAAAAGGTTCCCGCAAAGTCGCACTTACAATTTGCCAGAGAACACATCAACTCGCCTAAAAAAAAATTTAAAAAAATGGATAAACATTTTGTGGACTGATGAAAGAAAAAAAATGTTCATTTTAGGTTTAAGAGCTGCAGATAGTTCATCAGACACCACCCCAAATCTGAATTCAAGCCACAGTACACTCTGAAGACACGGTAGTGCAAACATCAGGATATGAGCATGTTTCTCTTACTATGGCGTCAGGCCTAGTTACTGCATACCAGGGATAATGGACCAGTTTTCATACATCAAAATTTTTGTAGAGCCTTACGCTAAAGGGTCAATGCCCTTAAAATGGGTGTTCCAACAAGACAAGACCCTAAACACACCAGTAAATGAGCAAAATCTTAGTTCCAGTCCAACAAGATTGAGGTTATGGAGTGGCTAGCCCAATCCCTGGACCTTAATCTGATAGAACACTTGTGGGGTGACATAAAATATGCAGTTTCTGAGGCAAAACCAAGAAATCCAAACAATTTGTAGGATGTAGTCAAAGCGTCCTGGGTTGGAATAAGGTGGCCGTCACACGGTTCAATATTGCTAACGATATCGTTTAAGCGATCTGCTTTTTGATCGCTTAAGCGATATCGTTTGTGCATTGCTGCGTGCAATCAAGCGATTTTACAATGTAAAATCGCTTGATCGTGACATCGCAGATATGAGAGCTGGAGCTCATATCAAGCGATAAACGCTTGAACAATCTGCTTCATCGTGGTGTGTGACACCACGATGAACGATCTCCCAGCGGCAGAGCCTATGCTGGGAGATGGTATCTATGGTAAACGTCGGGTTACTAAGTGCACGCGGCGCTAGTAACCCGATGTGTACCATAGTTACCAGCGATCTCGCTGCTCCACATCGCTGGTGAGTCTTCTGTGTGACAGCTCACAGCGATGTGAACGATATTGTTAGCGATCGCGCGTGCACGTGATCGCTAACAATATCGCTCACGATATTGTAGCGTGTGACGGCCGCCTAACAGTTGACAGGTGCCAGAAGCTGCTTGACTATGCAACACAGATGTGAAGCAGTTCTAAATATACTGTAAATAAAATTTTGGGTTTAACTCATGTTTTTGAAACCAACTGTATGTAGTAATGCCAACTGTAGAATGATAATGCAAAATGCTGAATAATAATCTCACAGATTCTACTATTACTGTAATAAATGCACAGATCACAATCTATACACAGACTGTACAAGCTAGTGTCTAATAAAAAAAAACACTGCCCAACACTCTCATCTAGAAGTTTATATTACATAGAAGAAATAGAAAATTACTTCCTGTGGGTTTCTTCTTCTGATAAATTATAATACATTACAGTTGTTTAAAAAGCAGTATTTTTTCCTGAGACATTGTGCATCCTAGGTCCACGGATTATGTCTAGTATTGTAGTTTAGCCTCACTTTTTTCCACTAAGTTATTTAAAGCATTGTCCAAAATGATAACTCAGGCCTAGCTCAGACTCTTTGGATTTGATTAGAAAAATATTAGAATCTGAGAGTCCTCAGTGGTTGATACCTTTTAATGGCGAACTGAAAAGATGGTAAACATAGCAATGGCCCCTTCATCAGGCTGATAATTGACACAAATTCTGAAGACACATACATATACATGAGGCAGTCGACAGGGTAGGGGGTACTCGGATCCCGGGACAGGACGACTGCTTCGATGGGGGATCACGGCTGGTCGATTCCCAGTTCCGTGCCCTGGACCTTCAGTGGCGGGGATTAGTGGGAATAGTGATGAGGATGGGGTTAGTAGTGTCGTGACGCCACCTATGGTTCCTGGTAATAGTGGATACCAGCGCTGCGGCCAGCCACTGAGGTGATGGTGGTGCAGCTCAGTGTAGTACAGCTCCCCACAGGTGGAGCTTTACCTCAGGGCAATGAGGATGGATGAGGGGAGTCGTACTAGTGGCTTGCGGGGGACGCAGTGGGCAGCGGCGGGGAAGCAGACTCACACACACAATAGTCTGCTTCGGTACCTTTTACTGATGTCCGGTAACAGGTACAGTCCAAGAGGGTTACCAGGTTCTTGGTGCAATTTGGGATTTTCACCTTGAGAGTTGTGAGGCCTCCTCTACTACTGTGTATGGTGGTTTGCGGTAAGTCCTGCCTATAATTGAACTCGCTGCTTTCTTCCTTCTCAGGGCTTTACTCTGTAACCGACAATGAGGGCCTTCTGTGGGGTCCCTACATTCCTCTTGGTCAGGTTTGAGTGTCTCTATTAAGTTAGTACCTCAGGGGAATAGATCCTCCTGGTTTCTCCAGGCTTTTACTGCTTCAGTGTTTCTCCGCAGGGTCAGACTCCGGTGTCCGGGTGAGCTAAATGGATCCTATATATGGTTCCTTGTCCTTTTTCCTTTCTCGTCCACTGGCCTCCGTCCCTCTCTCTGGGGTGCCCCTTGGTTCTGAACCTTGCTTTGCCTAGCAAAAAGGTCTTTCCAGCACCTTCTCTAGACTTCACTGCTCTCTTCACTGCTCAGAGCAGACTAACTGCCTAACTGACTCCTCAGGCCTGGATCTTTGATAGGGAATCTGGCTCAAGGCAGCCAGTAGAGCTCCCCCTCCAGATCTGGGGTGGTAGATGTTGTGTGCTGTGGGTACCAAAGTGTAAATCCCTCTTTGCACCTGATGGGTCCTGTGGCAATCCCCAGCAGGGGTGCCACATATACAAAAGCAAAAAACAAAAAACAGTGAGATACTGTAAATACAACAGGTGACAAAGCAGAGTCAGGCTGGGGAGGGGGAGAGGAAGCTGGGAAAGTGAAACCAAAATTCTAAGATAAGGATTGGTTAAATGATTTTGGCACAGATTCTCAAGAAATTCAAACACATTTTGCATCCAATGCATAAGAATAGGGTTTTTGCATCCCGGCTCAGATGTACCAGAAAACAAATTAGCTTGGATTTTGTTTCCATGTTGTGGGGAAAAAAATCTCAAGACAAAAGGAGCATGGGGAAAACTAGTCGATTATCTCCAAATCTGAATGTAAGAGCACTTTGGATTCACCACAGTCTGCGGTGTGTGAACACACGTATTTGCCTCCACCCAAAACATGAGACCCAAATGGAGAAACTACTTTGCAGTGCCTGTGTTTCATGATGGACACTCATGGACAGATTTTTTGTACCAACCCTAGATCTACCGAGCAGAACTCATCCGGCCGGCTCGGGTGTGACGTTGCCATCTGCATTCAGACAGTGAATGTCAGACATGAAAACTGACCTTACACCAAGGCCAGAGCCAGGCCATAGACCCGCTTATCAAACATTGGAAGTCTGTAAACTATTATTTTGCTGTCCAGGTACAATGCCTGCTTTCCATGGATTGAAATGTATTCAACAGTTTCATTATTTTTAGAAATTCTAGATAAAATACCAAAACGTGGAAATACTGGAGTCTACAAAGTGACTGTACAAGGTGTGAATTAGATACATCATTACATCCAGCCTCTGATTGTTTTTTTCTATGAGCTTAGTGGATACAAACTAAGAAGCCCAGGATTTAGGTTAGAGTCCAAACCCTGTGATAAAACTGCAAACTAAACCTAGCAATAATTAAAAGCATCTGTCCTGATGTCACACCAGCCGAGGCTAAACAACTGCTTAATCTCTGCTTGGCAGTGCTAACATCCAGGGGATTTGCTAGGGTAGATTATATTCCCATACACAAAAATGATCTATGTACAGTATTTCTAGGTTATTAATTGCAGAATCATTTATC